>CM047813.1:87236152-87796225 GCA_026214975.1 Gentiana macrophylla
ACCGAACAACAATGAACATGACTGTCAAAGTAAGAAACTCCAAGAAGTACTGATGTAGCACAATATTAGCCTATGGGCTTGTTAAGAGTGTATTTACTTAAATGAGCTTTCTAAGCCTATAAATAGCCTAAGTTTTTTAGTTGGTAAGGATGTTATGTAATCTTAATATTGAATCTTTTTCTTTTTGAGAATGATATTTTCTTTGAGCTTGGATTACCTCGTCGTTTTACCCTTTCAATTTAGATTTTTTACATCATTTGGTATCAGAGACTTGGACGTTTCTGATTGCTATAATGAGTTTGGAAGATTGCCGGATCTACGACGATGTTCGGGATTCGAAGATCCGTTGAGATATTCCGTCGCATCTTAATCAAAATCTTGGTTCTTTTAGCTGTAAATTGAATCAAGAAACGATTGGGATGAATTATAGGCTGCAACATGATTCTTACCGATTTGGACGAGATATTCCTCGCACCATGAAGGAGAGCGTCAGTCTAGGTCTGCGTCGACAGCATTGCGGTCTAAAAGAGGAAGGCAAACATGGTCCAAAAGGAAAAGTCATCTAAAAGTGTTAGCCCTATTCATTTCTTTGCCATTCACGATGACTTATGTGGATGAAATGACAATTGCTATTGATTATATTCTTCACATGAAAACTGCTCAAGAGCCGTTAATTTCTAATCACCATCTGCCTTTCATCAAAGTTTACTGGGCTACTGTGATATCTTGCCAAAGGAAAGGTTTCAGTTAAAATGAAATTCTCAGCTTAAGTGATGAAATAAAGAAGAAGAAGAAGAAGATAGGAAGACTGTCATCAGAATGGAAGTTACTATTCAACAAGGGACTGCAGTGCATTTTTCAAATAAATACCGGCCTCAGGTTGGAAAGTTGTTTACCACACCAATAGAGAAGGGAAGTTCATCATGGTTAAGTTAATTGTTGTTACAATATCTTCATGTTTGAAGATCTTTTCCAAGAAATGCCAATTTAAGAAGACTTTAAAGTTGTTTCACAAGATGGTGTGAATCCACCATTAGATGTTGATGATAAGTTTGTGAGGCATTGATGTGGAATCTACTTCGTGTTGGATCATTAATCCAACGTTGGCTTATATGTTAAATAATTATTTATTATGAACTGCCGATAAATATTAGCCCAATGTAAAAGTGATCTAATACGGTTTACGGTTGTTGGGCTATAATGTATCGTTAGGGTGTGGGCGCGCTTTTATGTGTAGAGACTAAGGGGTAATTTACATTTTCGTTGATGGATAGAATTGGAAATACCTAAAATATAATTCGCTATATAAAAGGCGTGGTCCCTTAGGTCACACATCATTCCAAAACTCTTATGTCTTCCATCATCGGAGAGATTACAGAGAAGTTCAAAGGGTTCTCTCGAAAAGCTTTGGGAATGTGTAGATCTAGAAGATCGGATCCTACGGGAGATATGCAAAGACTACTGCATTCAGTGCACGCTTCCGTTTTCATCTTTAGTTCTGATTCTTGATAGTTTAGCATAAACGATCCTGGGTCAAAGTGGTTAATCACATACGGTTAGATCCAACAAGTGGTAGCAGAGCGAATTATGTTGAATTGTCGAGAATCGGTTTTGATTTTGATTAAAGTTGAGTTCGTGTATATTTTTTGTTTGGTTTTGTTGAATATTATGGATTCAGAAACCGCACTACCGGTTTAGAATTTGTCAATATTAGGATACATCTGCTGCCGTTCTGAGTTAATTAGATTGAATTAGTGTATTGATGTTGTGCATATTTGTTGTTCTACATCAAGTACTCAATTACCTTTGGTGAAACTTTGCGGTGTCGGAATCGGAGTAAGCACAATCATACAGCAATTAGGTTATTTTTATTTTTGGGCCCGTTGATGTTGATTAAAATAAAATAAAATTTTGTTCCAGATGAAGCCAACAAACAAATGAGGTATAAAATTATTTCCTGCATTGTATATGCTTTCGTTTAGAATTCTTTTGATCATCGATGGCGGCGGCTGAAAGATTAGGTTTTGTTTTTCCGGTAGGCTCTTTATATATTTAAAGAAAATGAAAATAATAATAATGAAATTAACACAGATTCAGCCGCAATCTGTGTCCACTACTATTACATATGATATGATGATTGCACCGCAATCTTGTATGGAAGGGGAAAACTCATTTGGGTTTATTATTATTATTATTAGGGCCTGTTATTAAAATATATATTTTCATATATATTTAGTTCAAGTTTGGCGTGGAATGGTTTTAGTATTGCATCTTTAATTTATGCTTAGAAGTTAGTACGGTGGATAGTTGATTCAGCCAGACTTTTTATTTAATAATTTATCCATACAAGGTATTACGGTAAAATCTGAAGAAATAAGCAAACCAATTTGGGGATAGACCTTTTTCTTTTTTGTAAGGGTCATTGCGGTAAAATCAAACACTGATATATTGCGTTATTTGTATTTATTACTTCTCTAGTGGATTTGTTGAAGCGATATGTCGCCAAAGTGACCTCTACGTGGAAATAGATTCACGATGGGATGTAAAATGGTTTGTGTTTTTATAAATTCATGCGAATAGTATTCGACCCAAAGGAAGGATATTATTTGGCAGAACTATAAATACACATGTGGTGATGAATACGTGACAATTATGATGAATACGTGACAATTATTCGGTTTCCATGTGGGTAATAGATACAGTCCAAAGATTGGTCTATTATTTGACAGGATTTATTGTCAGTGTCTGATCACTACGCCAAGATGTCAATTACGAGTTAGTATTATCATCCAAAGATGAAATATTAATGTCGTGCCGGCATCTTGTGATGGGAAAATATATCATAAATTTGTTTGATTTTGGATATTCTTCGGATATTGTATATGTGAGCCTAAGGTCATTAAGTTGTTTTTTCTATAATTAGTTTTAAGATCTGCTTTAAAGTATATCTGCTCATTTAAGCATTATATAACTCCAAATTGCCTATAATTTTAAAGAGTTGGAAAGGAATACTTGAATTTGTCATTGAAATTATGGATCTAGACTTGACATTTAGGTAGGATCCTCTTAAAACTCTCAGTTAGGATAGTAAAGACCAACATATTTGTACTTTGAGAAGTGAGAGTGATCAAACAGGTTGAGTCTAGTGATCATATAGAAAGTCATTCCAGATACTCTTAAAAAATAATATATAAAAAAAATATATGCATAAGGATTTTGGTGACCAATATGGATTTTTTTGTGTTTAATGAAGTTGCACCATGTCCAAGAAGAGAAAGGCGAGACATGCTTTGTCTTGTCTAAGCTAGTCTCTATAAGGTAATAGGATAATGCAACATAAGGGGCACACTCTGGAAATGGCTCATCTAATTTCCATATTTCAGGTCCTTGATTTGGATATGTGATGGCCTTCTGGTGCAATTTATCATTCTTTCTCTTTATGCACAAAATGGTAAATTAAATGTCAGTTAATATGACATAAGGAAATGTGGGAGTTGAAGAAAATGAGTTCCCACTAAGTTCAAGAAGTCAAATGATTGAAAATTGGGCAACCAGAAAGTGCTAAATATGGTCACCATTAAAAGGAAGGGCACAATAAAATTTACAGTTAAGGAAGCTGTTGGTATTCAATACTAAGGGCATAAATGACAACATAAGGATATTCATTGTTTCTTACGTCAATTGGTAGGTACACAATGAAAATTGCTTGTAGTGTAATGCTTGATGAGCAAATTAAGTTAATTTTTTTCTTTTTTGGTTTGTTGAGGGTTTGAGTTGTTTTTTGTGCCTGGACACACTTGGTGGATAGATTCGGATGCTACTATGCACTTAAGCGTGAATATGCAGAGTAACTAGAATCATCAATCACCAGTTGATGTTGAAAGATACATTTTGGAAGGTGATTCTAATGCTGTAAAGTTTAAGGTTATTCAGAAACTAGATTGTTACCGAAGATTGAACATTTTCTAGACTTGTAAAAGACTTATCAGGCCGTCTTTATGGCAGAATTCGGCTTTTCATTTTTGATTGGACAAATTAGGTCATTTAAGAATGATACCTTTAGTCTTTCCAGAATTCAGATCAAATATGTTCTAATCATTTGGCTTTCAGTGATAATCTTAATTTGGTAGATATCATTGTATCTTTAATAACACTCTGCACATAGTTTTTCATGGCACAAATCAAAGTTAACTAATGATGGTTCCTATATGGTTTGGCATTAGCTTTTTTGGAAAATTTCTCAAAAGAGAATGTAAAGGCTTGTGTCAGATAGAACATTTGGTCCCCTTGATATGTCAGATGGATTTTGTCTGAGCAGGTTGTATTAAGGGTAACAAACAAACATAGGGATATTATGTATTTGCTTGGTTTAAGTACGTCTTAGAATTGATACAATATGGTCACTTCACTGTTTATTCCTACGGTATGTTGGAATGTTTAGCAACAAAGTATCACATTCATAGACGATTATTTGCTTCTAATTCCTTGTATCAAATGGCAAATCACTATGGAAATTAAAGATAGCGAATTTTCATACTAAATAAATACCCACTACAATGAGAATTCAAACCCCCATATGAAATATGGGTAGGGTAACCAAGATTCGTGTAATCATATTGGAGGTTGTCCAATTAAGGTTAGGCCTTATAAGCCAAAGGAAAGAAAATAGACTACAGTTAATTGTTATGTTATGTGGTGGTTTTCAAGAGATCCAGGGTTTTAAGTTCTATGGCCATACTTTCAATTTTTTTTTATTCATAGACGGGATCTGCAAGGTTCCTTGAGGATATTGAGTTTGGGGGGAAGATAAGGGATGAAATATTGTCTTTAAAGAAGAGCCTACCATGTCTCTCCCTACAGTGGCAGTTGGTAACAATTTGTTTTCCCGAATGGGATGTATACTATTGCCAGATACGGTTTATGACAATATTCATGAACTTCCAATTAAACAACCTCTACATCCTCAAGAACCTATACAGGAGCACAGTGAGCATATGAGGTACCACATGAGAAATCAGTGGTACCGCAACTTAGGAACTCCACTAAAGAGATGAGGTCAACAATTCAGTATGATTATATTGTTTACCTCTTTAATCATAAGGAACCTGGCATTATGGAGGATGATCCGGTTACCGTTCCCCAAGCCATGGAAAGCTCCAACTCTCATAGTGGATTGAGGTTATGCAATATGAGATGAAGTCCATGAAGGACAATGACGTTTAGGATCTTCTACAATTACCAGAAGGATCGAAACCCATTGGTTGTAAATGGAAATTTTAGACCAAGAGGGATTCATATGGTAATGTGGAAAGATATAAGATTTGTCTTGTCATTAAGGGCTTTACTCAAAAGAGCATATGTTGTAAAAGGCTTTCTCTTTGGTTTCTTTGAAAGGCCCTTTCAGGATAATTATGGCTCTACTTGCTCATATAGATTATGAGTCACATCAGATGGATGTAAAGATAATGTTTCTCAGTGGTGACATTTATGAAACATTGATTTGGTGCTGCCAGAAAACTTTGCATTTGGCGACGTAAAGAATATGGTTTGCAAATTAAAGAAATCCATCTATGGACTCAAACGGTTTTTGCCGTCAATGGTATAATAGATTTCATCAAATTATTGTCTCATTTGGTTCTGGGTCAAATTATGTTGATGAATGTATCTACCATAAGTTTAGTGGGAGTAGGTTCATACTCTTGGTTTGACATGTCGATGATTACCGGTAACGATATAGTTTTTGGGCGTGAAACTAAATCATTTATCTCGTTCGGTTTTGAGTTGAAAGATTTAGAAGACGCTACTTTCAGTTTCGGGATCCATGTATATCGGGGTTATCCCTGAGGTATTATTGGATCATTACAAATAGACTATATCGATAAAGTTTTCTGAAGAGATTCGACATGCTGGATTGTAAAACACATGGTACCCCTATGTCTAAGTGGGACAAGTTTAGTCTCAAAATGTGCCTTTTCTAATGATATAAAGTAGGAGGAAATGCAGAAGATTCCCTTTGATATATTTATTGGGAGTCTAATGTGTGCTTAGGTTTGTACATGTCTGGTTATTGTGTACATTTCGATCAGTTGAGTGATTCTTAAAAGATCCTGGAAAGGGTCATTTGGTCGCAGCCTATAAGGTTATAAAGTACTTATAGAAAATAAAATATAATAAGCTCACATATTTGAAGTTAGAAAAGTTAGAGATCATTCGGTATGATGACTCAGGTTTCGGTGGATATAAAGATACATTTAAATCCATGTAAGGTTTTGTCTTCATTTTGTCACAAGAAGTTGTTTTCTGAGAAGTGCTAAGTAGACACTTATGGCTTCTTTGACATTGAAGAAAAAATTTGGGGCATTTGAAGCCACTAGTGATGGGATATAGATGCGGAAATATGTTTCACGGCTGTGAATTTGGTCATTGAATGACCACTAAGGTTTTATTGTGATAATAATTCCGCAGTGTTTTATCCCAACAACAACAGGAGCTCATCAATGTCTAAGAACATTGATATAATTTTCCTAGTTGTTAAAGATAAAGTTCAAAGTGGACGGGTGTCTATTGAACATATCATGACAAACTCCATTATTGTGAATCCACTCATTATGGGACTGCCACCCAAGATGTTCTTGAGCATATTGCTCGTATGAGTGTCATGTCAGTTAAGGATGTTTAGGTTTAGTGGGAGTTTGTAATTGATAATATTTGCTTCGATATAGACACATTTTTCAGTTGTTTCAGTTTAAAGTTAAAGTTACAGTTACAGTTGTTTCTGCAGAAATTTAAGTTTTGATGTTTCACACTTTGATCTCGATATACGGTTTAGATCTCATTAAGTTTAAGGTGGACCAGTTGGAAATATACATGTTAAGATCACATGTCATGTTATTATCCATGCTACGCATCCACATCATGATCCATGTCATTCAATTTTATTAGCATATGTGATCATTGATGGGTCCCGTCACGATAGATGTGACGAAGGCCGCTGGTCCTATGTTGATGGGATTGATGGGACGGATTGTTATTGATACAATTTTATGACGATGACAAAGTTGAGCGCTCATTCGGTTATATTATGATAAATAATTATAAGGTTACACATATAGCCCAAGTGGGAGATTGTTGGATCATTAATCCAACGTTGGGCTTATATGTTAAATAATTATTTATTATGAACTGTCGATAAATATTAGCCCAATGTAAAAGTGATCTAATACGGTTTACGGTTGTTGGGCTATAATGTATCATTAGGGTGTGGGCGCTTTTATGTGTAGAGACTAAGGGTAATTTACATTTCGTTGATGGATAGAATTGGAAATACCTAAAATATAATTCGCTATATAAAGGGGTCATGGCCCAGGTCACACATCATTCCAAAACTCTTATGTCTTCCATCATCGGAGAGATTACAGAAGTTCTAAAGGGTTCTCTCAAAAGCTTTGGGAATGTGTAGATCACAGAAGATCGGATCCTACGGAGATATGCGACTACTACATTCGTGCACGCCCGCTTTTTCATCTTTAGTTCAGATTCTTGATAGTTTAGCATAAACGATCCTGGGTCAAAGTGGTTAATCACATACGGTTAGATCCAACACTTCGCTCATGGACGAGCTTTTGGAGTAGAGGGATGGAGATCGATGATGTAGCACATTATTAACCTTTTATTTATGTTTTAAATTAGTAGATAACCTTATGGGCTTGTTAAGAGTGTATTTACCTAAATGGGATTCTAAGCCTATAAATAGCCTAAGTTTTCTAGTTGGTAAGGATGTTATGTAATCTTGATATTGAATCATTTTCTCTTTGAGAATGATATTTTCTTTGAGTTTGGATTAGCTCGTCGTTTTACCCCTTCATTGTAGATCTTTTACATCAAGTACCTTTGAAAAGAGGAAAGCCTCGTAAAGGGCAAACACAGAGCATTATTATCAGTTACTCTATCCCTATCCCCAAAAATAATATTAAAAAATACACATTCCTATTTTACAGCAACTAAATTCATAATACTATAAATCAACATCTGTATCCCTACAACATTAAAATATTAATTATTTAACTATAAACATTTTTTTCAAAAGTAAACAAAAAAGGATTGAAACAATATCGTGACTCGGATACCCACTTCAACAATATCATGAAGACTCAAACCAACATACTTCAAAAATAAACTCTTGTGAAAGCAAACATCAAAAGCTCATCTAGAATGCTTCAATCATAGGATATCCATAGACCTGAATGACAATTCCAACCAGGAAAATAACAAATTTAACCGAGTAAACATGAACTCGGGCCCTCTCCTCTCTGTTTTTTTTTCAACCAAACAACAAATCTAAACTATCAAAGCAATTAATCAAAAAAAAAAAAAAAAAAAAACAAACAAACAAACAAACAAACAAAAAACTTCACACCAAACACAATTTTCGTCTATAGAGTAGCAACACTAGAAAAATGTATCTCAAACAAGTGATTTCAAAGCGACAAAATATTTGGATTAATCAAGGAACCAAGAAAATGAAAACCTAGAAAGCACAAATAGAAAATTTACCACTTTTGATCAATAATAATCGAGTAGGATTCTGATATTTGAAGAAACAAAATGAATTGATCACCAATTTATTTAATTTTTTGGCTGAGAAGAGTGGTTTGCTACCGGGGAAAAAAATAAATGAAAGGAAGAGGCGTATGGTGGGAATGGAGGGAAATGATAGCTACAGTACAACCTCAGATATGGGGTGTGACTGTGCATCATACTTAATGTAGGATGTGTTACACAAACTGGCTTTTGATGAATAAGACTCAATCTGCAAAATAGGGTTAGAAACAAGAAACCGAAAGAACAGAAAAACAAAAGCCGAGTCCTGTACCACACACATGTGTCCTAAAGACTAATTCACCCCCTCACACATGATTGGATGTGTTAGTCTCCCAGAAGAGCAGAGACAGGATGCACAGAGCCTTCAAACCGCTTAAGAACCAAGTATGGCGAACTAATGTAGCAGAATCGATTTTAATGTAATGAAGGCAAATGGAATGGAACAGACAGGAAGATGGAGAGGCCACCAGCCCGAAACCGAAAGCTGCATTCGTGCGCCCATGCACAAGTCCCACCGGATTTGCACTCCCCTCGCGCCACGCCGTAGACTTCAGCGCATAATATTGGTAATAGAACATACTAGTACTTATACTACCATAGTATATATATTGGAACTTTTCCTAGTATATTACCAATGTGGGAGTTTTGCCTTTCTCAACAGGATGAAGATAGGGATTTTTAGCAGCATTTTATCCATTTCTTTATTTTTCAACTCTATTGAAGGTATAATTTGAAAGATAAAGTAATGTAACAGCTGGACAACACCAACAAAATATAGACTATTTGATTGAACCGGAAACAGGGCCATGCATTACCTTTGATTATATTGATAATTATTACATAATCAATACAACTGATTTGATGTTATGAAATGATCAAGAATGATGGATGCAGCATAATTAATGGAAAAATCGAAATGTCATAGGCTCCACCTATTCTTGGTATGTAGCAAAAGATTTACATGATTATATCTTATGAAAATTACTATAGTCATATACTTCCTTGCATTCACGTTTTATATCAAAATATGTACATGTTCATAAAAGATTAGGATTTTCTATTCAGACTCCTTAATTACTCTCGACAACATGATTATACCTAAAATTTATAAGTAAAGATATTGTCAAAACGGAAATATAATGCGTCAATAGGACTCCATGTATCATTAATGTATAGTCGTATCTTTTGTTAATATCGATCTTCCACGCCTTGTTGCGGATCGCCTTCCTAAGGGTGGTGTAAAAATAAAAGCTCTGATTTAAATATAAAATATTTGGATATGCTAAAAAATTATTTAGTGTAAGTTAAATATTTAATTTAGGTCATATATATAACTGGTGTTAGAGCATAAATGACATAAAATATGTAATCTACATATATAACTATAGAGATTTGTCAAAAAAAAAGAGTGCATTAAAATCTACACGGATTTATCCACCTTCAAAATCTGTGGGCGTTGTTGTATCTACAGCACAAAACTACAATCTGAACCGTTTTTTTATTATTATTTATTTTTCTTCGTTCTCGCCACTATACTTTATCTTTTGCCTCTCCTTTTGAGTTTGTTATATTTTTTTGTTTCATGTTTTATGTTAAATTGTTTCCTTTGATTTGTATATGTCAACTCTTCTTTGATTTTTGTTCCAAGTAGTAATAGTGATAAATTTCTGTTTTTAATATGTTCAGAAAAAGGCTCACATATACGGATGTGAAATTGAGTAATTTTTTAATATATTAATGTTGCATAACTTGTTAATATTGTAAAGATGGTAAATATGTTAACATAACTTCATATTGTTTGTGATTTTGTTTTATTTTATTATGCCTTTATTTATGTTAATATTATATATATAAATATAATAGTAGAGATTCTGGTATAAATGACATTTTATAGAGATTCTGTAAAATGAAAAGAAAAAAAAAATGATGCTCGTAGGCCTGTTGACCATCCATTAAATTGGGCCCAATTAGTGACGTGAAAGAGATTTCAATTTTAAAAGGGCCTTTTCATGAGCACTTAGTCCATAGATCGGCCCAAGCCAACCGTACATAATTACTGATTTTATGAGTTATACCGAATGAAGGGATGATCAATATGTTTTTACATGATTACTGAAGAAAAGTTATTATAAAACATTGATTTTATAAGTTATACCAAGTGGAGGGGTGTGATGTTTTTACACATCATCTCTCTCACACGGTAGGAGAGTCTATTAATGAATTTAACACATTTCACTATTTCAATTGACATCACCCATCAATCACTAATGCATAATAACTCTTCATTAGGATGTAATTCGTCCTAAAACAAGAGTAGCTTCAATGATTTTCAAACGTATAGATGAAGGTAATAAATAGTTAAATACTACTATTAAGGTCTAAAATGTTCTTTGACTTAGTATTAATGCAAGTATTTTAATATTTAAAACTTGTTAGGTAGATAATAAATTAGGAGAATAAAAACTTAATAAATGTTCTTGGTTTTTTAAAATGACTCTTAGTTTAGACAAAAAAAAATTAAATGACTTCTATTTTGAAACCGAGGTGTATTAAGCAATACTACAAATGACTCGTACATATATAGTCTCTATGTTCAAAAATATAAATCACTCTACTTTACTTTTGTCCGAGGATATAAATCATTGTACATTACCAATGAAACATTTAGCTTGTGTTTGTTTTCGTTAAAGTTTTGTTTGGAGTTTTTTATATCACTTCACCAATCATTTCTAACAATTCTTTTACCAATCATTTTTCAACTACAAATAAAAAAATATTAAATAGTCTCTCAGCATTTCACTTTATCTACTTTATTACGTTTTTTACCATTATTTAATTCATTATACTACTTTATTTCAATTTCTCACCAATCATTTCTTTATCTACACAAATTTCATAAAAATATTTTAATTTTCTTATCATTACTTCAATCATTTTTATTATATTTTATTATCCACTAGTATCTAAAACAACCACAGAAAAAACTCCAACTCAAAACAAACGGAGCCTTAATGTTTTTTTTCTCAATCTTAACCTTAGTTTATTAACAATCCAACAATTTTTCAATACTTTATAATCATTTCATTGATAATAGTTATAATATCTTAGGCATTTATCTTTAAAATTTATTACATTCAACAATTTTCTTAATGTGTGTCAAAACAACTAAAATGACTTGTATTTTGAGACGGTTGGAGTATCTCATGTGTGGATATAAATATACACATATATGTCGTCCACTTGAAACGAGTGTCTGAAACCTTTTTTTTTTCTTTCGAAAAGTATCATCAGACAATTGTCTGAGACTAATCCTTCAAGGTACTGTCGGATAATAAGCATCTCCCAATAAAGTTTGCTGCATCCATAAAGACTCGAACTATTAATTAATATTATACCGGAATCAGGACAATACACATAGCCAAATAAAATAAAAATTGTTACTTTATATTGCTTTATTATTCATCAGATATTACATTGTGTTGCTCAAAACTCATCCGGCAATACATGACATGAAATTCTCGAGTAAAGTAAACCTTGAAGACTGAGCTAAAAGAACACAATTCTCTGCTCTCTGCTCGCTATTTCAGAATGCACAAAATACTTTTGATTTGAATTATATTATCACCATCTTCTTGTCTTCCTTTTATTTATTCCTCTGTTTTTCCATATCACATTTTCATCTCTCTGTTCTCAGCCCTCTACAAAGATTGTCACTGGTAAGAACAAATCAGCTTCAATGAATAAATCTTTTTGTTTATAAAATAGTGTTTTTTATTATTATAAGTAAACTGGTTTTGCACAAGAGTAGTCATGATGATATCCTTTTTACGGTTCTTTTTGGAAGATAGCTTGTAAAAATATGTTCTTTTTACTTTTCTGTGCAACAGAAAAGGGGAAAAACCACTCTTGGGTCAGGTCACCAGGCCTTATCAATGCTGTTCATAAAAGAAAAATCGAATCTTTGAAACCCCTTTTCTTGATTTTCTCTTGTACTTTTTCCCCTTTGTCTCTTAGCTGTTCATTATTTCACCATTTAAGTAGCAGGACGGCTTTCTATTCTTCATTTGTAGGAAACAAAGTTGCATATTTTTTGTGTGTGTGTGTGTGTGTGTGTGTGCTTAGTAACAAGTAAGCAGCATGCTAGAAGATTCAAGATTCCTCTGTTTTAGTTTCAACTTCTTCTTTTGTGTTGAGCATTTTTATTCAGTGTTTTCTGTTCTTTAATCTTTGTTTAAAAGTTAAGTTTTTATATTTTGATGCTGCTAGTGCTACCTGCATATGTCAAGGAAAATGATAGTACTAGTACCACAGCTTGTGTACCTTCTTTGTATTTGAAGAGTGACCTGAATATATTTGGTTTTTATTAAATTTACTTAAGCTGTGGGGTGTTCTTAGCAAATTTGGTGGTTTAGCTGGCTGTATACATTGTTTAAATTGATATAATCACAACATTGTGTGACTAATGCTTTTATCATTATCATTTTCCACATTTATTTCACCATTTTACAAATAGTATATGTTGGTTATGTATTTTTGTCCTGATGTTCCATGAATTGCGGCAGAAATGGAGGTTGTTTCTTGCAGATAACCCAAGTTTCCTCTAACAAAACAAAAGAGAAAAGTCTAATAATTTATCCATGTGGTCCCACTTGTGTATTTGTTTTGTTGTCTATCTCTTTGGGTGAATTTATTATATCATTCAATCAGTCTGTCCTTTTAACTCTTGAGTAGTCCTAGTTTCAAGTTATTCACGATAAACGAATCACTTACACACATTTTTTACACAATGATGATGTATGATCTATTAATCGATATGGTTTGGCTCATCAAGCGATCAAATAGCCTAAAAGTCAGATTAGAACCATTTTTCCGATAGTTCGATGGCCCTCGTCATAGCAAATCATAATGGGCCTCAAGATTTCTCTAATTAATGTACAATGCATGAATTGTATAAGTTGTACTGTTTATTAAATGTGGTAGATACTGAACCATTAATTTTTAGGTAGACAGAAGATACATCTAGTAAAGGGAATATGGTTCTCTCCATGTGCATTTAAACAACATTGGATTCCTCATGTTTTCTTGCTGTATGTATCTGTCTCTTTTTTTTTTTTTTAGCTTGTGTGAAAGTTATTTACTCATGCAGGTATTGTGGGACAAATAGCATTGAAGTGTGCAAAACCAAAAGGGCAGAAAACTACATCAAGTTCACTTAGTTTAAAACAATGCAATCTCCAAAAGCAAGGTAACTTCTTTACGGCTCTTACGGTACGATAAAGTGTCATTTTTAAGTAGAATTTGATGTCAAGAATCATATCTGTGACTGTAAAATGAAGCATTAGGCTTTGATTATATATGAGACAATGTGCAATTTTATTTCAAGATTTCAGGTTTTGAAATATGTGATATTATTGAGTTTGCTGCATATTATGGTAATATATGGTTTTTTGATAACAGGAATGGTAGTAACTCTGAAGTACCTCTTAGAGTATCTCCTCGTACTGTGTCTTCATCGAATGTTCCTCTGAAGCTTTCGCCTAGAGTTGTTCGGCAGCTTAAGATAGGCACCCAAGATTCGGATTCTTTGAGTTCAAGTCGTTCGAGTAGGGCCCACAAAGACGGAAGCTTGAAACTTGGTGAGCGTAAATTGTCCAGAAGCCCGGTATCTGAGGTAGTGTAGAAGTCAATAAACTTTGTTAATTTGATGAAAAATCGCATCCTTGAGATAGCATTTCTGTAATGTTCTCTGTTTTTGTGTTAGGCGAAGAAGAAGGGATCAAACAAGGTAGTAGCTGAGCTAGAAGCTCAAATTTCTCAACTTCAGAATGATTTGAAGAAGGTGAATGATCAACTCGATTCGTCAGAATCACAACTCAAGAAAGCCCTGCAAGATGCTGAAGAATCAAATACCCAACTTTTGGCATTGTCATCAAAGCTTGAAGAAACAAAGCAACAAGCCATTGGTGATGATGATCATGTCTCCCGAGTCAATCCTAAACTCGTGAAGAAACAACAGAAATCAGTAGATTCAGATTTGCTGGACTCAGCTTTGAATGAGATCAAAGAACTTAAACTTCAACTCGAATTCGTGGCTGAATCCGAGTTAGCAAAAACCAAGCAGGCGGAAATCGCGCAGAATGAGCTCAATAGTTTAAAAGAAAGCCTTGCAGATACTCTTGTACTTGTGGAGAAAATGGATAACAAGCTGAAAAACTCGGAAGAATCGGAATCTCGAGCCAAAGAACTCGTGGGAGAAACTCTCTTTCAATTGCAGACGGCTAAAAAGATAGTTGAATCACTCAGATCAGATGGTTTCAAAACTGTGGAGGCTTATGAAGCTATAGCTTCAGAACTTGAACAATCAAAAGCTCAAGTAAATTCACTGGATGCTCTTATTCATGAGCTCAAATCTGGTACAGAAGTTGCTGATTCCGATGAATCTCAATCCCTAAATGAAGAAATTGCGTCACTGAAATCTGAAGTTAATCAGTTAAGATCTGCATTAGAAGCATCTGAAATCAAATCCGATCTAGAAAAAACTCGAATCGAAATTCAGCTAAGCAGCGCATTCGAAAATATGGAGGAAATCAAATCTTCATCAATTGCTAGAGAAGCAGAGCTTGAATCAGAGATACAGCAAGCGAAATTACAAATTGAAGAATTGAAATCAAACCTAATTGACAAAGAAACCGAATTGCAAAGTATCCATGAGGAGAATGAAGGATTGAACCTGAAATTGGAGGAAATCCATAAATCCAAAATAGATGTTGATGATCTGAATTCAAAATTGCTCGATAAGGAAACAGAGCTACAGAACATTCTGGAAGAAAACGAGACGCTGAAAATGGAGATCAAGAAAATCGAAAGTACTACTAACAATGGTGAACTCGAAGCAGCAAAATCCGCAGAGCGAGAAGCATTAATGAAGCTCGGATATGTAACAGAGGAAGTGGAAAAGAATCACAGGAGAATAGCACGAATTACCGAGCAGCTTGAGGCGGCTCAGGCGACGAATTCCGAGATGGAAACGGAGCTGAGGAGGTTGAAAGTGCAATCTGATCAATGGAGGAAAGCTGCAGAAGCTGCTGCTGCAATGATTTCATCAGGAAAAACTGAGAAATTCGTGGATCGAGCTGTGTCGATGGACAGCAAGTATAGTCCGAGATCACGAGGCATTCTTGCTTCGCCGTATTCTGAAGATGGAGATGATGATTTGATTAGGAAGAAGAACCCAAATGTGCTCAAGAAATTGGGGGTTTTGTGGAAGAAGAGTCAGAAATAGAAGGATTTGGTGTTCTTGTTGATGTGTAATTTGAAAACTAACGCTTGGTGTTGGTCTGTTTTTTCTTGTTTTGTTATGAAGGTATGAACTATGTGTTTTGAATTAGTTCAATCATGTCTTCTAGGGAAACCCGCGCCGCTGTGTCGCTTCTATTTTGTCTGTAGTTCCTCAACACGACTCTGAATCCATGTCTTCTAGTCTATGGCGTCTTGTTTATCTGATCCCGGTGTTGTGTCGCTTCTACTTTGTCTGTAGTTCTTCAACATGACTCTGAATCCATGTCTTCTAGTCTATGACGTCTTGTTTACCTGATCGTGGCGTTGTGTATCTTCTATTTTGTCTGTAGTTCTTCAACACAACTCTGAATCCATGTCTTCTAGTCTATGGCGTCTTGTTACCGCGGGTCGCTTCTATTTTGTTTGTAGTTCTTCACCACAACTCTGAATCCCTTCATGTAAATTGTATCTTATGATCATGACGTTGTGTCACTTTTATTTTGTTTGTAGTCGTGTCGCTTCTATGTTGCCCTATGACCGTGACAACATGTCACTTTTGTTTTATTTGTAGTTGTGTCGCTTCTATTTTGTTTGTAGTTCCTAAACATAACTCTAGATCCCCGCCTATAAGAGGTATTCTCGGATTCTTTTCTATTTTCTTTGTAGCTCTTGAACATAACTCAAGATCCCCGCCTATAAGAGGTATTTTTGGATTCTTTTCGTGAAATTAAAGTACACAGTAAATTTACGTTGTATTATCACATAAATACAATAAATTTACTTTGTATTATCACATATTATCAAATAAGAATCACAACATATTTATCACATGAGGGATCCGTTCGCATTGAACACTATGATGTGATTCCTTATAAATGATTCAACTCTGGTTTGCTTATGCATGGAAAAGTGTAAAATAATTCAATTAATACATGGTTTTAGAATCCTTATAAATGATTCAACTCTAGTTTGCTTATGCAAAGAAGAGTGCGAAATGATTCAAGTAATACATGGTTTTAGGAAAAAATGATAAAGTGGAGAGGATGTTGGATGTTTGTTTCTTACGACAACTATTTTAACAAATTACTTTATGTACTTTTTATGTACTTGTGTTGGTGATGGATATTTTTTTCCATCTTGACTCCTATTCATCTTATGGTGTTGAGGGAAATGAACATGTATTCATTGTCGATATGTTTGATTATGCACTCTTGTACCTTCTTGTTTGATATTCTTTATTTTCCATCGATAGCCTTGTTCCTAACTTTACGTTACAAGGTTAAAAGTCCTACCAGATCTTAGTTGGTTTTGAATGACCTTGATTAGTGGAGAAGGATATGAAGTAAGCTCAAAGGCTAATTTTAAAACTTCATGTTGTCATAATTCAAACCAGCTTATCTATCTATCTATCTATCTATCTATCTATATATATCTATATATATATATATATATTGATGGCATTTATGTTCAAAATATACACATTTATTAGCAATAAAAAGATGGCATCAATAATACTTAAAAATTTGATAACAAACTCACGGTCAAAGAAATAAAAACATTCATACCCTCCAATCTTCACTGAACAATGTCCTGCTCGACCAAGAGTGACCGTAAAGTTGAAATGAAATTACTTCCTCGGTTGTTTATTTCTATTTTTCATGCATATTTGGCAAGCACAGAAAGTGAATTTTTTGAGTTGTGATTTTCACAACCGTGTCAATTTTTTAAATTTATTGATTGTATACACCAATAATCTTTAAATATTGCAAATTTTCAATTTTTACATATTTGCAGGATCTATTATATATTATTTCATCAGTTTTTCGTCAAGATTTTCAAAAGGAATCATTGGCGGAAAGGTTTTACAGGTAGAGGCCCATTTACACCTGGTCCAACACTAACAATAATAGTACCCACAATAATTTTACATGGTTCATGTTCATTCTTTTTCCCGATGCAGCAACTAAATTAAGAACAATGGGAGAGAAGTAAAAGGCTTCAGTAACGGAGGACAGCTTGGAAAACGATCGAGTATAAAGGCGAGGGTTTGAAGAGGTATGAATATATATATATATATATATTAGAGAAAATGTGTTAGAGAAAATGTGATTCATAAATCTTTAAAGTATTAAACTTTTTTATTTTTTTCTTTGATTTTTGCTGAAATGATTTAATGATACCCCTTTTCATCAAGGTTTTTGTTTTTTTAATTATCATGTAGATGGATGTTTCTTCCATGTGGGAGAGTTTCAATGTTTTCTCCCTTGCCGAAGTGAGGTAGTTTTATACTTCTTTCCATTATTTATTTATTCGCGTTTCCATAAGGCCGTAACAAGTATTGTATCGTTCGGGAACAAATTTCATCTAAATATCTGCGCATTTTTGTTATTTATTTAGGCTGATCGGGGTGAGGTGTGATTTTTTTTTTCTTTGGAGATAAAATAGGTCTTTAGTCAAGGGTGATGGAGGTAAGAGTGAAGGGCAAGCTTCATTTCTATTTTCGGTAAGCTAGCTCCAATGAGTTATTTCTTATACCCGGGCAAGTTGTATTTTTGTCCTATTGTTCCTCTCTTCCAATTCATGATTAAGGCCCGGAATATGTATTTTTTTTAGCAAAACAACATGATATGAAAATTAACATCTATTCGTGTACATGGGTTTGTGATTTGATTTAATTGAAATTTTATTTTGGTGAATTGTTTTATTTTATTTATTTATTTACTTTGTTGCAGACACCAACTAAGAAACAACATTACTTTTGATGCAGGAAAGGATAAGGATTTGAACCAACATATAGGCTGTTGAGGATCGGAATTGAAAATCAATGTTGTGGGTAAGCCAATATTCTATTTCTTTTCAATGGTTTAGAACTTATAATTGGATCGATAGTCGGTGGCAGTTAATTAACAGTGTTATCATTCATTATCTGCTCCCGTTGGTGCTTTTAATTGAATTTTTCCTGATTTAATTTTTATTTATTGATGCAGCGACTACAGAGAGATTGAGGTCAATGTCGGGACTTATTTGGTGGCTGTTTATTTGTTTGTGACTTTTTATTTTATTGTTGTTTTAGTAGTAGCTTTGATCGAGAGTGTTATCATTCATTATGTGCTCCCATTGCACATTTTTTTCTCGGTCAAAGATTTGTGAGTAAAGATGTTGGTTGGATGACTATTTTTTTCTATTTTGAATGACTATTTCTTGGTATTTATATCTATAGAGAAGTGTATAAAGAATAAAGAGTTTCGGTTTTATTAACATTTGTCATACTTTCCTCAAATTTCCCATTCCTCCATCATTGTTCATGCCTTTTGCTTTAGTCATAGGATGCTCAAAATTAGTGGCACTGCTAAAAACGGTAAGTTGACTGTGACGCGACTCACTACCAAATTCTGGCCTTTTTAAATTGAAACTACATTTGATGGTGCAACTTGGATCATTGGGGCATAGTCTCTCATGTTTGTTAATTTGAGTTTTTCTTATTCTGTCAGTAGATATGTCTTTGCAATTTTAAAAAAAAATACAATGATTATGGATCAAAGGCAAGAAATCATGTGTAAAAGAAAGATACAATCTATTGTCGGTGGCAATATTGATATCATTTTCTCTTGATGGGGGCAAAAGAGTTAAATTCTAAATTGTAATATTTTCATTTGGTGTTAAGGGACTAGATGTGAATGAATATGTGATTTTTCTGCTTTCTAATTTTATTTTATTAATTCTTTTATACAAGATTTTTATTTTTGTGTTGCATATTAACTGAAACTTAATAAACGTGCAATTGATGTAGCATGTTGCCTTTAGTATGTAGTGCAACTAAAGGAAATATAGGTTTATTAGAGACAATATAATTTCAACTCTAGCTCTTTTTTTTTCTTTTCTTTTTCATTCGATGCTTATTTGTAATTTAGTATAGATTGTTTTGAAGCTTTATTTCATCATTCGTCTTCATTTCAATTGTGCCACATTTCTTTATAGTTTTGTTGTCATTGTTTTTCCACAATAATATTTTTTTCCGTTGCAACGACAAAGGCCCTTTCGATTCCAAATTGCAGAGCCCTACTCATTTCATCTGCACAAAATTGATGAGTCATTTCAATTAAAATGGAGATCCCAGAAACATCGTATGAATAAATAATTGCATCGCATCTTTTTTGGTAAGCCTCTTCGTAATAGTTTGAATTCAATTGTGCATCATTAACTTCTGTTGTTTGACGTTTTCTGGAATTCAATGTTTTGGCTTCTTTTGTTTTGCATAATTTCTTAAGATTATATTTGTTTTTGTTGAAGGTTCTATTTTATGTTTTTAGATTATATTTGTTTTTATTGCCAAGTGATCGTGCAGTTGCAAAGAATCTCATATATTTGAGTTTTGGCACGCCCAGCCTCAGAGACATCATTCAGCTAGAATTTCGAACAATGCATCAGATTTTGCTTAGGCTTTCTCACGGTCGGTATTCATATTTTCCTACTTTATACTTTTGTTGTTATAGTTTTTTCCTAATAATATTTTTCATAGGAAATGCGAGATACTTGCTCATCCTATGTTGACATTGTTTTTGTTCATTTTTTGTGTATTTGTTCTCCTCATATTTTTATATTGTTATATTCAAATTAACTTTTATTTTTTCCTTTTTAACCTTCACTTCGTTTGTTTATTCCTCTTCATTTCAATTGTACTTGCTCTTCCTATGTTGGCATTGTTTTTGTTCATTTTTGTGTTTTTGTTCTCCTTATATTTTGATATTGTTATATTCAAATTAACTTTTATTGTTTCCTTTTTAGCCTTCTATTCGTTTGTTTATTCCTCTTCATTTCAGCTGTGCAACACACCTTCATTTTTTGTGCCCCTGTTTATTTCGAAAATTATACCATTAACAACTCAACAATTATGTCAATTTCAATTATTACGAAAATTTCTACCCAAATATTCCTGCAACAATTATAACCATTCCAAATTAACATCCCCACAATTATGGCAGTATCAATTATTTAAAAATAATAATCATTCCTATAAATAAATCAAACCAAAAATATGTCAAGCCAAATATTCCTACATTAATTATAATATGTGCTATAATTAAGTTATTTTGAAAATTATGCCATATAATGATTCCTATAATTAAATTATTTCAAGAATTATGTTATTGATATCCCAACAATCATGTCATGCCATTAATGTCCTAACAATTATGTCATTTTCAATTATTACGAAAAATCTCAACTCAAATATTTCTGCATAAATTATAACCATTCCAAAATTAACATCCCAACAATTATGGCAGTATCAATTATTCAAAAATTATAATCAATCATACAAATAAATCAAATCGAAAATTATGTCAAGCCAAATATTCCTACATTAATTATAACATGTCCTGTAATTAAGTATTTTTGAAAATTATGTCATATAATTATTCCTATAATTAAATTAATTTGAGAAATATGTCAATGACATCCCAACAATTATGTCGTGCCATTAACATCCTAAAAATTACGTTATTTTCAATTATTACGAAAACTCTCAACTCAAATATTTCTACATTAATTATAACCATTCAAAAATTTGGTTACCTCAAATCATGCCATTAATGGTTCACACTTATTACAAAATTTGAATTTGTTAAATTTGATTTTCCTAATAAATAAAACCTCTCTCCAACCACATTAATTGTAATTATTACGAAAATTTCAATCGAATATTCTTGCGTTAATTGTAAGGGGGAATGGGCCACAAGGATAAAAAAAATTAATAAATGGGTCTGGAAGGACAAAAGTAACATTTTCATGATTATAAAAGACAAAAATCACAATTGTTACTTTAAAATTGTTACTTCACGTGTTAATGTTACTTTGTGTTTCACAATTGTTACTTCATATTTACTCTATTCCATATTTGTTACTTTATATTTGTTATTTCATAATTGTTACTTTTGTCCTTATTAAATTATAGTTTCTTTTTATCCCGATTTTTTGATAATTTTGTCCTTCTGGATAAAAATCTATAATTGTAATTATTCCTATAATTAAATTATGATTTCTATAATTAACTTATTTCGAAAACTATGCCATTAACATCCTAACAATTAAGGCAGTTTGAATTATTCAAAATTTATAATCATTCCAATAAATAAATCAAATCGAAAATTATGTAACCCAAATATTCCTGCATTAAATATAATATGCCCTATAATTAAGTTATTTCAAAACTTTTGCCATTAACTCCTAACAATTATATCATTTTCAATTATTACTATAATCTCAATTCAAATATTCCTACATTAATTATAACGATTACTATATACTCAATTATGTCATTTTTAATTAATTCGAAAATTTCACTAATGCCAGTTGTTGATACCAAATATATCGCCTCCAGTGGGGCCGCGCCTAGGAGGCTGCGACCACATATACGGTAACGCCAAAAGGTATTAAGAGCAAGGCCGCCGCCCACAGCCCCTCTTAGAGTCCCGTCAAAGCTAGGGGGCCGATGGGCGATCAAAAATATAATGCTCTTTAAGGGAGCCGCGCAAGACTTAAGAAGAAACAGGGGATGAAGGCCAGACGACGAAGCTGGCGACCCTGGCGACCATAAGGGGTCGCCGCCTGGATATTACTTCCACTTGCAACTAGATATTTAACCCACTTGATGACAGATATTTAGTATTTACTTAGCTGCTAAGACTAGTGACTAAGCTGCTTCTGCACCGCCAGTCTTTACTTCACCCCTAAGTTTATTCTTCCTATAAAAGGAAGTCTTGTGTAACCTAATCAGATATATTCTAATGCACAAATAACAGGCCAAAGCTCTGCAAGAACAAGCTTATCTCACCGTCTTCTTCTCATCACCGCCTATCTCCGGCTAACATATAAATAATCTACTCACAAACAAGCCAGATATCCACACCACTAACACCGCAAAGCCATCGTGACGTTTTCTGCATCGTCAGTTGGCTCCGTTACCGGGAAATCCACGCTACAACTTGCTCAGTTTTAGGCGTGAAAATCATCGAAGAACGATAACACACGGAGGATCGAAGGAATCTCACCTCCGCCAGCCAAAGAACATCCGGTCATTTTCAGTCGTCCAAGTTGCGTTCCAGAAAAAGATAATCTTACAAAGAAAAACCCTTACCTAAACGAAACACTTCGGAAAAATGACAGGAAGTAAAGAACATCTAACTCCCAAGACCCCGGCAAAGGGGGCAGCGCAACATCAGGCTCGTGGAGAGGGAGTGGGAGAAACACTTGACAATCTCCCCTTGAAGGAGAAAGGTCGAACGAGGGTCCTATCGCTAGCGACGCCAGAATGTCATTAACCAAAAGGCCAAGTCTAAAGAGGCCAACGTTGCAAGGCGCTAGATGAGGCTCGCAAAGAGAGAGCAAGGTCACAACAGAGTCAAAAGTCGACCCCCGAGACAAGACCAGGCTCCCGGGAGGATCCTGAGATTGCGGAAATGAGAGAATATGCGAAGTATGCGGAAACTATGTACTTAACTAATTCTCGCCTGGTAGCAAAGGGCCAGGCCCCAATGGCGATACGACCCCCGAACCTTCCTAGAAATGAAACTGCTCCCGCGGACATAAATAAACCCGCCAAAGTCAGATCCAAGAAATCGAGATAGAGGAGAGTGTGCATTCGTCGGGTCGCAAAGGATTAAGGAGAGAGATCGCGCAAAACTCGGCACCCCCAGATCGCGATCACCAAAGAGGAAAGACACTCGAAAAAGGATCAGCTTTCAAAAGGTTAGGTGAGAAGGACAAGGCCTCGGCCCCAAGTCGTCTCAGCCTTCCAGGAGGAGGAATACCTCCACGACCAGATAGGAGCGCGCAGGACGCTCGGATAATAATAAGGGAGAAAAGGGCTCGCCAGGAGGGGTCGCAAGACTATGAAGAATCGAGCGCAGCAGAACGGGCCGACAGCGGTGCACTTTCGCGACCAGATTCGACTCGCCTTGGCGTAACAAATGGAGATAATGAAAATGAGCTCGCAGAGCTAAAGAAATCAAGGCCCGCTGAAGGGGCGCACGGTCTCGTGAATCGACACCGCCGCTAAAAGAATCACAGAGACATTACCCGCCAAAGAATGAAAAGGTTAGCTACCCCAAACTATAATTACTACAATGGCAACTCTTGTCCGAACGATCGCTCACCGCTTTCCAGGGCGCAAACCTTAGCAACTCGTAACAAGTCCGCCTGGTGCATCGCTGGTCGGTAGCATGCAGATGCAGGCAACGCCCTGGATACGCGGGCTTCTCCTCGGTCGCTTAAAAGTTGGGAGGACTATCGGAAAAATTCGTCGAGAGAATTTGAATCGGCAAGCGAGATCTAAGAAAACCATAGAAGACCTTTGCGAGGTTCATACGGGAGGGCATGAGTGCGGAAAAGAATACTATGAGCGGTTCGTCCGAGAGTGTACGACGGACAAGAAACATTCCAGATGACGCAGCTTATAACATGTTTCCTCGCTGAGGATCGCTATGGTCCGATGAAAACAGAATTTAACTCGCGGCCCCCAAAAGCGGGTCTCGAGGAGATCTTGGAAAGGGCTCGGATGATGGGAGTCGTGAGCGCCGCCCCTCGGGAAAACCAAAACCAAAGCAGAGCAACATTCACACAAAGAGGATCGCATGAGGATCGCAAGAGGAAAAAAGGGCAGGATGCTAGCCGCGATCGTGAGGTAAAGAAACCTTACAAATTCAGCGAGGATAACTTTACCCCGCTTAACACGAAAGCATCCCAGATATTGTTCGAAATTCGCGAACATTTCGACAAACCCAAGCCCATGAGGGGCGATCCCGACGGTCGCGACAAATCGAAATACTGTGACTATCACAAAGATCACGGTCACGTCACAGATGAATGCTTCACATTAAGGCGAGAAATAGAGAGGTTGATCCGTGAGGGACCGTCGACTAAGTATAAACGAGATGGGAATGCTGGTCCGGGACAAGGTCGCCAACCCCGTGTATATCAGAAGGAAGTTCAAGTTATCCATGGGAATATTCCCAGCAACAATCAGCTGAAATCACAGATACATCAAATCAATACGCGCGGTTTTGAAAAGCAAATAGTGTTGGAGGAAAACGAGAAGGGAATTCTATTCACTAAAAGTGAGCTGACCACAATCGACGGTCCCATGGAAATACCCCTCGTCCTCAAAGTCGGGGTGAACGAAAAGCACGGCGTCAACAGGGTAATGGTCGACACCGGGGCTGGCCGCGACGTCATTTATTTCGACTGTTTAAAACAGATCGGATTTGGAGAGGCCAAGTTAAAGCCCTATCTCGGGGTACTCGAGGCTTCACCAATGATACTGAAGGCGGGTCAAGGCACCATCGACCTCATCATCACTCTTGGTGATTACGAACCATGTCGAATCGAGGTGGTCACTTTCCTAGTTATCGATCTCCCCTCAGACTTACAACATGATCTTGGGGATCCCAGCTATGAGAAAATTTCAAATGGTGGCATATGTTCCTCACCAAAGGGTCAAATTCAACATTAAGCTGACCCGGATTCTTCCTCGAATACATGACCAAGAATAGAGTCGATTCCAAGCAACCCAGAGTAGAGGGTTTTAATATCACAGATCAGATCGCTGCGATCGAGGAGATTGCAGAAACAGTAGAGGTTGAAACGTTACAGATCCGCGACGAGCCGGACTTCATCGGGCCGAGGACGAGCTGGTCGAGGTCATTATAAATGACGAGCACCCTCATCGGAAGATCAAGGTAGGTCGCGCAGCCGACAAGAAAGAAAGGAGGACTGATCGGGCTTCTAAAAGCAAACTTGGGCGCGCCGCTCGGGAGGCGGCATGGATATGAGGAGTGGAGTCGAGATCGCCTTGCACCATCTAAATGTCGATCCCAACTTCAGGCCAATCCAACAAAGAGCGCCAATTCAGTAAAAGTAGGTCGCGATAAAGAATGAGGTCGGAAAACTTATAACGGCCGGTATTATCAAGGCGAGTCGCAATACCCTACATGGTTGGCAAACGTGGTAATGGTAAAAAGCATAACGGCAAGTGGCGGATGTCGCGTCGACTTTCACCGACCTAAATAAAGCTTGCCCCAAGGATCCTTACGCGTTGCCCCGAATAAACAAGATGGTCGATGGGATCGCAGGTTTTGAAACGCTGAGTTTCCTTGACGCTTATTCAGGCTACCACCAGGTCAAAATGGCGGATGAAGACAAAGAGCTAACGGCTTTCGGGGCGCCGCGGAGGACTATATTACTACGAGATGATGCCGTTTGGTCTAAAGAACGCAGGTTCGACATATCAAAGGATGGTGAACAAAGTTTTCAGTACACAAATAGGCAGAAACATGGAGGCTTACATCGACGATATGGTCGTGAAATCAAGTCGCCAGAATCATCTGGAGTACCTTCGCGAGACCCTGACAAACGTGAAAAGTCACTCGATGAAGTTAAACCCCGCAAAATCCACCTTTGGGGTCCAGGCGGGGAAATTTTTGGGCTTTATGGTTAGTCAGAAAAAATCAAGGCGCTAATAAATATGAGCGAGCCAACCAACGTTAAGGAGGTTCAAAGGCTGAATGGAAGGGTGATAGCCCTGGGAAGGTTTATATCAAAATCTGCTGAGAAAAGCTTGCCCTTCTTCAAAATTCTAAAAGGGAATAAAACCTTTCGTTGACAAAGGAGTGCTCTCAGCCAAGAAGAGCTCAAGGCCTACATCAAGCCCGCCTCCGCTACTACCCCTGCGATCGGGACGTCTTCTTCGTTATATCTGGCCGCCTCAGATAGGGCCGTCGCCGCATCACTTATTAAAGAGGAGGGTACCTCGCAAAAGCCTGTCTATTATGTTTCTAAGGCTTTAAGCCCAGTGGAAAGTCGTTATTTTAATATCGAAAAATTAGCCTACTGCGTTGTTATCGCCGCCCGAAAATTAAGGGCTTATTTTTCATCGCATTCAATAATAGTATTGTCAGACGCACCGCTCCGATAGGTCCTCCACAAACCGGACTTGTCTGGTCGCTTGCTACGCTGGGCCATCGAGCTCACTGAATTCGATATCCGATACGAACCCCGAAAGGCCGTCAAAGCTCAGGCATTGCCCGATTTCATCGCCGAAACAAGTTTCAATGAGGATATCCCGCAACAAACCAAAGCAAGCCATAGTCCCGACAGAGCTACCACAGCGGACGAGCCTCAGCGGCCAAGTCACTGTTGGCAGCTCTACGTCGATGGCGCCGCCAATCTCAAGGGTTGCGGTGCGGGTATCATTTTACTCGAGCCTGGAACTTCAGAAGAAATCGAGAAAGCCTTGAGATTTAATTTCACTGCGTCAAACAATCAGGCAGAATATGAAGCGGTCATCGCGGGACTTGAGCTCGCAAGAGCCATGAAGGTCGAAAATGTGCAGGTTTTCTGCGACTCACAATTGGTCGTCAATCAAGTAAACGGGTCGTTCGGCATCCACTGCGAAATTTTGCAAAAATATATTAATCTCGTCAAGAGGCTGGAGAGCAGCTTCGAGTACTGCAAATTTACCAACATTCCCCGAGAGGGGAATCACAGAGCTGATTATTTATCCAACCTAACCAATGAGACGAAGTAAGCAACCCTCGATTATGGTAGAATATCATCAGGACCCGCCATCAGCGGATCGAGGTAATGGACTTACAATGCACCACCCCTTGCTGGATTGATTTCGCGAGAGATTACATCAACTCTGGAAAGCTTCCCGAAAGACCAATCGAGGCAAAAGCCCTGATCAGAAGAGCCGTCAGATACACCATCTTAAACAATGTCTTATACCGACGGTCATTCTCTAAACCATTGCTGAGATGCGTGCGACCCGAAGAGGTCAACGGAATCCTCGTAGAGCTGTATGAAGGGATATGTGGCGGCCATCCCGCAAGCCGCACCCTCGCTTAGAAAGTCTTATTAGCAGGATATTATTGGCCGAAACTTGCGGAGGACGCCAAGGAGTATGCTAAGGCATGCGTCGTGTGTCAAAAATTCACGGATATTCCTAGGCTACCATCAGTTGAACAAAGCATTGTCGTAGCCGCGTGGCCTTTCGACATGTGGGCCATCGACCTTATCGGGCCATTAAAAAAAGGCCGCTCAGGATGCGAATATGTGGTGGTCGCCATGGACTATTTCACCAAGTGGATTGAAGCCAAAGCCTTGGTAAAAATCAATACCAAGAATATAACCTATTTTACGCTTTCGACCAAATATGGACCGATCGGTGTCCCACAGAGTAATAGTGTCAGATCACGGACCTCAGTTCAGGGTGGAGTTCGACACATTCTGCGAAGAGAACAATGTCAAACATTGGCAATCGTCAGTATGCTATCCGCAGGGAAATGGCCAGGCTGAGAACGCAAACAAACAAGTACTCGTCAGATCAAGAAAGAGTTTGGGAGAAAAAGCGGGCGACTGGCCTGATCACCTCCCCGCGGCCTTATAGGCACTTAGGACATCACGGAAAACAACTACAGGGGAAACTCCTTTCGCCTTAACCTACGGATCCGAAGCTATGGCTCCGGTGGAAATGGCCCTACCGAGCTTAAGGGTCGCACACTTCAGCGAAATAGATAACCCGCTCAAAAGAAAACTCGAGCTCGATTGAAGCGGAAGAAGCGGCGGATCGAATCATATGGACGTTTATTCAATTGCAAACAAAGCCGCTAAGCGACATCACGACAAAGCGCGTTCGAGGTCATCACCGCCGTTGGGGATTATATTTTGCGAAAGAGCGGGCCACCGCCACGAAGCCAAGAAAGGAAGTTATCGGAAAATTGGGAGGGCACAGAGAGGATCGCTCGGATAATCAAAAAATGAACTTACGTACTAAGTGATAACCAAGGTCGCGAGTACAACCGACCTTGGCATGCAGATAATCTGAAAAAAATATTATATGTAAAGCGTACGTCTGCCCGCGTACGAGCAAAGCATGTGGAGAGTGAAATCAAAATAAAAAGGGCATCTTCATTTATTAAGAGGTACAATTGTTTCCAGCAAATCTACGGCCTTCCATGCCCTTCGATCTAGCAAAAAAAAAAAAAAAAAAAGAGCTCGCATAGGGGTACACTTTATCCAATGAGTGTACCTATAACGATCCAGTGAATGCTTCGGCACCCTCGCTAAGATGCATAGCTTCGTTATTAGGGAAGCAAAAGGGAAGCGATGATGTCGGTCCATAGAAACCGCAAAATTAACCGCTTCACGGTGAATCAAGATTCCCCAATCAATGTCAACATGATGATCGCGAATAGCGTACAAAAGCAAAGCTTCGGCTTCATTAACAGCCTCGTTATCTGTAGACAAAAGGGCGCGTGAGTTGATGAACTTCTTCCACTCACGGTTCTTTGCGAGAAAGGTCGGACGCAGTCCCGAGACACGCAGGTCGCTCATAATCAGGAAAGAGCTCGCGTAGGGCTCGTCGTGAAGCGAAGTTTGTCTACTTGACTCATCGGCAAGATTCCAAGCAAGCTCATAATGGGATGAGGGTCGATAAGCGGGTATACCCAAGGCACCGTTGATAGCTTCCGGAGTAAAATGACCGCGACGCCATACGGTAATATCTGGTGGCGATCCCCTCAGATGCAACTTCAGTTCGTCCTGGCCAACCCGGGATTCCACTTTAAGGATCCGCTTCTGCCATCTGTGAATCTTATTTGGTAGCGAGAATAGCAAGCGGGGCGTCTTGGACCTTAAGGATATTTGTCCCGTAATGCCCGTCCCACAGAACCAGTGAAATTGGCCCAACAAAGTCAGCGAAGGCTCAATCTTCATTGTTCGACACATCACAATGAAGGCCATGATTTGAATTACGGTCCCAATGGCGAAATCGGAAGGAGAGCTCCCATAAGCTCGCAAATTCTCACAAAGAAAGTGGTCGAAAGGAGGTCGGAGCCCCGCATAAAAATGATCAAAGTGCAAAATCGGGCGTCATCAACGGGCGGCGAGCACACACGTAATCTGGCGGTCCCCAGGTTTAAACTTATCCTCCTCCTTCGAATAATCAAGCAGGGAAAATCGATACGCGCCGTGTCAATTTTAAATCGACGATGGATAAATCGGTTAAGGTCTCCACTATCACAAAGTCTGCGCCACTTCTTTCTCCAGCGCCTTTTCATATTCCGCCGGGATTGCGAACTCTCTCATCGCCTCGGGATTATTGGGCGCGGGTTTCTTCGCTTTTTAGCGGCCTCCCCAAGCGGTGATTTTGGGATCTTTCTTCTTTTTGGTTTTTAGGAGCTCCCAAACAATTTGGCGAGGCAGGGGCATTTTCGTCCTCACTCGACCCCATCGGCTCGTGAAGAGCGGCGTCCTCGATATATGCCTCGTTATGATCGGGTGGCGCCCCGGGACTCGGATCGGGCTCGTTCTTCAACGTCCGACATCCCTCTTTCACCGGCCTCGCTGGTGCTCGTCCCTTGAGCTCGTGCCATTTCCTTACGGCTTTTCTTGCGTCGCGGGACGGGGTCAGGAAACAGAGAATCTAGGTCAAAAGGATCGCTACTTGTTCGAATGGCGGCCTCTGCGCCGGTTATCTCTTCAACAGGGTCGCCCCCGGCGGACTTCTCAGGACTAGAGGGGTCATCACCCTCTTCCTCATGAGCGTAGTCGTAAGCCTCCTGCTCCTCGTCGGAATCGCCCCTCACAGAATACTCCCCGTCAGACATCCTGCGAAAACAAGAGGAAAAGGTGGAGCTTTCAGACCTGGGATAATAGGAATTAAACCAGGAAGGTAATCGCACCCATCTCGACGCCCTCCCCTCCATTTTTACAGGAGAAATGGAAAGCAAATTGCCAGAAAGGGAAATGCAAACTCTAAAGTTAACATAATCTGTGGGGGGGTTTTACTCACGATGGTTCCATTCAGATAGAACCACCCCCACAAAAGGGGAACCAACCCAAAAACCTCAAACTTTTCTCAAAAAAAAACATCTTACATCTAAACGCATTGCCCAAACAGTGGATCAAATACCATGAAATGGCTCGAAAAACAAGCGGAAAATCAAAGAAAAAGGGATAAGGGGGAAGAATTTACCTGTTTTTCTGGGAAAAGATAGGAGTAGCAGCCTAAAAAGCACGTCGGAATCTTCAAACCCCTGCCGGAAAACCTCGAAACCCACTTCAACCACCGTCAAACCTTACTATTAGCCTTCGCCGGAAGCCTTCGCTAATCCCAGAAAGAGGAGAGAGCTCGGAGGAAAATTGTGGGAAAATAGAAGAGTAAAAGTGAGAAAGTATTGAGGGGTCACCTTATATAGGCAAACAAGCGGTGATGATCGTGGGGTGGGAGTTGATCCATCCAACGGTTGAGGATTTGTGGTCGATTCAAATTCCCAAATTCAAAACCGCAATCATTATGAGGCCAATCAATGCCCACGTACTCTGCTGGGCGATTGCAGGCGTTACTACTCACGTATTTGCAGTTATCAAGGGGGCTGACATCAGCCACAATTTGACCAACTGCCCTATTGAACTTAAACAGACGGCCTCGCAGACGACAAGGTCGCAAAAAAACAGGCCCAGAGTTGCTTCGAAGGCCGCTTGCTTTTAAAGTACGGCCCTTAGTGAACAAGTCGCATCAGGCGACAAGGTCGCGAAAAAGCAGCCCAGAGTTGCTTGAAGGCGCTTGCTTTTAAAGCACGGCCCTTAGTGAACAAGTCACATCAGACGACAAGGTCGCACGTACCCCATCTAAAAAGTTCATTACTCCCCACTCGATATCTTCCCGAAGAATAATCAAGATATGGAGTAGGGGCCATTGATGATACCAAATATATCGCCTCAGGTGGGGCGCGCCTGAGAGAGTCTGCGACCACACATATCTGGCGGCGCTAAAAGGTATTAAGAGCAAGGTCGCCGCCCACGACCCTCTTAGAGTCCCGTCAAAGCTAGGGGTCGATGGGCGATCAAAAATATAATGCTCTTTAAAGGAGAGCATGAAGACTTAAGAAAAAACAGGGGATGAAGGCCGCACGATTTAAGTGGCGACCTGGCGACTATATAAGGGTCGCCGCCTGGATATTACTTCCACTTGCTACTAGATATTTAACCCACTTGATGACAGATATTTAGTATTTACTTAGCTGCTAAGACTAGTGACTAAGCTGCTTCTGCACCGCCAGTCTTTACTTCACCCCTAAGTTTATTCTTCCTATAAAAGGAAGTCTTGTGTAACCTAATCAGATATATTCTAATGCACAAATAACAGGCCAAAGCTCTGCAAGAACAAGCTTATCTCACCGTCTTCTTCTCATCACCGCCTATCTCCGGCTAACATATAAATAATCTACTCACAAACAAGCCAGATATCCACACCACTAACACCGCAAAGCCATCGTGACGTTTTGTGCATCGTCACTAGTTTACATAATAGAACCACTAATAGACAAATACGTAGAACCATTAATAGACAAATACGTGTAGCAAAAATAAAGACAAATACGAATCAGAAATGAAAAAAAGTTGTAAATGTGGTGTAATACTGTACAATATAATAGAATATTTACGGAAAAAGAAAGTTTCTAGATTTCTCGGGATAATGATATTTATAGTATACAATAGTTGAATAAGAACATAATCAATCATAAATAATAGAAGAATACGAAAAATATGAAAAATGTCCAAAAAATTTGAACATGCCCTAATTAACAGAGAGATACGAAAAAAATTCACACTAATTACAAAAATTGACTTTCTAAATTTGATTTTCTAATTATGTAGAACCATTAATAGACAAATACGAATAATAAATGAAAAATGTGTAAATGCGGTGTAATATTGTGTCTTTTTTGACATCATTTAATGATTGAAATGTTGCAAGTTATTTACTTTAATTTCATTTTATCGTATTATCATGCATTTGGTTTGTTTAATTTTTTTTTCGGAAGAGTATTTATTTAAAATTTTATAAATTATGGAGATTCACTGTTTTATTTTACGTTGAGTTATCTCCGTGCATAGCACGGGTAAATTGCTAGTATTTATATATTTAGGAGAGGAAATATAATTGATTGACCCAATAACCCGCTCCATACCTGAACCAACCCGTAAAATAAAATAAAAACCTTTCCTAGTTACGAAATTTGAGTTTTAAATTTTCGATTCTGCTAATAAATACGCAAACCTTCTATTATTTCTTCATTCCTCTTCATACCTTCTATTCATTTCATCATTCGTATTCCTTTCAGTTGTGTCGCATATCTTCATGGTTAATATTTTTTCCCGTTGCAACGACAAAGGCCTTTTCGATTCCAAATCGCAAAGCCCTACTCATTTCATCTGCACAAAATTGCTGAGTCATTTCATTTAAAACGGAGATCCCAGAAACATCGTATGAATAAATAATTGCATCGCATTTTTTTTGGTAAGCCTCTTCGTTAAAGTTTGAATTCCATTGTGCATCATTAACTTCTGTTGTTTGACGTTTTCTGGAATTCAATGTTTTGGGTTCTTTTGTTTTGCATAATTTCTTAAGATTATATTTGTTTTTGTTGAAGGTTCTATTTTATGTTTTTAGATTATATTTGTTTTTATTGCCAAGTGATCGTGCAGTTGCAAAGAATCTCATATATTTGAGCTTTGGCACGCCCAGCCTCAGAGACATCATTCAGCTAGAATTTCGAACAATGCATCAGATTTTGCTTAGGATTTCTCACGGTCGGTATTCTTATTTTCCTACTTTATAGTTTTGTTGTTATAGTTCTTTCCTAATAATATTTTTCATAGGAAATGCGAGATACTTGCTCATCCTATGTTGACATTGTTTTTGTTCATTTTTTGTGTTTTTGTTCTCCTCATATTTTTATATTGTTATATTCAAATTAACTTTTATTTTTTCCTTTTTAACCTTCACTTCGTTTGTTTATTCCTCTTCATTTCAATTGTACTTGCTCTTCCTATGTTGACATTGTTTTTGTTCATTTTTTGTGTTTTTGTTCTCCTCATATTTTGATATTCTTGTATTCAAATTAACTTTTTTTTTCCTTTTTAACCTTCTATTCGTTTGTTTATTCCTCTTCATTTCAGCTGTGCAATACGCCTTCATTTTTTGTGCCCCTGTTTATGTCAAAAAATTATACCACTAACAGCTCCACAATTATGTCAATTTCAATTATTACGAATATTTCTACCCAAATATTCCTGCAACAACTATAACCATTCCAAAATTAACATCCCAACAATTATGGAAGTATCAATTATTCAAAAATAATAATCATTCTTATAAATAAATCAAATCAAAAATATGTCAAGCCCATATTCATACATTAATTATATATATGTCATAATTAAGTTATTTTGAAAATTATGCCATATAATGATTCCTATAATTGAATTATTTCAAGAATTATGTCATTGACATCCCAACAATCATGTCAAGCCATTAACATCCTAACAATTTTGTCATTTTCAATTATTACGAAAAAATCTCAACTCAAATATTCCTGTAAAAATTATAACCATTCCAAAATTAACATCCCAACAATTATGGCATTATCAATAATTCAAAATTATAATTAATCCTACAAATAAATCAAATCGAAAATTATGTCAAGCCAAATATTCCAACATTAATTATAATATATCCTGTAATTAAGATTTTTTTGAAAATTATGCCATATAATGATTCATATAATTAAATTAATTCGAAAAATATGTCATTGACATCCCAACAGTTATGTCATGCCATTAACATCCTAAAAATTATGTTATTTTCATTTATTACGAAAAATCTCAACTCAAATATTTCTGCATTTATAACCATTCAAAAATTTGGTAACCTCAAATCATGCCATTAATGGTTCACACTTCTTACAAAATTTGACTTTGTCAAATTTCATTTTCCTAATAAATAACCTCTCTCTCCATCCACATTAATTTTAATTATTACGAAAATTTTCAATGAATATTCTTGAATTAATTGTAATTATTCCTGTAATTAAATTATGATTTCTATAATTAACTTATTTCGAAAACTATGCCATTAACATCCCAACAATTAAGGCAGTTTCAATTATTCGAAAGTTATAATCCAATAAATAAATCAAATCAAAAATTATGTCAACCCAAATATTCCTGCATTAAATATAATATGCCCCATATTTAAGTTATTTCGAAAATTATGCCATTAACATCCTAAAAATTATGTCATTTTCAATTATTACGAAAACCTTAACTCAAATATTTATGCATTTATAACCATTCCAAAATTTGGTTACCTCAAATCATGTCATTAATGGTTCATACTTATTAGAAAATTTGACTTTCTCAAATTTGATTTTCCTAATAAATAACCTATCTCTCCAATCACATTAATTGTAAATATTATGAAAATTTCAATCGAATATTTCTGCGTTAATTGTAATTATTTCTATAATTAAATAATGATATTATTACCTAAATGTTATAATTTAAGGTGTGGAAAAGTATGCTGGAGAATACCGCCCTTTACAAATTAGCGTGCATGGCACGAGTTTTAAGAGGAAAAAAACCACCCATTACAAATTAGCATCACTATTAATATAGAATATTCTTAAATTAAATTACATTTAGAAAAATAACTAAATTTCAATATGTCAATTAATACATAATTCAAATTAAATCATCCTTACAAATTAGATACCTCATTTAATGCTAAATATTCTTATATGAAGTTAAATATTGAAAAATATTTGCATTCAAATTTGTCAATTAATACGAAATATTTTTACATTAAAGTCATCTCTGCAAATTGGCCACCCTATTTAATGTCAAATATTCTTACATTAAAATACATTTTTTTAAATTAACTTTATTCAAATTTTCCAATTAATATGAAATATTCTTAAATTAAAGTCAACTCCGGTAAATTAGCCACCCCGTTTAATGCCAAATGTTCTTAGTTTTTTACATTAAACTACATTTTCAAAAATAACTTTATTCAATTTCGCCAATTAATACAAAATATTCATATTAGCCACCACAATTAATTCCAAATATTCTTACATTAAAGTTTTCCCTGCAAATTAGTCACCTCATTTAAAGTCAAATGTTCTTACATTACATTTCCAAAAATAACTTTATTCAAATTTGCTAATTAATACGAAATATTCTCAAATTCATCCCTTCAAATTAGCCAACCCATTTCATGCCAAATATTCTTACATTAGATTACATTTCCAAAAATAACTTTATTCAAATTTTCCAATTAATACAGAATATTCTTACATTAAAATCATCCCCTGTAAATTAGCCACCCCATTAATGCCAAATATTCTTACATTTGATTATATTTCCAAAAATAACTTTATTTAAATTTGTCAATTAATACAAAATATTTAATGTCAAATATTCTTACATTAAATGGTATTTTCAACAATAACTAAATCAGTTATGTCATTTAATGCGAAATATTTTTACATTAAAAAAATGTCATTCAAAGTGAAATATTCATATATTAAATGGAAAATTAGGGATAAGGACAATCTGGAATATTTTTAAGTAACATGACAACTACATATTTTTTATAGGGAGAAGGACAACTGCATAATTTTTATAGCGAGAATGACAAACAGTGAATCCCGAAAATCGGTGAATCTCCTCAAGTGAATCCCGAAATCGGTGAATTTTGACATAAATTTCGGACGGTGAATCCCGAAAATTAGTGAATTTCGACAATGAATTTTGAAAATTAGTGAATTTGATAATAATTTTTAGCAAATGAATTTAAACAATGAATTTTAACACAAGTGAATTTCGACAGTGAATAAATAGTTTTGTCTTTTATGCAAAAGTTTTAAAAGACTGTCCTTCTACTCAATTGATGAAATATTTTTGTTTTTCTCCCTCTTTCCCCCTATATTAAATTACTTTTTTAAAAAAATCATAAATTCAAATATGCCAAATAAAATTAATCCTTTAAAATTAAATTAAATCAATTTTATCAAATAGGTAAGAAAAAAATCACCTCTTACAAATTAGCGTACTCCATCAATACAAATATTCATACATTAATTCATCCCCTACAAATTAGACACCTCATTTAATGATAAATATTCTTACATTATATAACATTTTAAATAATAATTTTATTCAACTTTGCGAATGAATACGAAATATTCTTACAATAAAATAATCCCCTGCATACTAGCCACCCCATTAAATGTTTAATATTCTTACATTAAATTACATTTTCAAAAATAACTCACAAGAAAAGATAAAAAGAAACTAAGAAAAAAAGTTCTACAAAAATCAACCCATTAATTCAGCAAGGTGAAGTCTATCATTATACATATTATAGTTTGTAACTTTTGAAATAGATAACCATATTGATTGTTTGAAATGTTTGAAATTTACAAATTAGTTTATTAACATGTGTACTAAATATAGGTTGCGAGAATCATCTTTAATATAGATTTTCCTTTTCATTGGTGAAGATAAGTGGGTAGGGTGTGAGGGATGAAGAGGGCTATAATTTTTTTATGAAGAAAAAATCAAGAGGGTTCGGGATGAGTCCGAAGGAGAGTCCTCTATAAATGGCACATGATCCACATACAAGTGTTTTACTATATTGTGTCATTTCAAGTGTTGTCGAAAGAGAAAAAAGAACTTTTTAACCGTGGTCAATAATAAGTTCCGACAATCACCTTTGATACAGGTTGGAAATACGGTGTTTGGGAATAAATGAGCATATGGTTGTCGGTGGGTCCGGAGATGTAGGCTCATTTATGATTTCTTATAGAAAAATGACATGAGAGAGTTTAGGGTTTCTTAAGCACAATTAAGGGCTTTGTTTTTTATTGTTTAAGTATGGTTGGGGAATAAGTCGCGTCAAGGGAGAGGGGTGAGGTGAGGCTAGGAGATGGTGAACTGTGGTAAGATGCGGATTAAGGAGGCTACAGGTAAGGGTTGATGGTATGAGCGTGTTTCTTACCTAGAGTTGAAACTAATTTTTTTCATGAGTTATTCGTTTAAAATATATTTTTTCTTAAGATAACCAGTGCAATGTGTGGATAGATAAAACATTATTCTCTATGATACGACATTGTATCTCTAACTTAATATTATCATTCTTCACACAATTATATTCTAATCTTTTATGTTCTATATTGCTATCCCGTGCATCGCACGGGTTTTGGACTAGTTGTAATAAGTATGGAAGAAGTTATTTACACACACATTTTGTTCTCATGACTAGGTGGAGATTAAAGTGAGTTCATATGCATGACCATTTTCTATTATTGACTAGGTTGAGATTAATGTGTTAATGTATGCGTTCAACGAGGATGCTACGTTCTCTTTTTCATCTTTTATTTTGCTCGATGACAATTAAAAGGTATTTGATGGTAGTCGATGAGAGTCAACTTTACTACATGTTTATGCACCTTTACGCCTTCGTTCTTAGCTTAATTGGCACTACGATAGATAATTTAGACCATGATTCATGCATTTTCGCCATTTTTTTTTATGCCTCAAAAGAGAATGAACGTTGAACCATGAACCATGAACCTTGAACCTTGGACCTCTCACTCTAAGGCCTCAGTTTTTATCAATGTTTCATCAACAATGAAAGCTAAGGCATAAGAGATGAAGTGTTACGATTTATAATTTGAAAAACACACCAAAAAAAAAAAAAAAAATCATTCATAAGAGCAAAATATTACTGTGCATCTTTTCCCATGTTAAAGTCAATCTAAATCACAACAATAACTATAAAATTCACATATGTTACACTATTCACCATATATACATGCAAGTAAAGATTTTGTTTTGCTTTAACATGTTATATCTCAATTATTATATATTATCAAAGTTTTTCTCTTCACCTTTTTTACATTTAAAAATTTACATGCATCAACCTCCACTTACTTTTTTGGTCATTGATTATATTTCAAACATTATTAGGTAAGCGGGCATCCATTTTTTGTAAACGTGTTATAATTAATAGTAAGTTACTCTTCCATAATTTCTTAACATAATAACTTTAAGTTTGACCGTAATCTACAAATAAGGTTGTTGGATGTCTCTATGTTCTAACAACCCTACCTACTACAACCATCTTGTGGAGTGGGATTTTCTTATGTAATCGTTATGCTATTAAGTATCGAGAATGATACGTCCATAAAGTAATCTGAACCGTAATTTTTAAATAAATAACTAAAAACCAAAAATTAGAAATATATGTCCGTTGAACGTGAATTATGTGTTTTATTATGTAAATCAAATGATGTAAATTTATCATTTAAAATAAATATTATTTTTGTCTTAAAATAAGAGTCATTTCAAAAATTATTCATATGGATTAAAAGTTGAATGACACATAAATTTTAGTTTATAAAGGCTTAAATATCTTATGAGTGTTATTAATAAAATGATTTAAGTAAATGAAAGTTGTTGAATTAATAATAAATTAAGGATATGATGAGAATAATATATAATAATTGTTATCTTGATATTCTAAAGTTGCTTTAATCTTAGTATAAATTTTTTATTCTTAAATGAATCCTATTTTAGGATAGAGGTAGTAAAAAAGTTTAAAAGTAAGGGCCAACCATGCCTAAACAAGTAGCACAATTGACATAGTGTGGTCGGTTTATTTAGGGTAAAGTGGTTGGTGAGAAAGTGTAGGGTATGATGGGTGGTGGATGACAGAGTGAATGTATAAATGGAGTAAGGTAGGGCATGGTAGGTTAGGGTGATGGGGAAGATAGGGTGTGGCAGGCAGGGGGTGCTGGGTAACGTATGGTATGGTAGGAGAGTGAAGATGTGGTTTGGGTGGTTAGGTAAGGTAGGATATGGTGCATGGAGAGGTAGGTTGCGGTGGGGTAGGATATGTTGGTAGTGTATGGTAGGGTGCGGTGATGTGTAGGATGGCAAGATGAAGTGGTGTATGTTAGGTAAAGCTAGGTAATGTATGGTATTGCAGGGTCAAGTATGGTGGTAAGGTGAGGTGGGGTATGATACGTTGGGGGCACTAATCAATGTAGGGTAGGGTGTGTAAAAATGTAGAGTGCGGAAGGGTGATTGGTAAAGTGAGTGGAATGGAATGGTGGGTAGAGTAGGTAAGGTAGAGCGGGGTAAAGTGAGTGACGCGGTATGGCTACCCAACCACACCCTACTCATTCTATCATATCCTACTTTGTGCACCTCACCCTATACTACCCCACTACATTCAACCTTAAGTTACTATCATACCCTACTCATTACTCGACGTGTCACCTTTTATGTAATTTATTTCATTTCAAACGCAATAATGAAGTGAGTTTATTCAATTTCATTTCATTCCAGTTATTCCTACGTAACAAACATGATATAATCAACCCAAAATATTTTTGAACTCTTGATAGTGACAAATACACTTGTATCACAATAACGAGGTTCACGAAACCCGCAGAACCGAAGAAAAATAAAAAATATTACACAAAAAATTGCTTAAAAAAACATACGTGGATCTGCTGAATTTTTTTTTTCTTTTCTTTTTCCCGATCTTCCAAACACTCTTGATGATAAATCAAATATGTAAAAGTGTATTGATTGATCCAATAAAAAAAGTGGTGATGGGCCAGAAGGACAAAATAAGATACAAAATGGGAAGAAAAAAAAAGATAGTGGTTGAGAAGGACACAAACACGCACGTTATTACTACGTATTGTTTCTTGCTACCAGAAGAATACGTAGTAATAATATACGTAATGAATACAATGTAAGAACATACGTATTTTTATCATTTTCAATCATCAATTTTTTTTCTTGTTTTTTTATTTTTTTATTTTTATTTTTATTTTAAATTAAAAACAATACTCCAAATACTTAAAAAGGAAAGGAAATTAAACTACACGTTTAATCGTAAACTTTTGAGTTTGATATACTTCGCCCACCGAATACAACTGCCCGGTCCGCCCGTTGGAATATCCGCCATAAAAATCCAGCCCACCTGTAATTTGTAAGTCCCTCCTATTTAAAACCCTCCCGCCACATTAGCTTTCCGGCAACAATGGCGGCGGCTGCGGCGGCAATGGAAATCTCGATAAATCATCGGCCTCTCCGACTAGCAATAAGCTCTAATAAGATTTCTTACTACTATAGAATTTCCTATTTTTCCAAAAATCTTCAAAACCAATGCCGTAAAATATCGCTCAGCACCTCGAATAGCAGCAGGGTCGGCAGTTCCGGCGAGTACTCCGATATTAATAGTGACGAGTGCCGAAATCCAGCGGAAAACGCGATGGAGCTGCAGAAATCAATCGAAGAGTATCCATACCAGCTCAATTCGAAAGATTCCTCCATTTCACTTCCAAGTAATAACCAACTCATATCACTCCCCTTTGTTAATTTGTTAATTCTGATATTTTTTCCTCCTTTTTTATTGGTTAATTTTCAGAGCCTTTAACGTCAACAAATTTGTCTAATCTGCCATCTGAAGGATCTCGTATTCGTGTTGCATATCAGGTTCCTTATTTAAGCTTTTCATTCGAAATAAATATAAAAATGGGTTATTTTTACTTTAATTCGTTGCGTTTTGGTTTATTTTACAATCTATTTATCAGGGCGTTCGCGGCGCGTTCAGTGAATCAGCAGCAGAGAAGGCTTACCCAAATTGTGAACCAGTTCCCTGTGAACAATTTGAAACTGCTTTTGAAGTAAGCTATTTTGGGTGTTTTTATTTATGAAATGGAACTAAATATCACACTTTTTTTTGTTTTGTTGAGAAAACACTTTGATTTTAATAATTCATTGATTGTACTTTTTTGGTTGTTTAACTACGTCCTAATCCTTCAATTGGTTGACTCGTAGATTACTGAAGGATTTTAATAAAGTTTTAATATTTTTTCAACTTTTGGATTAGTTGCTTCTTTAGGGACTTGGAATTTTAGCTGCAAGCTGAATAAAATATTTGTTTTTTTTTTAGTATAATAATTTTCTTTGGGATAATTTTCTGATTCTTGGCTTTGGTCAATCATTTGTTTATTAGGCAGCAGAAAGGTGGATTGTTGATAGAGCTGTTTTACCTATAGAAAACTCTTTAGGAGGGAGCATTCACAGGAATTATGACCTTTTACTCCGACATAGATTGCATATCGTTGGAGAGGTCAAAATTGCGGTTAGGCATTGCTTAATGGCTATTCCTGGTGTTAAACTCGAAGATCTGACGAGGGTTATGAGCCATCCACAGGCAGGTTTCCGTTGCCTTCGATCTTGTTATCTTTAAGTTATAAATTGATCTTGACATAGATCATAGCCGTATGTCAGGCTCTTGCTCAGTGTGAGAACACTCTAACGCGATTGGGCCTAGTCAGAGAAGCTGTGGATGATACTGCTGGTGCTGCAAAGGTTTGTCAAATTTCATTTAATTTTCTTGGCGATGTACTAAGTTTCACTTGTTAATCAAATTACCTGCTTTTTTTGAACAAGACATTTGGCTTCTGATTCACCCAGGCCTGCATATTAGATATTTTTCCTTGTGTATACTCAGAACTTGGAATATCAAAAGGTCTGATCATAATCGTCCTAGGCGAGAGGTGAGGTCTTAGCGTCTAGAGGGTAGGCGAGGATCACCTTGGCAAGATGCTGTACAAAAAGGGGGTTGTGTGTGTGCACAAGACTGAGACTTTTGACTACTTAGTACACCAGTCTGAGTTGGTGCATGTATGTGTAGTTTAATTGATATCATTGCATTGTTAGGACATGCTACATATGCCGGCGCCTACAATTGGTTTGATGTGGTTGGAGCTTACAGTCTTCACAAGTCACAATTAAATATTTGTTTGATAGGATTTGTGGAATTTTACGGATTTTCTCGTCAATTGGCTTCTATTGTTTAACTTTTTCCAAGATCGCCTAGCACGGCTAGGCGACCTAGGTGAGCCTAGCGCTTTAACAACTACGTGTCTGATGATAAGAGACAAGTTTATTTAGTAAATTTATGGTTTAGAACTAATGTACTTTTTCAAATGTCAGTACATCGCTTCCCATAAAATCAGGGATGCTGGAGCAGTTGCTAGCAGGACTGCTGCAAGCATCTATGGCTTGAATATACTCGCCGAAGATATACAGGTTGGTTTAGTGGAAACATACAAATATACTGAAGGAGATACTACATGTTATTCCATGAATTCTTGGTTGTATTAACCTGTGGGCCCTTTTCTTCCAGGATGATTCATATAACATCACTCGTTTCCTGATGCTGGCTAGAGAGCCTATCATTCCTGGCACAGATAAGCCATTCAAGGTTTTCATTTTCAGTCCCACTACTTTATCAAACGCCTTTTTCTCCATCTTCAAAATCTCACCTTTTGGCTTAATATGCTATTTCATCCGTTAGACAAGTATAGTCTTCTCACTTGAGGAGGGTCCTGGAGTTCTTTTCAAGGCACTTGCTGTTTTTGCTATGAGGAATATTAACCTCACGAAGGTGAGTTTAGTTCATCAGAACATGCTGTACTATGTATGGTTTCTTTGTTTTGGGTCATGAAGGATTTTTCTCCCTTGTCGATGCAGATTGAAAGCCGCCCGTTGCAGAAGCAGGCTGTGCGATCATTGGAAGATAGTACGAATTGGTTGCCTAAGTATGCCCTCATGCTTGCTAACTCTTACTTTCAGTTTCCTACCCTACATATTTTCTGTTTCAGTTTATAATGAAAGCGCAAATAGCTAGTTTTTTTTTCCCCGAGTACTTACCCCAAATATTCTTTCTTCCTTGGTTCAGACACTTCCCCTATCTTTTCTATGTTGATTTCGAGGCTTCCATGGCTGATGAAAGGGCGCAAAATGCTCTAAGTCATCTTGAGGTGCAATTTCAACCAAATCCGATTTGAAATATTTCTGATTAGATTATTGGGAAACATATGATCATTATTCTGTGTAATTATAAAGTGATTAATATTATTGATACGGGAATCTCTTGGCAGGAGTTTGCTACTTTCATGAGAGTGTTAGGCAGTTACCCTGCTGAAACAGGCATGCCATGAGTGACACAGCAACACTGGTACGGTACAAATGCTAACGTATTAGTATGTAAGTGAACACATCATGGGTTTAGGTTTAAAACACTGGGACACGTATCATTATATGATTGGAGCAAGTGATAACTCCCTAATAACATGGAGTCTGCAGTAGAATCTCTCAAGCACCAGCGAACTATTTGTCAAGAAATTCTACTTCAAAGACTCTCTGTCAAGGAGTTGTCCCTTGCTCCAATCATTTCACGACATGTGTCCCACCGTTATATACCTATACCCAACCTCTCCCCTTTTGAATAGAAGGTGGGACACATGTTGTGATATGATTGGAGCATGTGATACCTCCTCGATAAGGAGTCACTACGATTGAATTTCCCCCATTCAGTTGATATTATTAGCAATTTGTCCAACTGTTCTCTTTTCTTAATGCTTGCACATCTGATCTGACATATAGTTTAGGTGTTGTAACATTATTTTGTCAAAAAACGCGTTGTCATTATAACATATATCGTTTCTATCGTTTTAGGACAACTTTCTTGGTGACCTGAGTCGGTAAAGAAACTTCCTATTAAATTGCTGCTATGGTGCTACCTACATGCTTAGGAAGTTCAAGTTCAATGCATGGACCGGTGTGCAGAATCAATTTATGGTGTTGTTTTGCTTCTGCCCTCCATTTTTAAAAAAAAAAAAAACTTTTATGTTCATAATTTTTTTGCTGCATTCATCAAAATAATGTTCAATTGAAGTTTAGGGTTTGAGATAGGGGGGGTTCAGGTAGTATGCCTAATTACCCTTTAGTATTCATTTGTTTTTGTGTAATGGGATATAGGTTATTGTTTTTTTAAATTGTAATTTGTGAGCTTTTTTTCTTTTCTAAATTAATTTGGGAGCAAAATTTGCTGCCACAGACAACAGTAGTAACTTGTCCATTTTCCAAAGGTATAAAAGTAAAAGATTTGTATGTACTGGAAATTGAAGCGCTTGGAGACAGGCTTTTGAGTTTATTTTTAGCAACTTAAATGTCATATGTTGTATTTTGCTTAATATTATGACAATTTAGTTCAAAATATTAAATCTCTGGGTCAAAGATTTATCACTGTTTTGATCTTTTGTAATTCTCCATCTTTCAAGTTTATGTTATCATTTCTGCAATGACTTAATCTGTGATGAGTCATAAAATAAATTTATTACTTTGTGTATTTTCATAAGGAAAATCATATATGCACTATATATTTGTGTAGTGCACAAACCACTACATGCTTGATGTCCATTATTCATAAAGTAAATACACACTTTGTGTTTTACCCATCAACCTCAATAAAGTACAGTTTACTTTGCGCCTTATTTTTAAAAGATTTTTTTTTTTTTTATAATTATTAATGTCAAAGGTTTGAATGTGTATTTTACATAATACATTGTTTATTGATGCTAATAAACGTATGAGGCGTTAAGTGAAAGTGAAAACCGTAGTCTTTAGTGACATAATACCAAATTGAATATTGTGTAACTAATATACAATCAACTTTTTAAAGCCTTACATACAATCACTTTGATACAATCTATTTACAAACTTATAAGATAACAATTTTTGACTTTTTGGTTAAAGATATCACAACAAATTTACCGTGACACCTTAACTCGAGATATCTTAAGATTTTATAAAGAACGAAAATGGACATTCGACTTATACAAAATATGAAGCTTTGATTTGCTCAACATTCAAATGTCATTGTGATGTCTCGAAAGTAGATTTGATGTAATATACATAAATATGAAGCTTTGATTTGCTCAACATTCAAACGTCTACAGCGTGATGCGATCTCAAAGAGATTGGTCTTTGGGTGAATCTCGGGCGCTCTAGCGCTCTCGTCGACACCGGCGCCGCTAGAAGCGAATAGGATATTAGGGGTTGCAATAAACTAATTTTGGACAAGTCATCCAAAGTAAAGATATTACACTCTGTAGAGTTTTCCCCAAAATGTAAAAACTATTACTTTGATGTTAGAGAGAGACTTGTACTCGATTAGTGTAAGGCGCCTAAAACCCTTAAAACCCTAGAAATTTAGACACAATTTGACTCTAAAAGTTTGAAAACATATTTCGTTCTTTAATGTCAAACTGTCCTCGTTAACAATAGTATAATTTTTCTTCCTTCAAATTGAGTGTAAGAAAAATAAAAAAGGGAACACCTTTTCACACACAAAATGCCAAATATCGACGTTCATTATGAATGATAAAACGATCATTATGAATATTTTCCATCTGATTGATTGAAAGACTTTCACGAAAAATTGAGTTAAAAACTTTTAATCATCATTTGAAATACCGAATCGAATCAACAAAAAACTACGATCCAATTTGATTAAACGATGATTATTCGAATAAAACTTTTAATCATCTTAATACAAATCGAAAATTCTACCTAAAAATGATCAACAACTTTTAAAATTATTCAAAATTTGGTTTGAGTAAAAAACATAAATTTAAAAGGTAAACATGGGATTTATGGCACGTTTGGATTCGTATAATTTTGAATGTTTTTTTGACTTAATAATCGATTTGGCGTGGTGAAGAGAAGAATGGAATATGTTTTCATTCAGCGGAATGAAAATGGATGATTTTCATTCCATAAAATTCCAAATGGAATTTGGAATGGAATGAAAAAATAAATAATCAAGCGATAAAAACATAAATTTAAAAGGTAATGGAAAATATCATTTCAAAAAAATTATTACATTCCATCAATCCAAACGAACCATAAGACTTTTAGTTGTGTGAAGACTCGTTCCCATAAAAAATAAAAAAAAAAAAAAAAACAACAAAATAAGAAGTAAAGATACTGAAATGGCTCTTTTAACCGTTTTGAGTGTGGCTTTGCAACGGCAGTTGCCTGCCAACTTCCATGTCAAACACCAAAATTTACAGCGACCACCGTCGTGCCTTCCATAACCGGCGTAGACCGTGCCATCCATAACATCCGCTAGTGTTCAATCAGTGTTTTAATCGAATTTAATATCCATTCGCTCAATTTAGATCTGAACTCGGCGGGGGATCGATCAATGAACTGAAGTTTGTTGAAGAAGGACGTGACTTTTTTTTGTTTGTATGCAAAATGGATTACTTAAGGAACTTACCTTCTATGGATCTGATGCGGTCGGAGAAGATGACTTTTGTTCAGCTCATAATCCCCGTCGAGTCCGCACATCGCGCCATTACTTACCTTGGCCAGCTCGGCCTTCTCCAGTTCCGCGACGTATGGATCTTGTTCCCTACCTTTACTTTGATAGTTTGATTTTGCATAGTCAGTGCTTGTTTAAGATTTTGGCAACTTGATTAGGTCGTTCCTGTTGTTTTCTATTTCAGCTGCTACATATGTTCATAGGTTGTGGTTGATGAATGTATATGACTTGAATAGCTTGATCACTTCCGGTGATAGAGAAATATATAAAATGAACCAATACAGAGTTACATTGTTCAAGTAGACGTACTAAATTACAGATTTATAGAATTATTTATTCATATCAGCTAATAATTTATGTTCCTCTTTAAGCAAGTTCCAGTTGACTGATTTAGAAACATATTGTTAACATCGACGGCTGTACAATGGGACAATGAAACTATGATCCGTGATTGGGTTGATCTGAATTTCAGAGCAGAATGTGTGTATATCTCTGTCTGTGCACCTCTCATGGGTTTAGTGGCACGTTTGGCCATTTTATAAACTCTAAATGACCTTTAGCAGAAGCCTAAATTTAGCTGAAGGTTGCCTTGAGATTCTTGGGCTACATTTTATTTTAAAAGTTGAAATAGTCAAGATACTTCCAGTTATATTACTTAAGCTTCATATGGTGGTTTAAACAGTTCTTTGCAATTCCATCATGTGGGATACACAAATCATGATACTTCTGAGCTTGGTAGCTCTGACATTTGAGCTGTGGGGTTTCAATTTCTGCTTACCTGCTTACTTTTATAAAAACCCTTTATGTGTAGGATTTTGGAAACCCTTTATTAACATTTTATATACTTTAACAATTGGAATTTGTAGGATTTTTGTATGTTAGATTAAGGCTATGTGTGCTCATGCTTGTCTTCATATGTAATCATAGATGGTGCAATTTGAAGCTCCAAAGTTATTGAGATATTTTCAAAAAAGAAATGGAATTTACCCGTCGATATAATGTCTTCACATGTTCATAAATAAATTTTTATTGAGGCATGCCCTTTTAGTAAAATTAGACATTGAAAATACAATTTTCAAGTGCTCTTATTCAATTATTTTCTGAATCAAGTTGTACTATGTACTTAGGTTGTGTGTCATATAGACCCTGGATTCCATGGTGATGACATGAGTAGCTTTTGGATAGAGGATATGGGGTGAAAGAAGAAAAAAAGTTGTTCATGGTTGTTAAGAAGTGTCTGAGTGAGAGATTATGGGTTTTAGTTTTGTTTTTCTCAACTCCTACTGCAAAGACATACTCATGACCTTTTGCTTTGCTTGATCCTGCTTAGTGACAACATTAAGTTGACTAAGGCAGAAACATTATTATTTATGCTTTTGACATTTACTATGTAAAAAAAAAAGACAACATTATTTTTTCTGTTCTGAAACATCAAGATGACTAAGGCAGAGAGCTTTGGGGTGATAATGCTCTTTAAAATTTAAATTAGACTTGCATAATTTGTTATTTATTTATTTATATGTATACTAGTTTGGTGGTTTTCTTTTCCTTCCTTGGCCAGATCAGTAGCTGTGGCAGAAGCAACATGTGTAACAGTGTATTATGCCTTTATTAAGAACTGATTACATAATCTTTTCTTTGGCAGTTAAATGCAGACAGTAGCCCTTTTCAACGAACATTTGTTAACCAGGTATTCACTGATAAGTACTTCTCTTAATGCTGATGCCTGATGGCCTTTTTTGACTCCAATGGTGATTGTCCTTTTTGATTTTCCCCAATAGCTTTGGGCGAAGCAGTTTGATACATGATCCGACTTCTTTATATGGTTTTCCTTGTTTATCTGCTTGTTCTTTCTGCCTGTTTACATGGCTATGTATTGGTTTTTCTATACTCCATGTTTCTCAACTAATCATTTTCATGCTGCTCATATTCCTCTTATATTGGGCTTGCTTAATACTTACAACTGCGCATCTAGAGGCCTTAGTCTACCATGAATTTTGTACAAAATGGGTGAATTTAATGCATTCCACAGTAAGAAAAGGGATCAATGTTTATACAAGTTTGATAACTTCACTTTTACCATTCTTATTTTTTGCTACAGGGTAGCAAATGGTGGTTTTTAAGCCTGTTTATTCTTATGTTGGTGGTTATCTAATTGTCGAGTTGATTATTCGCTCATTTGTATGGTATATGGTGTTGGCAGCATTTGTTTCATTACCTGTTGCAATTTTCCCTAAATAATATCCACATAGTTTGAATGGATGTTCAGGCTTCTGAAATCTGGAGACTTTATTTAATTACTTTTGTTCTTTGAGACAAAACAATCTCTTGTTTCTCCCTTTTTAGTTCTTTTGAAAGGCTCATTAGCTAGTGTATTTTGGGAAACTAAGAAGTAGCAGTTGAGGTTTTCAGCAATCGGGTGGGGCATAAATCTGTAACTTCAGTTTCAACTTAACTCATTTATAACCAGACTTCTTGGCATCCATTCCTGTTGAAGCCCTTTGTGGGGTGTGGCAAATCATCTCTGAGTGGTTATGGGACCAAGTTTTCTTGATTGCTATTATCAAAATCATAATGGCGAAAGTCTTCCAATGTGTTTCTTCATTGGCTGTGGAGGAATGAAACATGATCTGGTTTTCTGTTCAAGGCTGGTCTCTGATATGAGCAAGTGGTGTGTATTTAGGTGAAAAGATGTACTGAGATGTTAAGAAAACTACGGTTTTTGAAAGATCAAATTCATAAAGCCGGTGTTATTCCTTCTCCTCATCCGGCTTCTCAGCCAGATATTGAATTAGAAGAACTTGAGGTGTGTTTTCGGTTTATATATTTATTCTAATCAGACAAACATGGCATTTTTTTTTGTTGCTATTTGTTTGTTGACTCTGTTATGTCTATGGGCACTGTCCGTGGGTCCTTTTCAGGTACAATTGGCTGAGCATGAACATGAGTTAATTGAAATGAACTTCAATGGAGAGAAGCTACGGCAGACATACAACGAGTTGTTAGAGTTCAAACTTGTGCTGCAGAAGGTACAAGTTCTTAGAGTTCAAGAACATGTTAGGCTTGTTTAATATTTTAGGTGGATGCATGTCAATCAGATCTGGATATTCCATTCAACTATCATGAGATATCTGTGTATATGTCGATGCTGTATGTTTGTAAGCTGTAACTGGACTATGTTCTTCCCGTTAATGCTTCTTAACTATGTATGCTGCTGTATCAAGTACATGTATAGATGCATGCACACTACTATATAGCTGATACTAGATTATTTTCTTGGCTAGTCTAGTAAGAGGTGTCAGTTGGTGATAGGCTACAGACCTTAATCATAAAATCATCCTAAGTGAGTGCCGCTACCACTCTCAATCTCCATCCTACTCTGTTCTCTGCCCACTTGAATGGTGAATTCACCTGTATTTCTCGTAGATTGACTAATCCCCGCTCCTGCTCTTGAATCTTTGTGTGTTAGAGAAAAGGTAAGGGAAGGAACAAATGTGTTTCCAGCTCATCGGCAATGAAAACACGCTAGTCTTCCAACTGCAATTTTTTCATTCTGATTTTAGATTGGAGTAAGTTTGTGTTCCTGATAATAGAGCAGAATGGATTAATTAGCCAGGCATCATGCTAAGGAAAGCTAACTTGAACTTCGGTAGACATTGAATTTGATGTGTAGACACAACCATTTCTTTGAATAATGATCTGGTGCCTACTCTGCAATGATATGGAGGTCTTGGCACAAGCAAGGGTGTGCTTTCAAATGTTCATTGTCATACTCATAGATCTCACAATATCTCCTCCCGTTCCATCCTTTGAGGTTTTAATTGTTCTCTCGGTAGTTTGAAAATTTTATCTTTTTGTTATGCTAGAAGTTTGTTTTTGTTTGAGCGGTCGGGGAAGGGGGGAACCAAAACTTCTCTCGCATAAACCTGGCAACATTGCAAGTTTGAATTGGAGCTATGACTTAAATTTGCTCTGGATTGCATGATATAATTGAATTGCATGTACTATTAAAATAAATGTTTTGATTTTTTGCTTATTGTTTAGCTCTTTTTTTTGCTTTACTTAATCAGGGTATTTGTGGGTCGGAATCCCCTGTTTTATTCTTGTTGCATGCTCTATCCATCATACCACATGTATCAGTTTGGTAAACCTTCTATACACATGACATAATGTCACTTAGTGTGATAGAGAATGCCATAGGAAATGGTATCGAAGATCTATGGGTGTATTGTGTGCTATACATGTGTTATATTATGCATGATTCAGGCCAGTGGCTTTCTTGGGTCAAGTGGGAGCAATGGAAATGTGCAAGAAAGAGAAATGGATGAGAACGTCTACTCCAGGGAGGATCATGCTGAAACAACATCACTGCTTGAGCAGGTGACTCTTTTACATGCTATTCATTTTAATACTACTCTTATGGCTGATTTAACTGTCAAATAATCTTTGTGCAATGTGCTATGTTTTTTATCCTCAGGAGATGCAACCTGGGCCATCACATCAATCAGGTGTAAGTTTTATAAGTGGGATCATCAGCAAAGCAAGAGTTCTAACCTTTGAGAGGATGCTGTTTCGTGCAACAAGGGGAAATATGTTATTCAATCAAGCAACTGCTGATGAGAAAATCATTGATCCAGCATCTGATGAAATGGTTAAGTTCTTTCCTTGACAAGATTCCATTGGAGGACTGATCTGTATAAATTTAATTGGTATTAGAAATTTCCATCATTGCTACAAGTTCTTGGTCTGTAGAGGATAAAATTCCTTGGTCTATTGTTTTGACGGGCATGAAACAGTAGAATCAAATTAGATTGGACATTTTCTAACTTAATTCCTGATCTTTTGTTTTAACTGGTTTAGGATTTCCGATTTCCAGGCTCATTCTTTTCCTTTGTATTTATTTCTTTTTTTGTGGTCGTAATGTTGCATGATATGCTTACTGAATTGCTTTTACAGGTTGAGAAAACTGTATTTGTGGTATTCTTTTCCGGTGAACAAGCAAGAACAAAAATTCTAAGAATTTGTGAAGCATTTGGTGCAAACTGCTACCCGGTCCCAGAAGACATAACCAAACGGAGTCAAGTAGCACGAGAAGTATGGTTTGTAATAAAATTAATTTAAATGAACTACCACTGCCCCCTTATGCTTAAGCTGGCGTGTGTCTTTATACATGCTGCTATTCCGTTATCCTTCCATTCTGTCAACCACACTTTTCCGTGTTCAATGAATGTATGACCCCATCCCCCCCCCCCCCCCCCCCTCCCCTGTGTGGCTCTTAGATTTTAACTGAACTGATGATATCCATCATAACACCTGAATGTTTAAGTCTACGGAGATGAGTTGATTCACATTGAGAGTATTTTTCCTTGTAAAACTTGCTGGGCGTGCTTATCAGCATTATAGGGAAACAAGTCTCGACTTTCTCTTTACATTTTCTATATTATTATTTTTAGATCAATTCATAGCCTTTAGCCACTCACGACCTATGTTTCTCTTGACCTGTTATCATCTGTGTGTTGTGTGAGGGTATTTTTCCGTAAGTAAATCACTTTAATAACGATGTTATATTCACATGTGTTGTATGAACGTACGTAATTTTCACATGTTATGTTCTGTGTCACTGCGTCGTATGAGGGTATTTTATTTGTCATAAGTAAATCATTTTGTTGATAATGAAAACTATGGAATCCTTCTCCGTGAGTAAAACTTCTTATAGATGTATCCTAACCTCTACTAGAAACTTCCATATCAAAATTACAAGAAGGCAAAATCCATATATGAGGGGTTTGATGTTACTACTTATTTACTTTCAGGTTTTATCACGGCTATCTGAATTTGAGACCACATTGGATGCTGGGATACGTCATAGGGACGATGCTTTAATCTCTATTGGTTTTCACCTAACAAAATGGATGAACATGGTGAGACATCGATATGGGAATTTGCCTGAAGTGCAGTTTATCATCATTGACGAGTGTACTTGGTGGTGATTTCTGGATATATGCTCTACATTTTCCTTTCTGTTGTATAAATTGGTCTTTCTTTTCCAGGTTAAGAAAGAAAAAGCCGTGTTTGATACATTGAACATGTTAAATTTTGATGTTACAAAGAAGTGTCTTGTTGGTGAAGGCTGGTGTCCAATTTTTGCGAAGACTCAGGTACTATCCTTTTCTTTTCTTTTCTTTCGTATCTTTCCTGTGGTTACTCTGATATATTGCTGTCGTGGGTCTGGTATAATAGATTCAGGAGACTTTACAACGGGCAACACTTGATAGTAATGCTCATGTTGGTATAATTTTCCATGTGATGGATGCTGTGGAGTCTCCCCCAACATACTTCAGGACCAACCGTTTCACGAGTGCATTTCAAGAAATTGTTGATGCCTATGGGTTAGCTACTATTAAATATCTTTGAAACTGATTTATTTATCCAAATGGAAGCTTTGACACACAGTACAGGTTGCCGTCGTGTGAGTGATGTGACCAGAGGCCACTGGTTCAACCTGTGAAAACTACCTGTTATAGAAGTATAATGATGGATGCTTTTATCATACACCTAGCTGCCATTTATTTTTTATTTCCCTCGTAGTTTTTGGTTAATGATCGTTGTTTATTGTTCATTTTACCATCACAACCTAATATCAAAATAATGTACTTGTTTTCTTGCTAAATAATGAGTTTAATTGGAGAATTTAACCAAGTTGGTGGTTTGCTCTCTTTGACTGAATTTTGAATGCATCCAAATCTTATTAAGTTATAAACCAGTTTCTACTAATAAGACCGCACCATTCGAGCCTTACTCCCTCTAGGTAGTCTGCGGACAGCTATATGGATCTCTTTGCCTTTATTGTATAAATTTACTACATGTACAATACACTACAAAGATTGTCTATTTTCGGATGTATGCTTTGCTCATTGTATGACTGATAAATATTGATACTTCATAAGAGAGAGACATTCCAAGTATGAGTCCTTTTTATATAGCGCGATATATTTCAATTAGGAGGGTAAGAAATAAATAAGATGATTTGTTCCCTTCACTGCTGTTAGCAGGACGGGGAAGGCTCATTTAGTTTTGATATCAGGGTGTTACATGCTGATAAAAGCTGGAGAGCAATTCCATTTTTTCCGCACTTTCTTCCAATATTATTTCTCCTGTTACTGACATATGCTGATTAAGAGCTCAAAGTGAAATACTAAATCAACTTCATTATTTGTTCAGTGTAGCAAAATATCAGGAGGCGAACCCTGCTGTCTATACTGTTGTAACATTTCCATTTCTCTTTGCTGTAATGTTTGGAGATTGGGGTCATGGATTATGTTTGCTACTTGGAGCATTGTTCCTGATAGCTCGTGAAAGAAAGTATGGTTCTCAGGTGTGCTCTTTTGTCTTGTTGGCCTTCTACGCATCTTTTTTTTTTTTTTTTTTGACCTACTCCTCTTCACTTGATTGGGGGTTGCGCATTAACTATGATAAGTAAAATATTGTAGAAAAGCTCTGAATCTCTGGCTAATGTTTATTTTGCTTAAGTCTCAATTGTTTCTGTGACTAATTACCCAATTGTGCAGCAACAAACAAGCACAATTTAGATTCACATATCTAAGAGCCACTGTCAGAGCACGCACTGGTGTTAAGCTATTTATTTCCTAGTGTAATTTCCTTTTCCTTCACTTTGAAACCATAATTTTCTTGTATTGTTGCTGAATGCTCCAAACAGAAACAATGCAAACTGCTGTTTACTTGGTTGTTTATCAACCTTATCTGCCATGCCACTAAAAGAATTTGGTTGTCTCTCAACAGTAATAACAGTTAACACGCTTCATGGCTGTTTAATTGTTGTTACTATTCATCTTTTATTGGCCTGAATTTGTGGATTTAAAGCATATTCTTCTGGAATATGTTTACCTCGTAACGTGACCATAATTTTGTATAGTGCTTAGGAGAACGCAAAGTTGCATGTAACTAGACATGTCAACCCCTTATGCTGTGTAAAATAGTTACGCTATACCTTAAAAGTGCCTGAAGAATTTGGCTTCTTTCTGCCTCTATCTTCTAAAGATTGATTAGGGGACTATCAGGGAACCTTGTGGCTGATTGATTCTTCCAATGATCAGTTGTATGATTAACTGACTTTGGTATATTTACTAGGATAGGTGAAATTTCTGAAGAAAACCTCGTGTTAATTGCTTTTCCGTTTATTATTCTGTTTGAGTATGTAATTTTGTTTCCGATCAGAAACTTGGTAGCTTTATGGAGATGCTCTTTGGCGGCCGATATGTTCTGCTTTTGATGTCAATATTTTCTATTTACTGTGGGCTGATCTACAACGAGTTCTTCTCAGTTCCTTTTCACATATTTGGGAACTCAGCCTACAAATGCAGAGATGTTTCCTGCAGGTAGAATCAAATCATTTGGACTTTGTTGGCGAGTTTTTTAGTTGTTGCTATCGTAGTCTACAGGGACATTGTTCATTCTATGCAGGGATGCTAGGTCAGTTGGTTTAATCAAGTACAGGGAACCATATCCGTTTGGAGTGGATCCAAGCTGGAGAGGTAGTCGTTCAGAGCTTCCTTTCTTGAACTCACTTAAGATGAAAATGTCTATTTTATTGGGAATCACTCAGATGAATCTAGGAATTATCATAAGTTACTTCAATGCGCGATTCTTCAACAATTCACTGGACATAAAGTAAGTATTGTTTTGTATTCTTCTTTTTCATTTGTCACGACTGTTAGTTAAATATATATAATAAAAGATTTGCTTCAATCTCTTTTTGTTAGGTACCAGTTTATACCTCAAATGATCTTCCTTAACTCCCTATTTGGGTATCTCGCACTTCTTATTATCATAAAGTGGTGCACCGGTTCTCAGGCAGATCTTTATCACGTAATGATTTACATGTTCTTAAGCCCTTTTGAGGATCTTCGCGATAATCAGTTGTTTCGGGGACAAGGTGTGCTTCAGGTAATGCCCTCTTCAATTACACTACTTGACCATAGAAGAAAATGCTAAATGGACCAGTGTTTGTACTGTGGCATCACACCGAAAGCAATCAACCCGCGGAGAGTCGATTCTCAGCTATAGAAACGATTTTCACCCTTGTGGCTTGTCACAATACCGGTGGAAAGTGGATTCTCGGGTGTAGAATCAACTGTGAAAAAATCGTTTGTCACGGTGGTGCCATAACAGTTGAATTGGTGTGGTGCCACCAAAACGCCTAATACCGAATTGTGCTTTTTTGAAAATCCATCTGCTGTTTTGTAGGTGATATTGTTACTTGCTGCTCTTGTTGCGGTTCCATGGATGCTTTTTCCAAAAACTTTCATCTTGAGAAAACAACACATGGAGGTATACAATTTTTGTTGTTGTAGGTGAGCAGAGCTACTTGTGAGCTGCTCATACTCAACTCGCAAAATTCTACAACTCGATTCGGTATTTTTCGAGTTGTAGCCCAAGTTGTGCTACTGCATTTATTAATCGAGGCGATGTTGAGCTTCAGAATCTAGTAGTCGAGTTTTATTTAATAATTATCTATTTAATTATATATACAACATTCATTATTAAATTAAATGATATTTTATGTATACACTAAATATAATTAGAGTTGAGTTTGAGCTTGCCCCATTCAACAGAAATTAAATGAATTCTAAAACGATAATCGATCTCACAAGTCGACTCAAATAATTTCGAGTAGTAAGCGATTTGAGTTCAATCTTGTCTTTATAACTCGATCAATTTCGAGTCGAGTTATTTCGAGTAGTAAATGAGTCAAGTTCGATGTTGTCTTTTTATTACACGATCGGGTTCGAGCCCGAGTTATTTCAATTGAGTCAAGCTTGAGCTCTGGGGAGTATCGACTCAACTCTGCTCGATTACACCCCTATTTTGAAATGTGTACATAGGGAAGTTTTATAAGTTGATTTAATTTAGCATCTCTTCCTTTCTCTGTTCTAAAATTTATTACAGAGATTCCAAGGTCGTACATATGGTTTGCTTGGAACCTCTGATGAGATGATTGATGACGAACCCGACTCTGCTAGACATCGCCACGAGGAATTCAACTTTAGTGAAGTGTTTGTACATCAGATGATACACTCTATCGAGTTTGTACTTGGTGCAGTCTCCAATACCGCATCATACCTTCGTCTTTGGGCTTTAAGGTAAGTGATGAAACTTTCGTGTTTGAATGTCTTTATTCCTAGCTTTTTATGATGCTATATTCATTTTTTGTTTTTGTATTCTTTGATGACTTATCAGTTTGGCTCACTCGGAATTGTCAACTGTCTTTTATGAGAAGGTCTTGCTCCTTGCCTGGGGGTATGTTATGCTTCAATGTTTTACCCGTTTTTCTTATGAGTTATACAGAGTGGATGCATTATATCCACTCTTTTTCACATATTAGGAGTGTGCATGTGTGTGTGATAGAGAGTAGAAACTCATCCACTCATTATAACATTTTTAATGGTTGTACTATAAATGATCTCCTTTTATTTTGACCTTCCAAAATGTACTATGACACCACACCTTTTGTGACTCGGCCTTTTTAAAAGTTTATTCTACACAATAGACTGCCTGAAAGTTGATTACTCTGAAAATTTTGATTGTGTGGTGTCATGGCATTATGTTTGGTGTGGTGCAGCACTAAAGACTGACTGCCTTTATTTTTTTTTCTCTGAGCAATGTACTACCTCCGTCTCTCAGTAAGTGTCCGTATTTGAAAACGAAAAGTGTCCCTTATTGTCCCCCGTCATTTTAAAATACAAATAGCACATTTATCCGTTACTTTCCTTATCTTACAATTTAACATTAGACTATGAAGTACAATGTAAGATTTATCTGCTTTCTGAATCAATGTCCACACCGAGAAGTGACACGTATCGAAGGACTGGAGTTAGTAGTTAGTCGGTTTCAAATGGCTTTTTATAGGTTGTATGATCCAAACAAGTCTGATTTTGATGAAAAATGATGGATAAATACAGGTATGACAGTTTCATCATAAAGTTGGTTGGGCTGGCGGTATTTGCATTCGCGACAGCATTTATATTACTGATGATGGAGACGCTCAGTGCTTTCCTCCACGCATTGCGTCTCCATTGGGTGGAATTTCAAGGCAAGTTTTATCACAGTGATGGGTACAAATTCCAGCCCTTCTCTTTTTCTTTACTAGCTACAGACGAAGACGACTAGACATTGTTTACTGTGTTACATATATATATATATATATATATATATCAAATCCTAATCATTTTTGAAGAAGTTCCTAATCATTTGAGGATGGCTAAATACATGCTTTAGCTTCTTAACTTAGAACAGGTTTCATCTTGGGTTTTAGGTTATAGTAGCTTATTATAGCAACGAAAAGATTTTGTAATTTTTATTTTTAAAAATTAAAATTTAAAAAAAAAAAAAAAAAACGATGCCGGGTCTTTTTTGTTTGTCGTAGACAATTGCAACAGTTATTGGTATAACAAGTGGAGAGGGGTGTATAAGGGGTGAATTGAATACATCACACATTTCTCCACGTGTACGATAACGGTTGTAGATGTAATTTATTTGGGTATAATTATGGGTGTTTGTAGAGAGAATAAAGGAGGTATCATGTAATAGATTGATATAAGAGGATGTGGATTCTTTTGTGGTGAACAATGCTCTGTATACAATGAACTTGTACTAGCTTGCTGACTGAGAAGTGATATATATATATATATATATATATTTGCGGAATACACGAATTGTTTTTTCGACTGTTGAATCATGTTGTTGATAGGCTTGAAATTGTGTATTACTCCATACATTTTGAAGTTCCATCCATTTTGAAGTATGTATATATATGTGCATATATATATATATATATATATATGTTGTTTTAGCATTTAATTGTGTTATTGTTTTCTATCACTGTAGAATAATTGCAGATATTGACAGAACAGATCTGCAAGGCCTCGTTTGGTTTCGGGTTGGGTTGGAATTTAATATTTTATTCATTTTATTATCTTATTTACCATTAATTTATTAATTCTATTATTTTATTATAATTTTCCCATCAATCATTTTATCATCAATAAATAAATAATATTAATCAATTCACTCTATTCACTCACTACAATATTTAACCATTATTTTATAAATATAATATTTCATTAAATTTCTCTCATTAATCATTTTTTTTATTTATACAAATTTCAATAAAATATTTTAACTTTATAATTATTATTTTATTTTATGTTATTTTATTTTCTCTCTCTTGAATCCATTCAATCTTAATCCAACCCGAAACCGAACAGGGCCAAGTGTTTTATTGCAGATAGTGTTAAACAATTATATTCGTCAAAGACTAAGAAGCTCATTTATAAAAGCGGAAGTCAAAATCAAATCAGCACTTAAGTCTCAAATCAAGTCTGAATCTTTGAATCGCTTAAGTCTTTGAATCGATTAGAGTGTTTGATAACACTATAAATCTGAATTCATAAAATGATCTATATGTTATATATATATATATATATATATATATATAAACCTTTTACATTATTGGCTTAAAAAAAGTAATTCATAAGAGATTAGATTTAGACATTAGTCATAGGAATTATTTTATTATAAGACACAAGATAGATATTGCAACCCTAAAAAAAAAAAAAAGATATTGCAATCCTCAAAAAATAATACATACTATGTCGTATATTGGGAGTAATAAATAAAATAATAAACACATAAGAAAGCACATAAAAAAAATCGGTAACACAAAATAAAAAGGAAAAAAAGTGTTTGCATCAAAGTAGGACACCATAAACGTGGGTTGTAACTTGCCAGCCATTTTTTTTCAGCGATAAGCGTGAATATTTGGCTGAATTTTTGTTCCGTTTTTACACATGCAATTAAGTAGTACTTAATTATTTAAGTAGAGCAAAAAAATGTTATCAAACACCTCTAACTCTAACCGTCACTTATTTTCTTTAGAATAAGTACTTATTTTGTTTACCAAACAGGCCCTAATACTTGTCACCTTTAAAAAAATACAGTTGAATAAATAAATAAATAAATAAAATAGATACAAACCAACCTTTAAAGAAAAAACAAAGAGCAATGAGAAACGATAAGTAAAAAAGTTCAGAAATGACAAATACTTTTGATTTCCTAAATTCCTTTCAAATTAGGTGAAACCAAAGAATATAAATCAATAAAATACATTTATACCATCATTTTAAGATTTTGTTGCAAGTGCTCCAAGAATCTGTTTTAGCTTGGTTATGATTATTATTATTATTATTATTATTATTATTATTTTGATCGAGGGGTTATGGAATTTTTTTGTCACCAAAAAAAAAAAATGCATCAAATGTGAAGTCTGAAAATGTCCAGGAACTCACTCCATTTGAAAATGTCTAGGAACGGGGAGTTCTTCCCCTACTCACTCCATTTGAGGAAGTAAAACATGTGGATGAATTTGGTTCCATAATCGTCCGAAGCGTCATGGTAAAGAGTAATGCTTATACCGTTATGCCTAGATAAGAGTCGATCTCTTCTGATACAAGTCAAAGTAACATTCAATCAGTGGACAAACCGGCTCCGATACCACGTGTTTGAACTGAAAAGGAGTTCTATTGACATACTCTAATTACTTCCGACATCACGATTGCTTAGTGCATTCAGAAATTACTTTAAAAACCACGATTAGCATTACATCTTCTATAAAACGTCACTGACGGTGACATTTTTTTGTTTACTTTTCAGAATGAGGGTATTGGCATTGACGCTACTTGTACTCGAGAAACGTATCTGGTGTTAATAAGAACGACTATGAGCATTGCCGTTCTTAGAGAAACCCTAGTGGGGCTTTTGTGGAGAGCTTTTGTTTACTTTTTGTCAGAATAGAAGACTTCTTTCTTCAAAAGTAAAATAATAGAGGAAATAGACAAATAATTTTAAAGATTGACTATTCCATTATCTACTTTTAGATAATGGTAGAGAGTAATTATGGGGAAATGGGAAAGTAAAAAAAGGGAAAATCATAGGAAAAGTGAGCTTCAAATTGTTTTTGTTTTTTATTTATTTATTTTTTTCCTTGTAAAACACCTGCAACTTTAAAAGCTCAAACATATTCAACAATGGTCTATGTTGATGAAACCCATTTTTTTTTGGCTTTTCTCACAGCACCAAATTGACTCATTTGAAGGATAAAGAATCAAATTAGAAGAATAAATAATGAAAAAAATGAATGAATTAAAGGTTGTGGTAGTTTTAATCCCAGATGGTGAGTCAATGATGGTGGAAGGAGGTGGTGTAGGGGTGGCTACGTGAATGGTGGTGGTGGAAAGAGGTGGTTGCAAAGATATTAATGATTTGATGAAGAATTTTATTTTTTTACCATTACAACCCCTTGTCATATAAGAATATTTACAAAGATTATTTTATATATTTTACCCAATATTTATTTGCCAAATGTCTTAATGTCAGTAAATGCAAAGAATATAGCCACTATAATCTTTACATGTATGTTGGTGAGATAATTTTACAAAAATAATACTTATACTACCAAATGTGAAACCTAATTTATTGATGTCGACTCAATCTACTTAATGAATAATAATAATAATAATAATAATAATAATAATAAAGAGAGAAATTTATTGTTGTTTTTTTTTTTGGTGAGATAATTTTACAAAAATAATACTTATACTACCAGATGTGATGTCAGAAAATAATTAACCTAAGTTATTGGACTTATAAGATGAATCATTAACTTATAGATAAATTAGATAGAAATCTTTTAATGAAAAAAAAAAAAATAATAATAATAATAATAATAATAATAATAATAAAAAGGAGAAGAGGCGCTCTTGCTTGTTGTTTGTTTGTTTTTTTTTTTTTTTGTTTTTTTTTTTCAGACGCTGTTCAGGTTTTTTTTTTTTTTTTTCATCGCTGCTATTCAGTTTTTGTTTTTTTGAGTCTTTGTTCGTTTTTTTTTTTTATTTAACCGATGTATTGACCATTGCGATACAATGACCACCCCCGATACATTGCCACCGCGATTCAATGACCACCGCGATGCATTAACCACCCCGATGCATTGATCACCTCGATGCAATGCCCATCCTGATGCATTGACCACCACGACGCCCGATGCGATGACCACCGTGATGTAGAGACACCGCGATGAAGCGACATCGTGATGTAGACACCGCGATGAAGCGACACCGTGATGCAGAGACACCGCAATGAAGCGACACCGTGATGCAGAGACACCACGATGTTATAACATTTGACGATCCAAAGACACCGCGATGAAATGACAACGCGATGCAAATACACCTCGATGAAATGACACCGCATTGCAGAGACACCGCGATAAGTGACACCGCAATGCAGAGACACCGCGATGCAGAGACACCGTCTTATGTCGATTTATGCAGTGACGTCTTATTGTATCGGTGTATGCAGTGACGTCTTATTGTATTGATTTATGTAGTGACATCAATGTCACTTCATTAGTTGTCTAATGTATGCAGTGACATCTGCAGTGACATCAATGTCACTTCATTAATTGTCTAATGTATACAGTGATATCTGCAGTGATATCAATGTAATTTCATTAATAAAAGTGTACAACATCTTGCATTATGTTTATAGAAACAAGAGTCATCATAAGGGTTTTACTTAGGTCCAATAAGCCAGATTTTTGAACCATTGGATCATACAAAAAGTGAGGTACACAAGTGGACTATTCCAACAACATGGTAGGGAATATGAACCAAGTCATGTAAGGTACTAATCTTGAAATACAAGCACTACAAGATTAAGACCCAAAATTAAGAACAAAAACTGAAATTCCCATGAAAATACAAAACCAGAAAATCCAAATCCGTCAATGAGAGGAAGATTACAACAACTATTCACAAAAAGCATATCATACATCATACAGGTGAGTATTTCCAAGATAAATCTAACAGGTGAGTTGTGAAAGCACATACGTGAACAAATATTTATGAATAGTTGTTGGACATAAACTATAATAAGCATGCTCTGTTCCTGGGCGTAGCTAATACAGAGAAGATTTTCTTTCCATTACCAAGGTACTGAACTAGCATTATGGGCACAAAAGAGAATACAATTCAAGGCCATTGACAAGGACTCCACTTTTGGTATTAAAATTGGGCTTTGAATAACAAGGGAATTTGAAATGAGCATAATTTACGTTTGAAGGATCATTCAGCTTATATCACTCAAGTTTTCGATGTTGATACAACGAAATTGGAATTTGGAAAAGAAGGCAAGAAGCATGAGAACCACACAAAAAAGAAAAAAAGACAAAACATAAACAAAAAGACTAGTAGCAAGATTTCATAAACCTAATCTACAAGCAAAATATCACAAGTACTAGTAGCAACTTTTCATAAACCTAATCACCATAGTACTTTATTGTCTCAATTCTGCAATTCATACATCTCCCTATTATAACATTCACAACAGAGAAGAAAGAGATAAACACAAAAGGGATAAGAGGACAAAGAAATACGAAGAAAGGGCAAATACCAGCTTGAATAAAGCAAGAAAATGATATAAAGGTGCCCACTTTCATACATTAATTTCTGTTTACAAAGGACATAAACACAAAATACCGGAAGAATTTTGGGTTCGGGGGTGAGGAGAATGAGAGAGTTCATTTAGAATAACTTGAGAGTCGCAGATCTCTTCTCTTTAGCAACAATTTCCTCATCCTCATCCTCATCCTCATTTTCTTCAAATTCTTATTTCGCCTCCTCCCATTTATCCTCAACCGGATCACTCGAATCAACTTTTCGCTCACATTGTGGCAATGAAGAACTAAAAAGGTCCCGAAATTCCCAAAGTGGAGGTGGTGGGGGTGTGTGGCTCTCATCTTCATCTATGTCCATAATTTCTTCTTTAGAAGACTTTGAAGTCGGCCGAGGAGGAGGGGAAGGCGGCAAAGACGGCAAAGGCGGAGGAGGCGGCAGGACGTCCTCAAGTTCCAAAGACTCGATTCAGAATTATTCAATGAATTAGTTCAAGGGTAAATTTCTTATAAAACCAACATATTGTCCCCATGCAGAGGTAATATAAAAACTATGTTTTCGGGTTATGAACCAACAGTATATGTAGTTATCATAAAGTGACTCCTACTAATGAGTTATCATAAACAGTTTTAAAAATCTAATTTTCTCTTTAACTTGAGAATTATCATTTTTTGTATGTCCTAAGAAATAAATTGAAAATTCTCCTAATTTTGTCCATTAACCCTAAAATAAATTGATTTGCCTTCTTCAGATCTGTGCGGCCCCGCTCAAGCTGTCTCTGTATATTTTTCAAAATTTTAACCTCCCAAATTTTTTTTTCTCTCATTATTTGCAGCAGCAATTTCCTCCAAAAAGCTCACGACTCTCTTTCACACACACACACACACACACTCTACTGCGTACATTCAGGATGCGATTCAACTCCAAAGGAAGAAGACAGTTACGTACTTGAGCCGACGCCCGCATTTCGCGGTCCACTTCCTGTGCTGGTAAGTGATTTATTTGTACAACAACCTCGAATGAGCTTCAAATGTGAGGATTTCTGTGGATTGATTTTGTTTTCATGAGTGATTTTTGAGCCCTTTGATAGTGTTGTCATTTACCCGGACAAATTCTTATTTGGATTGTTTCTTATCTCAGTTCTTCGTTGAATTTGAGCATTTTTTCCGCTGAAGACAATGTACTTTGCCCTACATTTAGCAAATTGTTAGCTATCAATCCTTCAAGCGCTGACTGTTTTGGAATTTGTGACGGTTCAGTAGACTGGGGTTCCTATATTCTGCCAGGACATGAGTAGCAAGGAGAATTTCAGTGCCTGCAAGCTTGAAGGAGCAAACTTGAATGTGGAGCCCTTGCAGATGAAGAAAAAGAAAAAGGGTGGAGGATACAATGTGCGCAAAAGCTTAGCATGGAATAAAGCATTTTTCACTGAGGAAGGTGTCATCTCGTGAAACGATCAAATTCCCAATTTAATTTTCATTGGAAAGTGGTGAACTTGAGTTTTTTCTTATGTTGGATTTTCTTTTGTCAGGTGTCTTGGATTCTGATGAGTTATCTTTCATTATTGGAACTCCTGGAAATTGTTCCAGAGAGGTTTTATCCTCTATCAGCGAGGAAAGTATGCATGTGCCTTCCGATGATTTGCAATCAGTTGGGAAGAACTTATTTAGGGATGTCCCTAGTGCATCTTCAAAAGAAGCGAAGAATCCCGTTCCTTTTTCACTGAAGCATAATTCACCAGCTAGTGTTCATAGAGCTACAACTTCTGCAGTCAGTTTAATTTTGCAAAACACAGTTTTATGCTTTATTATTACCTTAATTTTTTTTAAAGAAATACAACATTGTGCTTGCAGTCATCCATTACAGTTTTATCAAATCATGGCTTTCGTAGAACTGGGACCAGGGATTCAGGCAGTCAGCCATCTTTGCCTTTGTCTTCATATCCTTTAAAGTCAAAAGTTATAGTGTGCATGTGCTGCTTTCTTGACAGAAATATGATGTATTTTCTTCTCATCTGAAAAAAAGTACATTTGCTCTGCCTTAACTCTTTTGTACCTTGAAAAGGCCTGCAAAACCCACACTTTTCAGTCAGCAATGAAGGGATCGAAAATTCCGAGGACTCCTGTCAAAAATCCAGGACAATCAGTTGTTGCTTCAACTAATAGGAATGCTGTAGGTAATGCTAGTCATGTGAAGCAAACACAGACCGCTCAACCAGGTTACTTGCCATCTCCTTTTGTTCATCATGATCTTATGGTTATCCACCAATCTCTCTTATTTGTTCGTCATGCTACTATGCAAGTATAGCTGTGCATCTTAGAACATAAATAATGGTCATCATTGTGTTCATCCTTTCCTCTCTGTATAATGAATGGTAGTTCTTTGTCAATAGTTGTGCAACATTTTTTTGTTTCTGTTGATGCAGTTTCTAGCATTAAACGGAATGTTGGGGTTACCGCTTCCAAAAGAAGTACACAAGTTGTGCCGAATAAATCAAAGGCTGGTTCTGAAACTGCCTCACATAGAAAAACAAATGCAGTATGAATTTTAATATGTTTTACTTAAATTGTTCTGTACTACTACAATGTGGAATACCTACAGCATTATGTTTTAGATGCACAATAAGCATGTGACAGACACTCTTTCATTTTTCGGCAATTGTTTTGACGAGTACAGGTTCACGTGCCAATTTCTTTTCCTTCACCAGCAACATTAGGGCCAATCTCCTCTAAGATGGTGAATAACTCTCCTCCAAAGGCCACTCGTGATGATGCCGCATCTTTTGTTGTACAATCTTCTGCTGGCCCAGATGAATCTACAGCAAAGGGAGTTTCTCTTCCACAAAACACTCTCGTTACAGGTACAGCCCTCCAACATAGGCAAATGAAATCAATAAAACCATCAGGCCTAAGGTTACCTTCTCCATCATTAGGATTTTTTGGTCAGGTACTTCCTTTTTCGTTTTGTCTGCATTTCTCAGATGCACATATGTTTTGTGTGCTTTCTATTTTATTATGTCGTGTTGAACTATCTGTTGCAGAAAAAAATCTTAGTTCCTCAATGTTTTTAAAGTAAAACTGATGCTGAATTTTCTTGTTTGTAGGGAACTGGTAATTTTAGGCCTGTACAGCCAACCGTTAAAGTTCCTGGAGTTCCTAAACCTATACATACCAAGCTCATGAAGTCAGAAGATATTTGTTGCGTTTCGCATAATCAAATCGAGCAGGAGACTGTGAATGAATCTATTAAAATGGAAGGTTCAGTACTTTGTGATGTATGTGAGCCTTCTGAGCCCAGGAGAGATGAGATTATGACAAAAAGCAAGAATGATTTCAATAAAATTCTTCAGTTCACCGTCAACCAGGTAGCTAAATGTCTTACTGGAGAGAACAAAGCAGTCGAGGATGCTTTGCTTGTAAAAAGTGAATCATCTACAGACTTGACAGGAGATGGTATTGTGAATCATGAAATTCTGGATAATGAAGGACACAGAGAATCTACTGGTAGTGACTCGGAAGAATCTAAATTGGCCCGTGTAGCTTCTGCTGCAGATGCCTCTGGAGCAAGAAGTTTGAATGGTAGTTCATGTTACAAAGTGGAAAAGAATTCAAGAAAATCTCTACTCGCTGATGACTTGGTTTTAATGAAGTCACAGTCAAGAGATGTATTTTCTTGTGCTGTTCAATGTTCCTCAACAACACCAATTACATTTGTCCATGATCTTTATAATCCTTCCAAGGATTTTAGTGAGCCAAATGACGTTTCACCTGCTGAAGCATTTTTGGTGCCTCATGAGGTTCAGCATTCGTCGGTGGAAGTTGGTAGCTTTAGTGAGCAAGTTGAAGATTCACAGAATCTTTCTTGTGGGAAAATTGCAAATGCATATTCTAGATCTCCAGCCGGTTGTGAACTTCAGATGGTAAAATCAGAGTTGTCAGGTCAAAGTATGAATTTAAATTCTTCAATGAACTATTCAAAGAGGGAGATTGCTGTAGAACCTATGTTTCAAGAGAGTGAAATTGTGGCTGATGTCATTCTGACTCCCAGAAGATACCAGGATAATGCTAATGAATGCTCACAGATGAGCGACATAAATGATCCATCAGGTAAGGGTCTAACGGTTAAGTTTGCTAACCTTGAGCCGATTCCTAGAATTACTGATGGATTGTCTGCTTCTAGCTGCTTTCTTGTTGAGAAAGGCATAGTCTCTAAAGAAATCCTGCAAAACGTTATGGAGAAACTTCCTCATGCAGTAACAGACATCTGCATAAGCGAGTTAAATACTTCTGATGTTCAAACTACCAAGGCACGAGCTGGAATGCAAACTGGAGGTGGTGATGTGGATGATGAGTCCGGGCAGGATATTGTAGGAGATCCGGTGTTTTGTTTGAGTGAGATTGCTCCTTCTGTTGAAACATACTACCATGCACACAGAGAAAGTATAAGCTGCGATTTTGTTCAAGCCATTCCACAGGGTTTATGTTCATCGTCAACTGAATCCCCAAAACAGTCAGATGCAGCCGAGCATGGACAATGTAATGCAAGTGTTATCACAATCGATGGGCCTGGAAAATTAACTTCTCTGTCTAGTCCTTGTTTTGATCCTTGTGATGGGGATAATTGTTGCCTCACATCTGATTACATAGTGCTTGAGGAAGACAAGGAATGCCATTTTCATAACGTTGAAAAAACAGATCCGAATTTACAAGCGTACTCTGGAATTGGGTCTGTTTTGCCACAAACAATGCACAACTGGTGAATTCAGGCCAAGCTAAGACAAAAGAAAACGAAAATATGGATTTCTTTGCTGTATCACGGACTGAAGACACGCTAATGCAAGAGTTAGGAGGCAAAATGCCAGCGGAGTGCTCATCAAACCACACACCTGAGCTGTCTGATCATGGTGAGCTGATTGCTTGTGTCAGAAAATTCTGGATGGGCAGAATTGGCCGATTCCCGCATAATGGTTGAGAACGTTCCTCAGTGCAGTATACTGCGGTTTGGTGTTCACTTGTCTGAAGATAGAACTATGTCTGGAGAGTTTGAGAGTAGTATTTTTGAGAGTGGTGCTGACTCTGTAACAAAGGATGCTGAAAATGGTGAAAGTGATTCAATAGACTCCAGAACAGTTTCAACTGTATGCCTATCTGAAAATTTTATACGTGAAGACCAATATAATGTAGTTAATGATTCAAATTCAGAGAATGCAACCTCTCGTTTCATGGAGGTCCAGACTTCTACTAAACTTGATAAGCATTTAACTTGGAAACATGACGAGGAGCCTGAAGATAAAGACGGACTCCTTGTAAATGAAGAGAATGATGGATTGAAATTAAGCGGTTTGTCCGATGAAACTATGTCAGCTGTTCCTGAAGACATTCATCGCCTTGTTGAAGAGCCTCATCATTCTGAGATGGATACTACATTGTGTACTAGGGAGGATACTGATTTGATTGAACCAGTGTAAGACATATTGGGTTGATTATCTTCTTTATACTGTGATTCATTCTTTATCGCTAGGGTAAATTTTAAGTTTTCTTTTTATTCAGCTGCAGCGAGAAAACTACAAGCACTTCAACCAAAAACACCCTCAAGATCATTCCAACAATAAATGCAGCTCCATTTTCTGATGAGTGGTTGGCTGCTATTGAAGCTGCTGGGGAGGTAATATACATCCTTTCCTGTGAATCACAATAAGTGTGATTAAGAAGTATTGGCCACTCAGTTCAAGCTCTAAACTGCCAAAAAAAAGAAGAAGAAACTTTCCGTGTTAGTTTAATTTATTTGTTGATCTTGTTCCTGATGTGCTCTTGGTCTTGATGTTCATTTATAATCGGTATCCTTCTTCATTGGTGGATTTTGATAGAAATTCTGACATCTATGCATTTGTTGTTCTTATTGAGAATTTATACCTTTAGAAACTGAAAAACGGAGAAATATTAATTCTTCGGCTTGCCTGCAGGTTTCTCTTTTGATTGAACATCAACAATTCTTGGTTTTTGTCATGGTTAATGGTGTAAAATGAATCATTGATGATTACCTGCCATAGCCTCGAGTTCCGCACTTTTAGTGCATTTTGATACAATTAGTTTTGCACAAAATTATCATCTTATTTTCATCCTTGTCTGCCTTATCAAATGCACCATATTTTTCACTCAAGTCGCAGATGCACATTGTATTGCTTGAAGTTTCTTTTCTTAGTGATTGAGGATATTACTTTCTGATGCTTGTGTCATGTATACAGGATATATTAACTATTAAAAGCGGAGCTGTGCAAAATTCACCCACTGAAAAAGTTGTTCCTGAACCCAGACCTTGGTCACCGGTAAGTTGCTCTCTCTGGACTCAATGCAAGAAGAGAATGAGAAACTAGCTACTGTTCATCTTTATCTCTTGCTTTAACTAGCTAATGGGTGTCTGATACTCAAAAATTTCCATTTTGAAAAGTTTTAGTTTCATTGATAGGATGGCTAACGAGTACGAAAGATGACTAATTTCAGTTTGTACTGTAATATATTGCCTGGGTTCATCTTCATACTGAATGTAATTCATACCTGCTCTATTTCTCAGTATTGAAACTGCTTATTTTTGTTACTTTTTAGGTCAAAAGGAGAAACAACTCGGTTGGACCCTTCGATTGTACAAAGTTTACCAGCCATTAACCCTCTGAATCTCACCTACTAACAACAAGGTTTGACTTCAATTCATTTTGTTATGAGGAAACATTATGATTGTTTTGCTCATTGGTCAACCCCCGACCCACCCACGGTTACTTTAAGCGCTATTGTAAATACTGGAAGTACTTTTGAGTTTTGACTATTTTTTATAATAAAGGATTCCAGCTGTTGATTTCAGCAAGGACTTCTCTCAAGTCTCAACCAATGCAATTTGTTACGTATTACATGCAAACTTCACTCTTTTAACCATTGTTGGTGTTCTTGTCATTGTTCTGGTACTTATATAACTTAGCACACACGACGTAATACACAAAATTCAAAGCTGCAATAACACTACATGTCCAGAACACATTATCCAATCTTCCTTTGTTTATGTCATCCGGCAACCAATCTGTTGTCTTCCTCAGAACATCCATCACAACATTTCCCATGTAGTAAGCAATCCCGATAAACATTGCCATAATAGCTGTCGATGTACTCTTTAATGAAGCTGGAAATTCTTGGTAATAGAAAGTAACATGTCCAGGGAAGTGAAATGCTTCTCCAAACCCGACAAATGCAAGCGGCGCCACCAGCCAGAATGCTGACATCGGTGTAACCGTACCCGCTTCTTCACTATGTTGAAGGTGATGAAGTTTTGTGATTTTTAACCTTCTTGATTCCACTAGGGCAGTTAGAGCCATGCTCACAATAGTTAGTACATGACCAATCCCTATCCGTTGCAACGGTGTAAGACTGGGGCGACCCGTCTTTTCCCATAAGGGAACGAGTAACCGGTCTATGAAAATCGAACCAATGACCACTGATACCATATTGAAAATCGTCATTGAACCGGCTGGGATCTTGAAATGTGGTCCAACACGTCGGTCCATTGCTAGAGCCAAGATGGTTACCAAGCTTATTTGCATGACTAGCGGGATGCATAAAATTAAACCAGTTAACCATAGTGGAATCAATTTGATTAGGCTTTTTAGATTTTCTGTTTCTTGAACTGTACATGATTCCCATCTCCTCGCCATCTTATTGGCCTGCGTATCACTTTCTGCTTCGGTTTTTAGTGCCGCGCGGTTTAAGAAGCTGCAGATCATGGTCTAAGATTTTCATTTCATTAGTAAATGAATGATTACAAGATATAAGCTGAGGAGATTACCTGAGGAAATTTGTAGGTATAGTAGCCTCCTTTGTCACTGCATCTTCATGCCCTTGATAATAATCATCACCCTTAGTTGACAATAACCTCTTCCTTTTCAAAACAGCAGCAACAATAACTCGACCTAATCGACCAAAAGGGCTTCCGGTCGGTTTGATATCGCGATAAAATCGCCTACCCGCTACAAACACAATCAATCCAAACACATTCGCAGCAGCACAAATACCAAAACCCAATGTCCAGCTCACATTGTCTTCCACATAAACAATGGCAGTGGAGCTAACTGCCATGAAAGTATACAATGTACAAACATACCAATTAAAGAAAATCTCTCTATGTTTTGGTTTATCAAACTGGTTTGCACCCATCGGTCCAATAGTGTAACGCGTCCCTGCTAGCCCTATAGACGCAAGAGCTAAACCTATGTATAATATAGCGTATTGTAGTTGTGACGGACTTTGGCATAGGCTTGATCCTATATCGCACTTAGGTGGTCTCAAGTTCTTCATTGCTGCGGTTAGCACCAAGATTAATGTGCCCTGCAGATAGAAAGATAAATCTACGTGATAAAATAGTAATTACGGGCTTAATTATGTGACTTAATTACCAGTAAGGCGATGAGGGAAGAAATCCAGATGACAGTGAAACAGCCTAGATATGAATCAGCAAGAATGGCTCCAACAATAGGAAAAATTAAGGTGCAGCCATTGAAGACATTGAATACTTGAGCTGCACTTATGCTCTTAACATTGAACTCTTTGATCAGGTACACTATTATGTTGTTTACCCATCCTCCAAATGCCAACGACGACCCTCCCATGGCCACTGCATATTTATATATATATATATGCACATACACATGTGATTCATAAGTACATGAACATAACACATTCTGTGATCCAATAGTGACTCGAGTGTACAAGTTTAATGGTATATCTATATATACATAGAGAAGAAAAGAGAAGGAACCTATGGTGAAGGGGAAAGTGATCCAGCCGCCGCGTTTGCTGGAGGAAATAGGCTTGGGATTTTCTTGCTCAGTGGAGACAACTTTTCTGTCCATTTTGGCTTGTTGTTTGAAAATGAGGCGATAATCATTGTTCATCGCTTATTAATACCAATCATGCCTATAGAACACTTGACTTCAATTAGTACCAAACCATGAAAAAATATTTGAACCCGTTAGCTCGACTCAAGTGATTCATGGCTTGAAAATACACAGAGAAATTTATACGTTCAATTCGCCTTTGAGGCGTCGTCATGTTAAAAAACACGGTGTCAAGTCTTTACCACAAAAAAGCTCAATTGATTCATGACATGAAAATACACAGAGAAATTATACATTCAATTCTCCTCCGAGACGTCATGTTAAAAAACACCAGGTCAAGTCTTTACCACCAAAAAAGAGCTAGACTCTGTAGATATCACATGAACCGGACTCCTCTAACGCCTCCAAACCCCGGGTCTGGTAATACTAATTGAGCTATAAATGATCCGGTTAACTACTTAGACAACATCGTCCTCGTTTGGTCTAGAAGGGTTAACCGAGTTGACAAGACATTTACGTCTCACATTTATAAAGTTTCTCCCACATCCAATGTGGGATATCACAACTCCGAATTAGTAGGGTTAGTCGGTCCTAATACAGAGGGGCTTAAAAATACTTGAATTTGCACCCCTTTTTTTTAGGAAACTTTAAGGGCACCGCTGTAGATCTGATGGGGCGTCATATCTGTTTGTGTTGATTTACCTATGACACCACATTGATTTATGTATATACCTGTGTCACTACAATTACCTCTGGCACCACAATTTCCACTTATGTAAAGATCGGCTTTTTCGATGGTCGAAGTTGAACCTCCTTAACAAAACTCGACTTTGGGACGGTCGATTCTAGAATCGACCGTTAAAAAGTAGATTCCAGGTATGGTAAAAAATGCAGGTATAGTGCCGTAGATAGATTCATCATTTACAAACATAGTGTGTGGTGTCTTATATAATTGCCTATTTTTTACTTGATGCCTCAGGTAGAAAAAATGACTTGCTTTGAACGCCCTCTTTTTAATAGTATTTTTTCACAATCTCGTGGAATTCATTAAGAAACTGCAAATGTTGAATTCAAAGGCTAGTGGACCTAGTTGTTTGGTTGGAAAGACAACACTCATATTCCAACTGCCTGCTATAATATAAAGGGGAGAAAAAACAATTAGGTGAGAAAGAAATGAAATGGTTGTTAGACAAATTTTATAATACAATAGGACGGACAAAAAAAACAAAACATGAATTTACACCCTTTTGAGGCCCTTTAAGGGGGAATATTTTGGGATCACATCGCTTGAATTTAGTTTAGAAATGAAAAGTTTATAGATTGCCACATGGGTTCACTTCGCATGTGGTGGGTGCACCCAATAATTTTCCCTTTAGGAGGCACCCTAGTTAATCTACTGGGGCATCACATATGTTTGTGTTGATTTACTTATGACACTACACTGGTTTATATATATTTATGACACCACATTTACCTGTGGCACATAAATTTCCACCATATGTGAAAATTGACTTTTCGACCGCTGATCCAAGATGCGTCCGTCCCAAAGTTGAATTTCCTTAACGAAAAAACAACTTAGGATTTGCGGCGGTCTATTGTCCGGAAAACAAATTGCAGGTGTGGTTAAAAAAATAATGTAGATTCATCGTTTAAAAAACATAATGTGTGGTATCTTAGGGCCTGTTTGTTTACACCACTTAACACTTATTCTTAAAAGAATAAGTGATTGTTAAAATAAGTGTTGTTTGATAATACTTTTTAACACCTCTTAATTAATTAAGATCTTCTGAATTTCCTGTGAAAAATTATGAAAATTTTTAAGTGGTTGATGAACTACTTAATGCTGAATTTTTTCAATAAATCTACGTTGCAGAGTGACACCCCACACCCATACCTACCTCACACCTACACCCCACCCCACCCCCACCCCACCCCACCCTACCCCCAACCCCATCCCCATCCACCCCACCCATACCCCAACCGACCCCACACCCCACACCCACACAACCCATACCCCACACACCACACACCCGCCCCCCTCACCCACCCATACCCATACCCACCCCCCCCACCCTCATACCCACCTACACTCTCACACCCCCACTCCAACACCCCCACTCCCACCCTCCCTACACCCACACCCAGCACACACCACACACCACACCCACACCCACCACCCCATACACACACCCACACCCACACCCACCCATAGCCACCCTTGCACCCCCACAACCCCCGGACCTACACCCACACCCATGCCCACCCGACACCCACCCCCACACACAACACACCCGACACCCACCCACACCCACACCCCACCTACACCCACCTACACCCCCCATTACCCCACACCAACACCCCTACCCACCCTACACCCACCCTCCACACACCCACACCATCATACACACTCACTAAACAAATTTAATTTCGGATATAATAAATGTTACCAAACGATCTAATCAATTTAAAGACTTAAAATATTCGATTCTTATTTTATTTGTAATTAAGACGGATGTCAGACTTGATTTGATCTTGATTTTAACAAACTACTTCTTGAAATAACTATCGATTTTTTACATTGTTGAAATAAATATGCGCCTTTAAATGCACTTTTTTTTTTTTTTTTTTTTTTTTTTTTTCATTAGGAAACTGCAAATGTTGAATTCAAAGGTTAGTGTACCAGTTTGACAGGAAAGACAACAATCATGTATCGTACTGTTTGACCATAATACTCACTCTGACCTAGAATATAGGTCTTTTTTTTTCTCTTCAGAATGTAAGTCAATTTACATTACCAATAAGTATTTATTAATTATTTTTTCTATGTTATCCTTAATTTTTTAACAATTCAACCACTATTTTTGGGTTCTTTAGTTATAGAAGCTTCTTCACTAAAATTTTTGCACATATACGCTTCTTGAACAAAAATCATAAAAAGTTTTGAAAACACCCAAAATACCCCCACCTTCATCCTTTACACCTGAAACCTAGAACCTTAACCCGCCGGAATGCCCACTGGAAATCCCGCCGGAAAATCCACCTAAACCCCCGAATGCCCATGAACCCCTAAAACCCTGAATCCCATTAAACCCAGCACCCCTGAATCCTTAATTCACGATCCGGCCCTTAATTTGCGATTTCCGGCGATGTTGCGTTTTTTTTTTTTTTTTTTTTTTTTTTTTTTTTTTTTTTTTTTTTAAGCAAGAAGAAGAAGACGATAGGAAGGAAGAAGAAGAAAGAAGGAAGAAAGAAGGAAGAAAAAAGCAGAAGAAAGAAGAAGAAGAAGACGGCATTTCCGGCGAGAACGGTGTGAAGAAGCCATCTTTTCCGGCGAGAAGAAGAAAGTGGAAGAAAGGTTGGGGCTATATTTGTTTTTTACCGTCTTTAAATGGTCAAAGCTTATATTTGCAAACTCAAAATTCCGGAAGCCTATTCGTGTCATTTCCCCTTTTTTATATTGTATAACCATTTCATTAATGATAGTCAATGGATGCGTTGGTATTTTTTTTACATTTATGAAATTCAACAAATTTCTTATTTTGTATAAAAACACCGAAAATTAGTTATGATTTGGGACATAAGGAGTATAATATAGCGGAATATATCCCTTCTATATTAATAAGAAGAAGACTTTTTCAAAATAGAGTTGAAGGAAAATAAAAAAGAAGAAGAAAAAGTTGCAGAAAAATAGGCGATTTCTGGCGGCCTCACCGATCTGTATAACCAACGTCAACCCTCCTTCCACTCCCGATAAATCCAAATGCAACCCCCCATTCCGCAAGATCAACTTGTTCGAGGAGCAAGCAGGCTTAAACGCCGGGCAATTGAAGACCCGCCGCAACCAACAACCGGGGGTTCTGTCTGGAACCAAAGAGGCGGCGCTGAGCTTCTCCGATCCCTTGATTCAGAGGCCGAATTGTACACTGGTCTGGACGAACCCGAAGACGACATTGTTGAATTTGTGGAGCATTATCAAAGGCAAGCTTCAGAAAAATCCCCTATTTCCTTGACAGGGGTGAAGAAGGTGACCATTCCCCTTGATATGCTGAAAAAGCTGTGGCAACCTTGGCGGAGAGCCCTTATCATCAAAGTGCTCGGCAGAAATGTCAGCTTCAAAGCCCTCCAAGTCCGATTGACTGAGATGTGGGCGAAAGGTAAGCATCTGGAAATTACTGACTTGGAAGACGGGTTTTACATCCTTCGATTTGTCTCAAAGGAAGATTACGATTATGTTCTTGAAAATGAACCTTGGTTAATTCAAAACCATTACATTGCTATTTCGAAATGGAGACCATCCTTCCATCCGTCCAATGATCTAATTCAGTCCGCAATGATTTGGGTAAGAATCCCTAGGGTCCCGATTGAATATTTCGAAGAGGAAGCTCTGCTACACCTTGGAGTACATATGGTCTGTTTTGATTGTGGTGTCTATGGGCACAAAACGGAAGACTGCCCCCGGAAAGTTAAAGAAATGGATACGTCCTCTGATAAGCCACCGGAAACGGCTAAAGTTCCTACAGATGCATGCCCCTTTGGCCCATGGATGCTAGCCTCGAATCGGCGCCGTAGACCGAATCCTCAACGCACCAATGCACAGAACCCACAGCCCCACAAAGGTCCTTTTGCCACTGAAAATCCCCCGAATGCAGGTAGTGGTGATCACTGCACACCCCCTACAAATGCCCTAATTGGGAGCCGCTATTCCATACTGATTGATGAGGAAAATGTGGTAAATGAGGCAACTCCAGCTATCGCTTTGCAGCAACAATTTTCACAATTACAACAATTTAACACAACACCAACTATCCGCCAAGTATCACGTGGGGATCGTACCAGCACTTCACGAGGAAGAGGGAGGGGAAATATCCCACGGTCTACTACTTTTCAGAAAGCACAAACATCCCAAACTGCAAATAGGGAGCAAGCTGCCTTCATGTTTACCTCGACACCCCTAATGCAAACCCGTACAACAGCATCCCCTCACCTCCCCCTTACGGACATTACGAACATGGCTGAAACTAATGATGACCGAGTGGTCTAGGTTATTAATAAAGCTGTGAAGGATGCTATGGTAGTAGATGCATTGGTTGCGGAAGAGAGTGTAAGAAATTCGGACCCAGGATATATCAAAACACACCGACCCGACAATTCGATGCAACTCGATACAAATGATCCCCCTCAAATAACAACTACTACAAGTGTTCCTGCCCCTGGGCACCTCGCCGTATCTCCCACCATCTCTTAATGAAGATTTTGTCGTGGAATTTCAGAGGAGCTAGCTCCCCCACTTTCTTTCGGCATCTTAAAACTTTAATTTCGGATTATCAACCGAACATTTTGTTCCTCATGGAAACTAAAGCTCCAAGTACCAAAGCTAATCGCATCCTCCGCATCTGGAACTTTACGAATATGGTTCTTTGTTGAACCTCGAGGCTTTCAGTGGAGGCCTTTGGGTTTTTGGGACGCCTCTTTTATTGACCTTCGGCCCTAATGACCACAGATCAAACTATCATTATGGTTGCGATTCGGTGTAATATGGTAAAATTGGTCATTTCTTTTACTTACTCCTCTCCGACCCCTGCTAATCGTAACGATCTTTGGGACCTCTTTGAGCACGTTGCAGGTTTTTTTTTATCATATTCATGGTGTATTATTGGTGACCTTAATCAGGTAATTCACTCGGCTGATAAACGACGGGGCGCGCAGACATGTCGCTCTTTTGTGGAAAGGCTCCGTGGCCTTATAAATATAGCAGAGCTACATGAGTTACCTTTTTCAAGGACCGCGTTTCACGTGGTCGGCTCGGTCCACGACTCCTCCGCCATTGAACAACGAATTGATCAAGCTCTTTGTAACTTTCGGGATGGAAGCGATCTTTTTCCGACTCGGTTGTATTTCACTTAACTCGGGTCCACTCGGATCACCACCCCATTCTTCTCTCCTCGGATAATACGCAGCATGAAGAACGCATTGAACGGCCTTTTCGATTCCAAGTCATGTGGTTGAAGCACTCGGCCTTCGGTACATTTTTCCTCAAAAATTGGTCTGTTATAAATAACAACTTGCAGCTGGCCCTGGATACATTTGCAACTAAAGTTAAAGAGTGGAATAAAACAGTTTTTAGGAATATTTTTTATCGAAAAAGGCGATGTAGGGCCAGAATAACGGGAATCCAGATAGCGCTCTCAAGGGCCCTTTCTCATTTCTTGACCAACCTAAACAATTCTTTAGTTCAAGAATATGAAGAGATTTTATCCCAAGAGGAAGTTTTCTGGCATCAGAAATCACGTCTTAACTGGATTGAAGACGGTGAGAGAAATACCCGCTACTTCCATCTCTCCACAAAACGGAGGCGAGGTAAGAATACTATTTTATTCCTTAAAGATGCTCATGATATATGGATAGATGACAAGGAGACGCTGCAGTTGATGGTTCGCCAATATTTTATTGCCCTGTACACTGATGAACCGGTGGTGCCTTTACCAACGGCCTTTTTGACCCTGGGATTAACCATGCAGATAAGCATCTGTTGAACCGGCCTGTTAGTGAAGGAGAAGTTAGAGCAGCGGTTTTCGATATGGGTGCCTACAAATCTCCCAGACCCGATGGCTTTCAACCACTTTTTTTATCAACAAAACTGGGATGTGATTGGCCCCTCTATTACAACTTGGGTGTTTAAGTCCTTTCAGGATCGTGCTTTTGACCCCATGATGAACCGGACCTTCATTGCACTAATACCAAAGGTTCAGACACCTGAATCGGTCTCTCAGCTTCGGCCCATTGCTATGACAAACGTCACGGCGAAGATAATCACTAAAATCATTGCAAATCGCCTCCGGCTAATCATTGCTAAAATTGCGGATAACAGTCAAAGTGCATTTATCCCGGGCAGACAGACTTCCGATAACATTATTGTAGCGCAGGAGGTTCTCCACACCATGAAGCACAAGCAGGGTACTAGAGGCATAATGGTAATTAAAGTGGATTTGGAAAAAGCTTACGATATAGTTAGCTGAGATTTTCTTCAACATATTCTTCGCCTAGTAGGTTTCAATGATGCGGTTATTGATCTTATATGTACTCTTTATCGAGTACCTCCTTGGAAATTCTTTGGAACGGGTCCCCTCTCGCAGGCTTTCAACCACGTCGTGGATTAAAACAAGGCGACCCCTGGGCCCCCTACATGTTTGTGCTTGTGATGCAAGTTCTAAGCTGCCTCATCAATCAATCTATTAGTGAGGGAAACTGGAAACCGATCAGTGTCTCTTGAGGAGGACCCAAAATATCACACCTTTCCTTCGTGGATGATCTTCTTCTTTTCTCGGAGGCTTCGGTCGAACAGGCTGCTGAAATTAATCATATCCTCTCGGTTTTTTATGGATTCTCGGGTCAAAAAATTAGTGCCTCCAAGTCTAAATTCGCCACATCTTCCAATACTGAAGCCCAAACTATCCACCTCATCGAAACAGCTTTGGGACTCACACGGAAAACCTTGGAAAATACCTTGGAGTCCCCTTACACCACACGCGAGTCAAAAAAGAGGACTTCCAAGGGATTTTAGATAAAACCCGAGCTAAACTGCAGCCTTGGAAAGCAAGCACCTTGTCTAGGGCGGGCCGAGCTATCCTCTCCCATACGGTTTTATCTACGACCCCATATTATCACATGCAAACAGTCCGACTCCCCATCACCATTACACAGGAACTTGACAAAACTGTCCGGTCTTTTTTCTGGGGGCACGACACGGATAAACGGGGTCTCCACCTAGTGGCGTGGGACCATATTTGCCAACCAAAAACTAAAGGGGCTTGGGCATCCGGAATGCACGCGATATGAACACCGCTTTCCTCGCTAAACTCTCTTGGCAGATGCTAGCCAACCGCGACAAGCTATGGGTCCAAATCCTAAATCGTAAATATGGCTCCCCACTTGATGAGCCAAAGCCGAACAGCTCACCTATATGGAAACACATTTGCTTTGCTGCACACTCCCTCAAAGAGGCTTTTGATTTCGATGACAACGGTAATGTTATTTGGAAGCCTACTGCTTCGGGTAAGTTTACGGTGAGCTCAGCGTATTTTGAATTAGCTAATGATAGTCACCTACGGTTAATGCAAATGATGATTGTTGGAAATTAATATGGGGCATTAAGGGGCCGCTTAGAGGCAATATGCTACTTTGGTTGATCTGTCGAGATGCTTTACCTACAGCGGGATTTTTAAAGAGTCGCCACATAGGCGATAACGATATCTGCTTTGCTTGTGGCATACTGCCGGAATCCACTTTGCATGTGACTCGTGACTGCCACTGGTCCAACGCCGTGTGGAAACAGCTCATTCACCGAAGTTGTTGGATGATGTTTAGTCAACCCGATGACTCAGCGACTTGGATGGATAACTGCCTAAAAATTAACATGTATAAGCACGATAATATTGATTTTTGGAGATTTTTATTTCGAGAGGTTGTGCAAGGACTTTGGTACTGGCGCAATTATGAGTTCCACCAAGATGATCGTTCACGTCCCCCAAAGACGATTTTCATTTCGGAAGCTGTCCGACGAGCAAGGGAGCTTAGGGTAGCTTGGAGTTGATTTGAGAGATTATTATACACAAAATCAATTTTTGTATAGTTTGAATATCCCGTTGTACAGTTTTTTAGTGTTTTTTAATAAAATATCCGATTTCGACAAAAAAAATAAAAATAAGAAGAGGATTTTTGTCAATTGGTGGTGACTTTTTTTTTTTTATTATTGTTCATGGCCCAACCCTTTTTTTTTTTTTCCCCATTATTGTTCATGGCCCAGTCTAGAAATATATATATATATATATATATATATATATATATATATATATATATATTTTTTTTTAAGAAGAAGTGTTTGAGTTAAATTGTTCCATTTTGGATGACTCAATCATATCACCTTTTAATGGGTGAATATATGTAGCAAATGTATGACTATTTTCAAAATATAAGGTCACGACATTGTTAATGCGATCTTTGTGTCATCATAAAAAAAATTATGTTGGCGTTTACATGAAATCTTATAAATTTCTTAAAATAAATTCATTTCATAAAAAACATATCGTTTGTACACGGCAATATGACTTATTTCAAGATATAAAGCCACGACGTATTCTTTCTGCGATCTTTTATATCATGTCTAAAAATATTTGGTTTGACGATTAATGAAATATTAAAATTCTTGAAATGAATTTTTTTTTTGTAAAAAAACATATCGTTTATATAAAATATTAAATATCCTGAAAAAAAAATTATTTCGGCCATAAATATTGTTAAACTGGCTATAGTGTATTGTTGATTTAATTTCTATGTAAATTCGAATTGTGTAGTTACCATGGCCGTTAAAATTAGCCTAGATCTGAGAATACAAAAAAAGGGTTCGGTAGTGTCGAAAGATGTCGATTTGTGTCGTGGAGTGTTGACAGTACTGTGTTAGATTTTAATTAAAATTTTAATTAATATTCATTTCATCAACCGACACCTGTTGGATATGGTGTCGGGTGTATCGAAGCGTGTCGTGTCGTGTTTTTGGTAGAACATGTGTTGTTGCAAATAATGTCGAAGATAGCTTCATTTTTTTGATTAAAATAGATTTAAGTATTAATTGAAAAAAAAATTGTTCGAAGAGTGTCGAAAAGTATCCATATACGATGTCGGGAGGTGTCGAATATGTGTCGGATATTCATTTCATCAACCGACACGCGTGCCGGACATGCCATCGTAATGTATCGAGCGTATCATGTCGTGTTGGTTGTCGGACACGTATCGTTATACCTTTTATAGTTTCTTTCGGGTTTATTATTTGATCTCTATAATTATTACATTTCTTTGATTCACTTTTAATTTTCGCATTTCGATGATTATAGAAATAAACCGGAGACTAATAAAGTAGAAGACGCATGCTTTCTTCCTAGTATATATATATATATATATATATATATATATATATATATATATATATATATATATATATATATGGAACTATGGAAGAGTTGCTAGCATCACAAGTGAAATTAAATAATTGGCTGTTGTTATGTCGTTTACATAAACTCCTTTGCTCTAAAAGAAATAAGTTTAAGCATATGTACAAACAATGGATTATGTGGTTGCGTAGGAAATGAGCAATTATTATTGTTATTATTATTATTATTATTAATGTTATTCTTCTCCAAACAAAATTATTATTGTTATTATTATTTTTATATTTTATATCAACAAATTTGAAGGTGTAAACTTCTACTCTTGCTTTTACACATTTTTAAATTTAAATAATTACATGTTATTATATACTGTAGTATATATATATGTCAAAACACTACTTTGAGTTTTTAATCATTCATCATGACTATGAGTTGGCTGCCGGTATGGCCAAGGCCGAAAATGGTAGCTCCATGGCAAGACTTTTAAAATTAAATGAAAATGACATAATTGCCCTTGTTGAAACTGAGATTGAGACTCAGAAAACTCAAGAAAAGAAGAAGAACTGCATTTGCAGATTTGAAAACAAAAAAGCGGGAAAACTGATTTATTGATTTACTTGTGAAAATGATACAATTGATGCCTTCTACTACTGCTAATCACCTATATATAGATCCCTAAGTACTAATCAACCGCCTGATTGTCAGTTGGGGTTGTTACAACAAACTTAACAAACTTAACTAACTCCAAGTCTAAGTGTTCGACGAAATGACTGAGTGAGACTTCAGCTTGCAACTTGGAATCAACTTCAGCTTGCAACTTGGAATCAGCTCGATTGGATTATTAAGTGTAACACCCCCCAAGTGGAGTTAGAGTTAACTTGACTTGGAATCACTTCGATTGGATTATTGTGCAGACTGAAATATATTCTTGGTAGGATATCTAGGCCATAATCTAGTAAAAACAGCTTTTTCAACAGGTTTCGTTAGAATGTCTGCCAGATTGTCTTCACTTCTTACTGGCATTGGTATTAGGATCTTGTCTTGATATTTTTCCCTTACATAATGCCAGTCAATCTCAATATGTTTAGTTATGTCATGGAAAACAGGATTTTCCACAATGTATGTTGCACTCTTGTTGTCACAGAATAGAGGAACATGCTGTATGTGCTTAATGTGAAAATCTGATAGAAGATAGATAAGCCACTGAATCTCACATGCTGTAAGAGCCATTGCTCTATATTCTGCCTCTGAACTACTTACGCTAACAATGATGAGTTTGTTTCTTACTTTTCCATGAAATCAATGAGTTGCCTAGGAAGATCAGATAGCCACCGATTGACCTTCTGGTTGTAGTGCAACCTGCCCAATCTGAGTCACTTTGAAGGCTTTGAGTGTAGGACTTCCATGAGATGGGAAAAAGAGGCCTTGGCCTGGAGCTGTTTTGAGGAATCTTAGTAATTTGAGAGCAGCAGCTAGATGGTTTTCTGTAGGTTTATCTAAGAACTGACTCAATTGTTGAACAGGAAATGCAATGTCTGGTCGGGTATTGCTGAGGTACAAGAGTTTACCCACTAGGCTCCTGTAATATTTGTTGTCAGCCAGAAATGGGGAATCTTTTGGTTCCAGTTTGATCTTAGAATCCATAGGAATATTTGAAGGTTTTGCTCATAAATAACCAAATTCTGACAGAAGATCCAAGCAGTATTTCCTCTGGTTCATAAGTATTCCAGAATCTGATCTTGCAATTTCATACCCTAGAAAATACTTTAGTTGACCTAAATCTTTGATGGTGAATGCTTTATGCAAAAGATCCTTAAGTTGTTGAATTTCTGAAAGATTTGAACTTGCAACCACTATGTCATCAACATAGACTAAGAAAGCAATAAAAGTAGAACCCTGCCCTTTTGTAAACAAGCAGTGATCATATTTGGATTGAATGTATCCTGCTTGTGTAAGTGATTCAGTCAGCTTGGCATTCCATTGCCTGCTGGCTTGTCTTAAACCATATAAAGATTTGATGAGTTTGCATACTTGATTTTTGCTAGTAACAGGAAGACCAGGTGGAGGCCTCATGTAGACTTCCTCATCTAGGTCTCTATGGAGGAATGCTGTGTTAACATCCATTTGATGCAGATGCCACTTGTTTAAGGATGCCAAGCTTAGAAACAATCTTATTGTAGACATCTTTGCCACTGGAGAAAAAGTTTCCAGAAAGTCTATCCCTTCTGTCTGTGTATATCCTTTGGCCACAAGTCTTGCTTTATATCTATCAATAGTACCATCTGCCTTCCTTTTGATCCTGTATACCCACTTGCACCCTATTGGTCTTTTATCTTTTGGTAGATTAACAAGGGTCCAAGTATTTGTCTTGTGTAATGCTGCAAGCTCTTCTTGCATAGCCTTTTGCTAGTTCTCATCTGTAGCAGCTTCAGCATATGTTTGAGGTTCTTGATCACTTGATAAATTGCATGAAAAGGTTTTGTAAGATTCTGACAGATTGTCATAGGATAGCACTTTGTCAATGGTATGAGGTGTTGTAGTTGTTGCTATGACTGTGTGAAAGTCTTGTAAATGAGCAGGTAATTTTCTTTCTCTGGTTGATCTCCTCAATCCTTGATTAGAAGTAGGAACATGTGGTGCTTGAGATGCTTCATAGTCTGCATCACCTGCATCTCCAGCATACAAAGATTCATCTGCACCTGGTTCATCTCCAGGATGAGAATTTAAGTCCTCAACCAGACTATTTGATTCCAGCATATCATAGTTTATATTTGAAAAACTGGGAACAGGTAAAACAGATTCATGGTTAGGAATGTAATCTGTAGTAAAAAATGGGAAAGTGTGCTCATGAAAAATCACATCCCTAGATGTGAAAAACTCCCTGGTTTTTAAGTCAAGTAAATTGTAGCCTTTTGTATGTGGTGGATTGCCTATATAGACACACTTTCTACTTCTGCTGTCAAACTTGCTTCTTCCTTGTGCAATTGTATTTGCATATGCCAAACAGCCAAACACTTTTAAATCAGTATAGTTAGGTTGTCTATCATACAACAGAGAATATGGTGTTTTCTCTTCTAACAAAGGTGTTGGTGTGATATTGATTAACATGACAGCATGCTTAACACACAATCCCCAGTAAGACATTTGAAATCCAGACTGGAATCTAAGTGCTCTTGCTACATTTAATAAGTGTTGATGTTTTCTTTCCACCACACCATTTTGTTGTGGTGTGTGCACACATGATGTCTCATGAATAATACCCTTTTGTGCATAATAATCATTCATTTTGAACTCAAGTCCATTATCAGATCTTATTCTTTTGACTTGTTTATTAAATTGAGTAAGGACTGTATTGCAAAAAGTTTGCAACAAAGATCTTGTTTCAGATTTTGCTTTCATTAAATGTGCCCAAAGAAACCTAGAATGATCATCAACAATAGTCAAAATATAGTATTCACCATTGTATGTACAGAAAGTGTTTGGACCCCATATATCAACATGTAGTAAATCAAAAACATTATTTGTAACATAAATGCTATTAGGGAAACTATGTCTTTTCTGTTTTGCTAAAGGACAAACATGACAATCAGAATCTAAACAAGCTTGGATAGCAGGAATAGACTTGTGTAAAACTTGTAATCTTTGTCTAGAAGGATGGCCAAGCCTGTAGTGCCATAACAAGGAATCAGGTAAGACAGCAGACTGACAAACAACAGATGAAACAGTGGAATCAGCTTGTAAAATGTATAATCCTTTCACCAAATTAGCTGAACCAATCATTTTCTTCAAGACATTGTCCTGCACAATGCAACCATTAGCTCCAAAAAACATAGAATATTTATCATTGTTAGTCAATCTTCTAACAGACATCAAGTTATAATTGAATTTTGGGACACACAGAACATTTTCTAAAATGAGATTCTTATTAATCTTTACTTGTCCTATGTGTGTGACAGGTGTTTGTTCACCATTAGGCAAAGTAACACTCAGATTAGTGACTGGTTTAGGATTAGTCATCAAGGATATTGAATAGATTACATGATCAGTAGCACCTGAATCCACTATCCAGTCATAGATAGTACCTGATGAAGCAGTTGTGGGATGAACATTTGCAGTAAGTGCTACTGGTTGTGCTGATTCAGAAGGATCTGCAATCTGTACATGTCTCAACATGCTCATGATCTACTCATACTGAGATTTGGTAATCATGTTAGGAGCTTGCACTGACTCTTGCTGTTGTGAATCCATATATGTACTTTCTGATTCTGGAATAAAGCCTTGTTCAAAATTGACATTATTGGCTTGAATTTGCCCCCTTCCTCTGCCTTTTGAACCATTAGGGAAGCCATACTTCTTGTAGCACTTATCATTTGTGTGGCCCTCTTTACCACAATATGTGCACTGTGGTCTTTTGTAATTTCCAGAAAAACCTCTACCAGTTCCTCTATTATTGCCTCTAACATATGAGCCATTACTCTGTGAAAACAGAACTGCAGGATCTTGACCATCTGCTTTAATTCTTGTGACTTGAGCATTCAAGATAGTCTTATATGTTCCTGTGTCTGCATAATTCAGCTGACTTTCATGCTGAAGTGCCATATTAAACACAGTAGCAAGATCTGAGATCGGTTTTGCCATCAAGACTTGGGATCTCACATTGCTAAACACATCATTAAGACCTTTAAGAAACCTAATAACCCTGTCAGTTTCATTTTGTTCTCTATAAACTGGTAAAGCATCACAAATACAGGGTGGAACAGGCCTTAAAATCACCAATTGATCCCACAGACCTTTTAACTTTGTGAAATACTGAACAACTGACATTGTACCTTGTTTTGTAGCATAAATCTCTTCCTGGAGATTGGACAACCGATAAGCATTACCAACTCCAAACCTATGATCAAGATCTACCCAAATTTCTCGAGCTGTGGTCAACCAAAAGATACTTTGCTGAATTGATGTATCCACTGAATTAACCAACCAATTTGAAACCATGTCATTGCATTGACACCAGATTTCATAGTTTCTGTGAGTTTCTGCTGGTTTTGGTAAAGAACCATCAACAAACTTCAGTTTGCCTTTCATTGACAAAACCATGGAAATGGCTCTCTTCCAACAGTGATAATTCTCTGCCCCTTTTGACACAGGCTGTACAATTACTGCCGAAGGATTCTCACCATGATGAATGTGATAAGGATTCACAACTCCTTCTCCGTTTTCTGCCATATTTTCCAGACGATCGTAGGAAGAAATGCAAGAATCAACAAGAAATTGAATAAAGATTGTAGTTCCACACTACAATTTGAATACGATTACAGCTCCATACTGTAAACAAGGAAAAGATATTACGCAGCTAAGAAGAAAAGCTCTGATACCATGTTGAAACTGAGATTGAGACTCAGAAAACTCAAGAAAAGAAGAAGAACTGCATTTGCAGATTTGAAAACAAAAAAGCGGGAAAACTGATTTATTGATTTACTTGTGAAAATGATACAATTGATGCCTTCTACTACTGCTAATCACCTATATATAGATCCCTAAGTACTAATCAACCGCCTGATTGTCAGTTGGGGTTGTTACAACAAACTTAACAAACTTAACTAACTCCAAGTCTAAGTGTTCGACGAAATGACTGAGTGAGACTTCAGCTTGCAACTTGGAATCAACTTCAGCTTGCAACTTGGAATCAGCTCGATTGGATTATTAAGTGTAACAGCCCTTGCATCAATCCCCTTAAAGGTTTTCTTCAGCCCTCTCCGAGTCTCCAACCGTCAGACAGTCCTCCGTTAGCTTACCTTGGGAGAAAGGGTACTATATTCCTGCCAGAGCAACTTAACGATACCTTCTGCGCGCCGGAGCAATTTAACGATACCGTAAATCATATCATTCCTCTTCTTTCTATATATATATACATAGAGAAGAAAAGAGAAAGTCACCTATGGTGAAGGGGAAAGTGATCCAGCCGCCACGTTTGCTAGAGGAAATAGGCTTGGGATTTTCTTGCTCAATGGAGGGAACTCTTCTGTCTATTTTGGTGTGTTGTTGAAAATGAGGTGATAAGCATTGTTCATCTCTTATTCATGCCAATCATGCCTTAGAGAACATTTGACTTCACTTAGTGTGAAAACCATTAGCTTGATTCAAATGATTACTCACTTGAGAATGTATAATTAAGAATGTCATGGTAGGCCTTTATCGTTGGGTAAGAATTAGAATCTGTAGATATCACGAGCCGAACTCTGAATTAGTAGGGTTAGTCGGTCCTGAATAATACTAGAGGCTTAAAAAAAATACTTGAATTTGCACCATCTTTTTGGGGTCCTTTATGGCCACCCTAGTAATTCTATTGGGGCACCAAATTAAGGGGCACTACATCCGCCTGTGTTGATTTACCTATGGCAGTACACTAATTTATGTATATACTTATGATAACACAATTATCTGTGGCATCACAATTTCCACCTTGTGTGAAAATCGACTTTTCGACGGTTGATCCTAGAGTCGACCATCTCAAAGTTGAATTTCCTTAACATAAATCGTCTTAGGATCGACTTTGCGGCGGTTGATTCTAGGATCCACAGTTGAAAAACAGATTGTAACTGTGGCAAAATAAAGGGGGGTCTTTATGTGTACCACGTGGTTGATTTACCGTGTATCACACTATAATTGACCCTGTGAAAGTCGAATGTACAAGGCAATGTTCGACTTTTTCAGTGTTGATTCTAATTCGACAGTGCGAGGAAGTCGAAATGTTGCCTTATACATTCGACTTTCACATGATCGATTCTGTGAAAATGGTGTGATGAATCGGTAAAAGCCCCCTAAGGTGTGGTGAAAATGATATGGTGAATCAGCCGTGGTGCGAATAAAGCCCCCTAAAAATTATTCATGTAGATTCATCATCAGCTCCTAAATAATATAGTTTTCCTTTCAAATAATAATAATAATATAGTTTATGGAAGAAAAAAAATATAGTTTAAGCACTTGTACAAACAATGGATTATGTGGCTGTGTACGAAATGAGCAAATTTTTGTTTTTTGTTTTTTGTTTTTTTTCTTTTTTCGGAAACGAAAGGAGGGGGCGGGGATCGAACACTGGACCTCTCACTAGAGGCCAGGGTAGACCCTGGTACATCACCGCCAGGGTATGAGCCGCAGCTCAGCAAATTTTTGTTTATTATTATTATTATTAATGAAAATTAGAGAGAAGGTACAAAAGGGCGATCCAATCCGGTTTAATAAAATCATTAAAACCTCACCACCTAGCCTTGCTTTCTTAAAACCTTAGCACCTGACCCTGTTTTTATTAAAACCTCCTAGCAACAAAATCATAAGTGTTGGGATGTCAGCATTAACATCCAGTCCGACTAGGCCCTAGTTCGCTACTTGGTCTCTTTCGACAGAAGGCAAGGCCTTGCTCCCAGGAGGAGATTATCTTCACCAAGCAGCTCATATCGCTCATCTACAAGGAATGACCGATGTAGTGCAGGACACTATCGGTCTCGCAAATCCGACGTGCACAGATCGTCCTCTATCACAAGCAATATTTACAGTAGAATCATTGGACCTTCGTCCACTACGACCTAGATAAACTCCTGACTCACGACGTCATCACTGATTGGACCACCATCTCCATTATGGTATAGTATATAAAGGCATAAACTTCTTCACATGCATGGTACACTATCTCATATGATCATTACTCTCTGAATATTACATATACTCCACCTTACTATCAAATCACTAACTTATGCGCCAAAGAGTTTTCTCGAAGAAAGAACTCCGGGATTCCTAACGCCTTATTCATTTTACATGTACAAGCATGCCATTGATCATCTCTCAGAAACTTACTCAACAGCTTAAACGGTCAGATTTCCTCTTGACGATTCCACGCATCGTCACTAGTTCCTCTTTATTTGTTTACTCAATGTCTCATCAGCCTAGTTTATTGGATTAAGTCTCTGTTGAAGTAGCCAGCTGGGTGTATTAATTGGACCAAGTATCTGTTTGTTTATTTTAAAAAGAGAGACGCCTACCACAACTACCATAACTCCCATTTACGAATAAAAAATAAAATTTGCGTTATACCATAGCAGTAGAGTTAAAGACTTCAGAACAAAGATCTCATGTATTCAGTGACATCAACATGAATTGATTAAGTTGTTAGTTTTTTTTTGTGGGTAAAATTAACAAAAAGAGAAAAATAGGAAAATGTTGTGAATAACCACTTTTAATCTATGGAAAATTAGGGATAAGGACACAATCTGAAATATTTTTAAGTAACAGGACAACTACATATTTTTTATAGGAGAAGGACAATCGCATAATTTTATAGCGAGAAGGACAAACAGTTGAATCCCGAAAATCGTTGAATCTCCCGGTGAATCCCGAAATCAATGAATTTCGAAATGATGAAATTCGACGGTGAATCCCGAAAATTAGTGAATTTCGACGATGAATTTTGAAAATTAGTGAATTTCGACGATGAATTTAAATGAATGAATTTAAGCGATGAATTCGAACACAAGTGAATTTCGACAAATGAATAAATAGTTTTGTCCTTTATGCAAAAGTTTCAAAAAACTGTCCTTCTACTCAATTGATGAAATATTTTTGTCCTTCTCCCTCATTCCCCCTTTAATCTAATATGAGTAAAATGGATAAGGAAAAAAAATCGTGGTTGAAAAAGACAAAGAAATAATGAATACTCAATAATACCCTTTAGTATTATTTTCCAATTTTTTTCCTGAAATATTTATTGCGATTCAATGTTGTTCATTAATTGCTATTTAATGTTGTTCAAACACTTTTCCTTTGTTTTTTTAAATTTATTCATCATATATTTAATATGAATTAATGCTGCCACATTAATTGATCGAAATTAGTGGTAAATCTTCTCCAAAAAATAATATAGATACCCGAAAATAGCCCATTTTATAAATAAAAATAAAAACTCTTTTTAATTTACTACTTGTTACTATATCAATCTTTAATAATTGTTATTATGTTATATTTTTTTTTATAAATACATGTATTAGACTGACCAGTACAAATCTACTATAATGCCTGTTGCTACATGTTTTTTGTTGTAATTACATTCTTTGTATGTGTGTTACTGCACATTTTTTTTCCTGATTAGATTACTACTAGTCATGTAGTAACATCAACATCCTGTAGTAACACCTGTTGTTACACATGCCCTTTTCATCATGTAGTAACACCACTATGCCCACTCCATACAAGGAATGTAGTTGCGCATAATGTAGTAACACGTATTTCACGTTGGTTCCGTGAACACCCTCCGACGTAAGTAACACCACTATGCAAACACCCTCAAACATAGTAACACATAATGTACACCCTAAACCCTGAACATTAAACCTTAAACACAAAACCCTAAACCTGAATCCTAAACCCTAAACCCTAACCCTGAACCTTAAACCTTAAACCTTAAACCCTAAAGCCAAATCCTAAACCCTAAACCTAAACCCTAAAACTGAACCCTAAACCTGAACCATAACCTAGCATTTAGGGTTCAGGTTTAGGGTTTATGGTTCAAGGTTCAGGGTTTAGGGTTAGGGTTCAAGTTTAGGGTTTAGGTTCAGGTTTAGGGTTCAGGGTTTAAGGTTCAGGTTTAGGGTTTATGGTTCAGGTTTAGGGTTTAGTGTTCACGTTTAGGGTTTAGGGTTCAAGTTTAAGGTTTAGGGTTCAGGTTTAAGGTTTTGGGTTTAAGGTTTAGGGTTTAGGGTTCAACTTTAGGGTTTAAGGTTCAGGTTTAAGGTTTATGGTTCAGGGTTTATGGTTCATGTTTAGGGTTTAGGGTTTAGGGTTTAGGGTTTAGGTTTCAGGGTTCAGGTTTATGGTTTAAGGTTTAGGTTTAGGGCTCAAGGTTTAGGGTTTCACGGTTCAGGGTTTAGAGTGTACATTATGTGTTCCTAAGTTTGAGGGTGTTTGCATCGTGGTATTACTACATCTAAGTGTGTTCATGAAACCACTATGAAATACGTGTTACTTCATTTGTGGACTGTCACTGTGCTACTACATTATGCGCTACTACATCTTATAGAGTGTGCATAGTGGTGTTACTAAATGATGAAAAAGGCATGTGTTACGACATGTATTTTTCTACATGATGTTGATGTTACAACGTGTTACGTAGTGTACCTGCATTGTATGATGTTGATGTGACTACGTGTTACTCAGTGTAACTACATTGTGTGGATTGGGTGTATAGTGAAACTGATTGTGTGTGTTGTTGCTAGCTACACCGAAAAAGATTAGTATTAGGCAGTCTAATACAAGTAGTTACACCCCAAAAAATTATAATTATCATACCATGTACTAAGGATTGATATAGTAACAAGTAGTAAGTTAGTATACACGTGTGTGAGTGCATGAGTTACTACATGTTGTTGAGCACAAACTTATATTGGGTTGAAATTTAACGTAGAAAAATATGTAGTTAACATAGAAATATATGTAGTACAGATCAACCAAATATATGTAGTGATGATGTATAAATCGTCATGTGTGTCCTTATGTGTGTATAGGCGGTGGATATCTTGTATTTAAGGTGTGGTTATACTCCGGCGGGTGGTGGTATGGAGGAATGAGAATGGACACAGCTTTGGCTTGTAAGTGTAGTGTGTATTTCATATATTTCATATTTACAATGACCACCCCTTTTATAGAGGTGGGTAACTTAGGGAATAAGTAATCTATTAGATATTTTACTAATAGCTAGGTTTAACTTAGATACTAAGCAAGACGAAATATCTAAGATACAAGTGGGGAAAAGATCTGGATCAATCGGCGGCCATCTCTCTGAGGTCGCAAGGAGCAAGCCTTTTCCGGCCTCCCCCCTTTGGCGCCCCTTCTTGACTTGACTGGACGAGATTCCCAGGATCTGTTGCACTTTCCTGGGACCGCAAGTGCTTTGGACGTGGCGAGGTGAGACACAGTGGCCGCCCCTTTTGCTATCTCTCTTGTCATGTCGGAGGGTGGCCGCAGTGGGTTGTCTCTCACTGTTGAGGTGGTGGAATTATTTATACCCATCAATGGCCCCCTACTCCGTGCTTTAACGATATTCCCTGAGGATATGAAGGATGGAGTAATTATCAACACCTTTTATGACCTCGTCGTCGGATGCGACTTGTACACTTAGGGCCGTGTTTTTAAGGTAAGCGACCTCAAAGTAACTTTGGGCCTGTTTTTGCGACCTTGTCGTCTGATGCGACTTGTTCACTAAGGGCCGTGCTTTCAAAGCATGCGACCTTGAAGTAACTCTGGGCTGCTTTTGCGACCTTTGTCGCCTGGATGCGACTTGTTCACTAAGGGCCGTGCTTTCAAAGCATGCGACCTTCAAGTAACTCTGGGCTGTTTTGCGACCTTGTGTCGCCTGGCCTGTCTTGTAGGCGAGACCGTCAATCGTGGGTGACGTCGATCTTACATGTATCATTCTCGCCGAGTAATCGCGCGCTTTGCAATCGCCAGTAGCGGTTACGCGTGAGCATTGATGGGACGCCCGCCCAATTTCAAACCGATAATCGCCGCCTAATCTGAACCGTCGGATGAAGGGTTCCCAACCGTTCGATCGTGGCCCCTTGCCTATATAAGGTTTTCACCTCAACCTCCTCACACTTTTAGCATTCCTTATTTCCTTCGCAGTTTATCGACCGGAATTCTTAAGGTTTTTTCATGGCGGAGCTTTGAAGGTTTTAAGATTTCAAGGTGGTTCTTTTGAAGATTCCGGTCACTTTCTTGAGCATTTCCCAGTATTCACGCGGATTTCCTCTTTTCTTCAGCAAATCGGGTAAGAATTCCTCTCTTTTAACTCTTTTATTCATCTATCCCTGCGTTATTTCTCAATAGGCATCATTTTCATCTTTCTTTCTGCAACGGGGATGTAACCTTGATTTGTTTTTGATTAATAATGGGGTTTTCTCTGGGAGAGATTATGGTTCTCCTGGGAAAGCGGGGTTTCACCCGTTGGTATAGGCATGCTTTTCCAACTCGCAAGTCACCAGTTCGAAACCTGCTTTTCTCTGTAATTTTATTTGCGATCTCTCTTGCAAAAACGGAGGAGGCGGTATTGAAGTGGGTGCGATCACCTTCCTGGGCTAATTTATTATTATACCAGGTCTGAAAGCTCCACCTTTTTCCTCCCTTGTTTTTGTAGGATGTCGGGGAATGATCATTCTGGCGATGATTCTGCGGAAAGGGAGATTTACGATTATGCTGAGGATGACCCCATATTATCTGCGGCCTCAGTTGGCGATCTACTGGATGAGGTTGAAGTGGAAAGTACTCGCGCAGATGTTGGCGAGATTACTGCTGATGAGGTCGCTACTATGGATGCCGACCCTTTTGAGTTGGAGGCCTTTGTCTCTGCTAGAAATCCGCCGCGTAGAGTGAGCCTTAAAGAGAAAGCGCGGGCTCAAAATCTCCAGCCCATTCACGGGCTGAAAAAATCGCGCCCCGGTGAAGGACAAAAGCTGCGGTCCAGTACTAGCGGCGCCCGACCACGGCGAAGCTTATGTTCAGACGCCGCAGATTCATGAGTTAATGGGGTCCAGTGAGGATGAAAATCTTTGAATTGCCTCGGAAGGATATCTCGGATGCCCGCAAAAAGCGAAGAAGAAGAGGAAAATTGCGAGCCAAACCATGACAGTTGGTGAGGCCGCGCGCCGCCGCCACCCACCGAAGAGGTTAATTTTGTGGGAAGCGGTTAATTTTGCGGTTAATTTTGCGGTTTCTATGGACCGACATCGTCGCTTCCTTTTGCTTCGTTAATAACGAAGCGTTATGCAAATTTTAGCGGGGGTGCCAAGCATAACCTTGATCGTTATAGTACACTCATTAGATAGAGTGTAACCCCTTTTTTTTTTTTTTTTTTTTTTTTTTTTTTTTGGCTTGCAAAGCATGGTAGGCCGCAGATTTGTTGGAAACAATTGTATCTCTTAATAAACGAAGATGGCTCTTTTATTCCGATTTCCTTTCCATATGCCCTGTCAGATGCGGGCATACATACGCTTTACATATAATATTTTTTTCAGATTGTCCGCATGCCAGGGTCGGTTGTACTCGCGACCTTGGTTGTCACTTAGTACGTAAGTTCCTTTTTGACTATCCGAGCGATCCTCTCTCGGTCCTTCCCCGTTTTCCGATAGTTTTCCTTCTTGGCCTCGTGGCGGTGGCTTGTCTCTTTCGCAAAACATAATCTCCCACGCGAAGTGATGCCCGCGAATACGTTTGTCGTGATGACGCTTCGCCGCTTTGTTTATAATTGACTAAACGGCTGTATGCTGGATGCGCCGCTCCTCTACTAGATCAAGCTCGAGTTTACGTGCGCGTATTATTGACCTCGTTATAAAAAACGACCCAGGGCTTGGTAAGGCCATTTCCACCGGGCGCCATAGCCTCAGATCCATAAGTTAAGGCAAAAGGAGTTTCCCTCGTTGTGATTTTTCGCGACGCCCCGAGTGCCCATAGAGCCGCGGAAGGTGATCCGGCCGATGACTCGCTTTCACACCAGGCTCTTCTTCAGTATACTTAGGACCTGTTTGTTGGCATTTTCAGCTTGCCCATTTCCTTGTGGGTAACACACGGATGATTGCCAATGTTTAACATTGTTTTCTTCACAAAATTTGTCGAATTCGTCTCTGAATTGAGGTCCGTGATCGGAAACCACAACTCTCGGAACTCCGAATCTTGTCCATATTTGATCGAGCAAAAAGTATGTTATGTCTCTGGTGTTGGTTTTTACCAAGGCCTTAGCCTCGACCCATTTAGTAAAATAATCCACAGCGACGACCACATACTCGCATCCCGAGCGACCCTTCCTCAAAGGTCCGATGAGGTCAATTGCCCACATGTCGAAGGGCCAGGCCGCTACCACTATGCTTTGTTCGACTGAGGGTAGCCTGGGGATCTTGGCGAACCTCGGCAAACATCACATGCCTGGCATATGCTTTGGCGTCTCTCGCTAGTTTCGCCGTGAGTATCCGGCCAGAGTACTTTTCGTGCTAGCGTTCGATTGGCGGGATGGCCGCCGCGACATTCCTCGTGTAGTTCTCGTTAGAATGCCCGTTACCTCCTCAGTCGCACGATCGCAGAAGGGTTTTGAGAATGAATGACGGTAAAGCACATCGTCCATAATCATATATCTTGCAGCCTCTTTTACCAAGGCCTTAGCTTCGCGCATGGATCACCGGAAGCTCCCCAGCTCAATGTAAGATTTCATGATGTCGACCCAACAAGTATTCCTGGGTTGGAAGTCCATGACCTCGACTTGAGAAATGGCGGGCTCAAAGAGATATTCGACCATGATGCTAGGATCGCACAACGCATCTTCATTGGTCAATTTGGATAAATAGTCCGCCTATGATTATCCTCTCGGGGATGTTTTTGAACCGGCAATATATAAGTCGCTGAGTTTTTTGACGAGGTTAATATACCTTTGTAATATTTTCGCAATGAATGCCGAAAGAGCCATTGATTTGATTCACAACCAATCGTGAGTCGCAAAATACTGTATATTTTCGACTTTCATGGCTTTGGCAAGCTTTAAACCAAATGATGACGGCCTCATACTCGCCTGGTTATTGGAGGCGGTGAAATCGAATCTCGAGCCTCGCCGATTTCTTCCGATGTGCCCGGCTCTAACAGATTATCCTCGCGCGCACCCCTTTGTGATTTGGCGGCCCCATCGACGTAGAGTTGCCAAAGCAGTGACTTGGCCTAAAAGGCTCGTCCTTCCGTGGCTACCTTATCCTGGTTGCATTTGGGGCAAACTCGCTCCGTTGTTTCTTCGTTGAAGCTTGTTTCTACTATGAAATGCTGGGAGAGCCTGGGCCTTTATAGCCTTCCGAGGCTCATAACGGATGTCGAATTGTAAGTTCGATAGCCCATCGGAGCGATCGACCGGACAAGTCCGGTTTATGAAGAACTCTGTCTTAGCGATGCATTCGATAGGACTACGATGGTATGCGATGAGAAGTAAGCCCTTAATTTGCGGGCGCTATAACAACACAATAAGCTAACTTTTCAATATTAAAATAACGACTTTCTACGGGGCTTAGAGCCTTAGAAACATAAAAAGCTCAAGCCTCGCGAGCCCTCCTCTTCTTTTACAAAATCTTTGCGACTACGGCCCTATCTCGAGGTCTGCCAAATACAAAAACAAAATATCCCCTAGTTTTGGGTTTGGTTAACAACGGCGGGCTTGACAAGTATTCTTTAAGGTCTTTAAAAGCACGAGAGCATTCATTCGTCCAAGAGAAGGTACCCGCCCTTTCAAGATTTTGAAGAAAGCGGACTTCTTTCTGCAGATTTTGAGACAAACCTACCCAAGGTCGTGATTCTCGCCGTTTAGCGTGCACTTCCTTGATCTTTGGTGGGCTCACTCATGTTGATTAGGGCTTCGATCTTTTCGGGATTTGCCTCGATCCCCCTCTGACTCACCATGAAGCCCAGAAATTTTCCTGCCTGGACTCCAAAGATACATTTCGCAGGGTTTAGTTTCATTGAGTGGTCTCTTATATTGGTGAAGGTTTCATGAAGGTCCACCAGGTGGTCTGGCGACTTGATTTTACGACCATATCATCAATGTAGGCCTCCATGTTCTCGCTTATTTGTGTGCTAAAAACTCGTTCACCATTCTCTCGATAGGTCGAACTCTGCGTTCTTCAGCCGAAAGGCATCATCTCGTAGTAATAGAGTCCACCTGCTGCCCTAAAGGCTGTCATTTCTTTGTCTTCATCTGCCATTTTGACTTGGTGGTAACCGGAATATGCATCTAGAAAACTCAGCGTTTCGAATCCTGCGATCCCATCGACCATTTTGTCAATTCGAGGCAGCGCGTAAGGGTCTTTGGGGCAAGCTTTGTTCAAGTCTCGTGAAGTCGACACACATCCGCCACTTGCCATTATGTTTCTTTACCATCACTACGTTTGCCAACCGGTGGGATATGAAGCTCTTTGATTATGCCCATTTGCGGAAGTTTTTGATCTCGCCTTTTATTGCGATTTTTTTCCATAGAAAGCCGTCGCGCTCTTTGTCAGATCGGCTGAAGTTGGGGTCGGCACTAGAGATAGTGCAAAGCGACCTCTCGACTCTCGCCCCTCATATCTGTTACCTCCCACGCCGGCGCTCATGTTGGCTTTGAAGCCCGATTAATTCTTCCCTTTCTCCTCGGTGGTCCGCGATCCTATTTTTATTCTTTGATCGGGATATTAAATGCGTTTATTATGACCTCGACCAACTCGCCCTCAGCGGTGAAGTCGGGCTCGTCTCGAACTTGCAATGTTTCAACCTCCACTGCTCCTTCCGGAATTTCATTCAACGTGGCGACCTGATCCCGAACCAGGCAAAAACCCTCACACTGGGTCGCTTGAGTCGACCCTGTTCTTTGTCATATAATCGAGGAAAGATCCGGATCGGTGATGGCGACCCCAATCTCCTCCCCTACGTGAAATTTGACCCTTTGATGGGAACGGACGCCACCATTTGAAATTTTTTCATGTTTGGGATCCCCAAGATAATATTGTAGTATGAGGAGATCAATGACTAGAAAGGTGATCACCTCGGTCTGCATGGCTCGCGATCACCCAAAGTGATCTTTGAGGTCGACCGTTCCTTTAACCCGCACGATTGTCGTTGGTAAAACCTCGAGCACACCGAGGTAGGGTTTCAACTTAGCCTCTCCAAATCCGATCTGTTTTAAACAGTTGAAATAGATGACGTCGCGACCAGCCCCTGTGTCGATCATTACTCTGTTGACACCATGCTTGTCATTTATTCCGACTTTGAGAATAAGAGGTACCTCCATGGGGCCCTCGCTTGTGGCCAATTCGCTTTTAGTGAACACGATTCCCTTCTCGTTCTCCCCCAATACTATCTGCTTTTCAAAGCCGCGCGTATTAATCTGGTGCATCTGAGATTTCAATTGATTGTTGCTGGGGATATCCCCATGGATAACCTGGACCTCCTTCTGATAGACGCGGGGGTGGCGACCTTGTCCGGTACCAGTGTTCCCGTCTCGCTTATACTTGGTCGCTGGTCCTTCGCGGATTAACCTTTCTATCTCTCGCCTTAACGTAAAACATTCGTCTGTGATGTGACCGTGGTCCTTGTGATAGTCGCAGTATTTGGATTTGTCGCGACTATCGGGATCACCCCTCATAGGTTTGGGCTTGTCAAAATGTTCGCGGATTTCGAACAATATTTGAGATGCTTTAGTGTTGAGCGGGGTAAAATTGTCCTCGCTGAATTTATAAGGCTTTTTTGTCTCGCGGTCGTGGTTAGCATCTCGCCCTTTTTCCTTCTTACGCTCCTCTGCGCGATCCTCTTTCTGTGAAGGCTGCTCTGCTTTGGGCTTCGCCCTCCCCGAGGACGGCGCTTCGCTGACTCCCATCATTCGAGCCCTTTCCAACATTTCCCTGAGACCCGCTTTAGGGGGCCGTAGGTTGAACTCAGTTTTCATTGGACCCTTGGCGATCCCTGTGAGGAAACATGTGACAACTGCATCATCCGGAATGTTTCTTGTTTGATCGTATATTCTGATGAAACGTTCGTAATATTCTTTTCCGGATTCATGTCCTCCCATGCGAACTTCGTATAGGTCCTCTATAGTTTTCTTTGGTCTACTCGCCGATTCAAACTCTCTGACGAATTTCTCGGAGAGATCCTCCCAGCCTTTTACTGAGCCACGGGGAAGTCCACGTATCCAAGAGGCGGCCCTATCCTGCATGCTTCCGACCAAGGCGATGCACCAGGCAGATTTATTTTGGGTCGCCAGGGTGATGCGACCTTGGAAAGCGGTGAGCCAGTCGTTTGGGCAAGAATTTCCATTGTAGTAATTATAGCTGGGATAGCTAACTTTTTCGCGACCGGTAGGCAATGTTTCTGTAATTCTCTTGGCGAGCACGTCGATTCCTGAGATTGGAGCGGCTCTCTCGACTGGCCTCGACTTTTTCAAGTCGGCGAGCTCGTTTTTCATTATCTCCATTTGTTCCCGCCGAGTGGTCGAAACAGGTGGCAGCGGCGCTGTGTATTAGCCCTCGGCTGCGCTCGACTCGCAGATCTTCCGACTCCTCCCGACGAGCCCTTTTTTCACAGATGATTATGCGGGCGTCCGGTGCGTCCCTGTCTCGTCGGAGAAGAGATCCTCCCTCGGGAAGGCTGAGACGACTTGGGGCCGAGGCCTTGTCCTTCTCACCCAACCTTTTGAGAGCCGAACCTTTTCGTGCGATTTTTCCTCCCGATGATCGTGATGCGGGAGAACCAAGTCCGAACAACGTTTTCCTAGAGTCCTTGCGGCCGAGGAGCGCACACTTTCTTCTATCTCGATCCGTGAATCGCTCTGCCGACCCTTATTCACCGCCGGGGAGCGATTTCACCTCTGGGATTTGGGGTCGATCGACATTGGAGCTTGGCCTTTGCTACCAGACGGGAGTTGGCTAGTACATAGTTTCCGCGATACCTCGCGTATTCCCTTATTTCCGCAATCTCCGGATCTTCTTGAAGATCCGCTCTTTCTGGGAGTTGATCTCGGCTCTGCTGCGATCGAGATGATCCTCTCGATTTTCCCATCCAATGTCTTACACGACCTCTCTTGACTTAGCCTTTCGATTTATCAAATTTCGGGCATCACTAGGGCCAAACCTCCCTTTGTGATCCTTCCCCACCCGCTGCGTAATCTCTTGTGTCTCTATCGCGACGTCGCCTTGTATATGTGTTTGTACAACGCCTCGCAGAGAGTTTGGGGTTCGATTGTTCTTTGCTTCAATCATAGGTTATGACTATGCTTGTGATCAGGACTTACTTTGAGTCGGACTTCCGGCAACTGATATGTAATTTTTATATGATGGAGCCGGTCGGGTGAATCGCGCTTTTGATTTTGTGTGGAGCTATGATCGATGAAGCTTTCGTTTTCCGGTAACGGAGCCAATCGATGATGTATAAATCGTCACAGTGTCCTTGCGGTGTATAGGACGGTGGATATCCGGTTTGTATTTAAGGTGTGGTTATACTCCGGCGGGTGGTGGTATGGAGGAATGAGAATGGACACAGCTTTGGCTTGTAAGTGTAGTGTGTATTTCATATATTTCATATTTACAATGACCACCCCTTTTATAGAGGTGGGTAACTTAGGGAATAAGTAATCTATTAGATATTTTACTAATAGCTAGGTTTAACTTAGATACTAAGCAAGATTTAAATATCTAAGATACAAGTGGGGAAAGATCTGGATCAATCGGCGCCATCTCTCCGAGGTCGCAAAGAGCAAGCCTTTTCCGGCCTCCCCTTTGGCGCCTCTTCTTGACTTGTGGACGAGATTTCAGGGATCGCATTGCACTTGCCTGGGACCGCAAGTGCTTTGGACGTGGCGAGGTGAGACACAGTGGCCGCCCCTTTTGCGATCTCTCTTGTCATGTCGGAGGGTGGCCGCAGTGGGTTGTCTCTCACTGTTGAGGTGGTGGAATTATTTATACCCATCATGTAGTTACACCCAAGAATAATGTAGTAATACCTGTGAAACATGTTGTACCACTGAAAATATATGTTGTAACAACTACTAAATTAGGTGTTGTTTCAGCAAAAAAATGTGTAGAAACACACATACAAAGAATGTAGTCACAACAAAAAAACATGTAGTAACAAGCATTACATTAGATTAGTATTAGACAGTCTAATACACGTAGTTACACCTGAAATTTTTTGATATATTAATAAGTAGTAAATTAATATACATGTGTGTTAGTGCATGAGTTACTACATATGAAGTACGAACTTATATTAGGTTTAAATTTAACGTAGGAAAATATGTAGTTAATGTAGAAAAATATGTAGTACAAATCTACCAAATACATGTACTAACGTAGGAAATTATGTAGTGACAACTAATGAATTAAGTGTAGTTCCAATAAAAAAATGTGTAGTAACACACATGAAGAGCACGCAGTTACGACAATTTAAATGTGTTAAAATCGAAAAAGATTTGTAATTGTCACTATAATACATGTAGTTACACCCAAATAAGATACTACTAATTGTCAACCCATTCATTAAGTATTTTCCTCATTTTTTTTCCTAATTTTTTCATTCATTATTAATTATGAATTAATGTCTGCTAAGTTAATGCTGCCGAATTAATTATTTTTCTCCATAATTAATTATGAAGATATTGCTGTCGAAAAAAATAAAATAATATCCACCAATGATCTTTTTTTAAGCAATGGTGTTTCTGTACATCTACCTGTTTTTTTTTGTCCTTTTCAACCAGTGTCTTTTTTTCTTGTCCTATTTCATCATTTTCAATCTTATCTTGTCCTTCTGGCCTACCGTCCGGAAAAAAAAAATACAAAAAAAAAGGAGAGATATATAGCGGCGAAAAAATCTCTTCCAATGCACTTGACCATTAAATGTAAAAAAAATGCATAAAACGATGTCGTTTTGTATGAAATTTACACATAAAATAAAACGACATCGTTTATGTATAATGTTTCACTTGACCGTAAAGTACATTGGTCGGACGGGATCAAGGTCCGGTAAGGAGGAGGTGAGGGAAGCAACAAGGCCGGCATTTGGTGGTATATGAGAATGATGGTTATAAATTCAAGCCTTCATACTGTCTATTAATTCACACATACTTCAAATCTTTAATATATTATACATCCTACTTTTTTGTTTTGTTTTGGAGAATGGCTAATAAGTTAGCATGCTTCTTTTTAATATTTTCCTTCATTTTCTTTGTGCTATTCCTCAATCAAAGTGATACTACGATTCATTTCTGTTTGGGAGGTAAGTTATGGTGTGTTTTTATTTTTATTTTTTTAAGACATAATATCATATATAATGTCGATTATGCTCGAATAAAACGGAATTCGAAGATGTGATCATCATGATCATACATCTCCATCCGTCCGAAAATATAAATTCATTTAGAATCTTCACAGAATTTAATAATATGGGTAAGTGTCATTAATTTTAACGAGAATAAGTCTAAAATACATTTTTTTATTGTTATTATTTATGTAATATATTGAAAAATGAGTGAATATACTAATAAGGTAAAATGAAGGAAAATGTAATAAATATATCATTGATATTTTAAATAATATTATATTATAAGACAAAATCGGAAAACCTGAACGAACTATGTTTTGAGACGAATGGAGTATATACATTATGGGCGGGAATGATTGATATTGTCATTATTATAACATGTTCACTAAAATAAGCTAATAGTATTCACCTAATACATACGTCACTTTGTTTTTTTATTAGTCCTTTTTTTCGCAGAATATAAAAATTAGGGTGGTAGCATATGACAAAAAAATTAATAAATGGAGTGCGGAAGGGACAAAAGAATATTTTCACGATTATAAAAGATAAATATCACAATTATTACTTTAAAATTGTTCTTTTACGTGTTAATGTTCTTTGTGTTTCACAATTGTTACTTCATATTTACTTTATTCCACATTTATTACTTCATATTTGTTATTTCATAATTATTCTTTTATTCCGATTAAATTCTGATTATTCTTCTATCCTCGATTTTTTGATAATTTTGTCCTTCTAGACAAAAATCTATAAAAATTATTTTTGATTACCCCAATAAAACATTTATTATATTATTATTTTTATCTATCTAGTCCTTAATTTATTAATAATCCACACCTTTTTCATTATTTTATAACTATTGTATTAATAATAGTCAAATGATATATATATATTTTTTTAAGTTATAAAACTAACATTTTCTTAATCGGTCCGAAAACACATAAAATTTGCCTATATGTAAACCCTTTTCTCTCTTAATTGCAGCAAGAGCAATTGATATTCCCGCTCTTCCTTGGAGGAAATTAAACTCTCAAGATGGGCATCCTTTCACGGAAGAGGAATGCAACGAATACGAATGTGACAGAGCTCTAGACATTGATCATTGTGGATATTTCACAGATGACAAGTGTATTTGCGGCGAAGTCAAATGCACTCTCGGTTAAAAATTTCCGGTAGAAAGTCTTTATTGCATCGGATTCTCGCTCTCTCTGAGTGTCGTTTGTGTTAAAAAAACAAACATGGTTTTTTCTTTTTCCTTTTTAACACTAATGATATTAAGAATATGATGCAATAGAGACTATTCATACGAATATGAACTACATAACTAATAATCATGATGTCGTCACGTACACCATTGTATCGTTTCCTTCTCTGATCAGTTACGTGTTCTACCTGCCGATCAATGGTTTGCTGCTTTTTTTTTTAAACCTATCGTTTTTCATGTTTCCTTCAGTGATTTCAATGTGTGTTGAATAATGGAAAATCTTCAGGACGTGAGAGGAGATTTTTTTTTTTTTTTTTCCCATATGTAATGAGAAAATTTTATTAAAATACTATTTAAGTTATAATGGTTTTTGTTTGACATATATTGGGTGCAGTATATCGGATGAGGTATGCTACAACACTTTCCCTACTCTCATTTCCCTACACTCACCAATACTACGTAGTTTCATTAAGTGATGTCAAACTATTTCTTTTTTCCTGTTTTTTTTTTTTTTTCAGCTTTTCATTTCTCTTATATATATGTATATATGTATATTACACCATTTCAATACATAAACAAAAAATTGTCAATCAATGGCGGTGCTAACACTATTTGATTATCGAAAAAAATTTAATTTGTCTAATTACGATGGGGTGTTTCGGTGTTATTGAGCTTTAATAAAACCCGATAACACCCCATCGTTTAATATAGCTAAAACCCAATAACACCGAAACATCAATCGTTGATTAGACAAATTATATTTTTTTTTCGATATTCAAATGGTGTTAACACCGTCGTTGATTGACAAATATTTTTTTTATGTAATGAAATGGGTTAATATAGCTAAAACCCAATAACACCGAAACACCCCATTGTTGATTAGAAAAATTATATTTTTTTCGATAATTAAATGATGTTAACACCGTCGTTGATTATTTTTTTATGTAATGAAATGGTGTAATATAAATAAATATATATATATAATCAACGACGGTGGGGAAAAGGGAGTAGGGAAAGTGGTGTAGCATACCTCATCCGGTAGTATATTATCGGTTGTCATGGTCCCTAGGGTATAGTTCATTGGTTAAAATTTGGGTGTTGTAGTGACAAACTGACCTACCTAAAGTGTGGGGGTTCGAATAATATCTGAAATGATGTCTTGAATAGTAAAAATGTTTAAAAACAGTTTGAGTACAGTGAAACATGATTTACACCACCTTAGCAGACACCACTTTTATCCATAGAATATGTAAGTGCTCACCAAACCTTCGTAACTTAATTGTCCCTTTTGAAACATGATTTTGAGATTTCCGGTCAACGTGGTTGAGCTTTCAGGTTCATGTGTAGTAGTCTTCGGTCTCATTTCATGTATCAAAATTGATATCCAATTTCCAGCTGTTAAACCTTTAATAAGAGGATCAGCTAGAATCTCGTCGATTTAACATTACTGATTGAAACCACATCACTAGAGTTTAATATTTACTAAAAATATTGTGCCTGCAACTAATATGTGGTACTCCATCCGTTCCAAAATAACTGAGGCAATTACTAAAATTTTTTGTTATAAAATAACTGAGGCAGAACAATTTCCAATACAAAATTTGGAGAATTAGGAATAAAGAAATCATTTGGAATATTTGTACATATTTTTTATGAGGAGAAGGAAAACTTTTATATTTTTTATAACCCGAAAAACACAAAAAAGTTAAATAAAAAATTCGCGCGCATCATACCTGGGATTCTGGGAATTTTATTTTTCCTCCCCCATTTTCAAACGCTCGTATCTTTTGATATAGATATCCAAACGCGATAAAAATTTCACTGAATTTTTTATTTTTTGATGCTCTTCGTTTTGAGACTTGGTTCGATATAATTACATTTTTTTTTTCGTGAGATTCACTAAATTCACTCAGTGAATTCAAAAACCAGTGAATTTCGAATAATAGTGAATTTTGATAGCGGATTTTCTGAAATTACGTCGGAATATGTTGAATATGGTCTCAAAATAAAGAGCATGAAAAAATAAAAAATTTGGTGATAGAATTTTCTAATTTGGAGTTCTAGATTGAGAGATATGAGTGTTTAAAAAAGATGGAAGAGAGAGAAAGTGTGTTGATTTTTTATTTTATTTTTAAAAAAAATGTGCCAGAAATTTAAAATAAAATAGTTTTGTCCTTTATGCAAAATTCCAAAAAGCTGTCATTCTACTTAATTGATGAAATGTTTGTGCCATTTCCCTCATCCCCCTACAAAATTTAATGCACTTTTCTTTTCTTTTTTACCATTTTTTCTATTTTTTCCATACACTATTTTAAATGCACTAGCATTATTTACCTTTTTTCTATAAGGGTATTCTAGTTTTTATGTAATCAAAGTTAAAACATTTAATTACTTTCTTAATCTGCGTGTTTTTGGCAACTGTCTCAGTTATTGTGGAACGGAGGAAGTATATTAGTAATAACTTAATAAGAGAAGACGTGGCAAAAAATAAAAACAAGTATTGCAATCTCGTGCTATCAAATAAGAATAGACTCAAGCCGATGAAGCATAGCTCAACTGACTAGAGATGATGTGCTGAGACCAGGAGGTGTAGGAAAGTTATTCCTATATTATGTGGTATGTTAGTCAACAATTGTGGTTGTAAATAGTTATAGTTTATTCCTTTCATTTGTAATAAAAAAACAAAAATAATAGACTAAAGAAATCTAATTTTTTGAGTATTCGAGTTATCATAAAAAAAATTAAACATATAAATTCCGGCAAGATATCAATTCCTTCCTTAATTATGACTTATCATAAATTAAAAATATCAATTTATGGAAAACTTATCGAATTCCTTTTTCCTCCCGGATTTGGGAAACAATTTTCTTTTTTCTATAAATAATATAGAGGAAATTCGATTAATACATTATTTTTAAAAATTTATCCGAAATCTAAGTCCCTTGAAATTCAAAATCTTCGTTTATTTCCCGCCTTAAAAGGAGAGAATCCACCCATTTTTAGGCGAATCCACCATATCTTGTATTTACATGGATATCCATATGAAACAAGAGATGAATCAAAGCTTGTAAATTAAAGGAAATAAATGAGCAACTTAAACCACAGATAAATACAAGATATGTTGAGTCAAGCCTTACACTTCTCCTTTTTCATGTGTAATAACAATTTCAAGAATGTGGATACATTGTGTATTTTCATTCATCAAGATGTATTTGTAGTTTTATTTTTATGTGACACGATATATAATACATACTATATATGTCTTGAAGTTTAAATTATTCTACACTATTTTCTATATAAAATAATAGAAGATAATATAAAAATAACCAAATCATTAAAATCTCTTAAAAATAAATAAATTAATAGATATGATTGATTTATAACCAATGTCTATCTTCAAGATATAGTTTGGAATCAACTACCGTAGAAGATTTAATGTCTTTAATGTAAATTAATCAAAGACCATCATGTATCATTATGTAATGATTATATCAATAGACACTTATCGACTCGACGTTTTGAGAATAAGTTATATCTATAATCGATAGAGTTCAGTTTCGGATTTATGGTGGCGTAATTCCGGAATTAATAAGTTTAGTAGAAATATTCTCATTCGATGAATATTTTATTCAATTTATTGTACCTACTCTGGTTATAGTCCATTGGCCCCTGGGGTTGGCTCTAACACGCTTGAAAGTGTTTTTTCGTTTTATGGAACTTGAAAATAAATTAAATAGTTTGTCGATTTAATGAAATTGCGAAATATTATTTATTCAGTAAATAATATGTAAAATAGAAAAGACATTTTCTATTATCCCAAATAGCATAAAGTGGCGCTATATTATTTTGGTTTTAGGAAAAGAAATTTTCTCCTAATTAATTATTTATGTGTTAAATAATTATAAATAAGAAATTAGTTTTCTTATTGGATAAATAGGAAATTAGTTTTCCTATTGGATAAAGGTTCTATTTTCCTAGAAGGAAAAGATAAATTTGTGTGTAAAAGATAAACTCTCATATTAGTTTTTTCCTATTAAAAAGAGAGTTTCTCCCAACACAAAATTTGGTTGATTCCAACGTGATTTTACAACCAAAAATTGCGCCACATACAAAATAATAGAAGAGAAAAATTAGTTTCTTGTTCTAGTCATTAAGATAAGAAAAACCTAGGGTTTTTTTGGGCATATTCAAGGAGGTTCTGCGGTGAGGATTGACGTCCACCAGTCGTCGCTTGGAGATACAATCCGGAAGATCAGCTTCTCCCCTTTGGTCGACTGCTTTGCTCATCCTCTTTTAAAGGGTAAATCTTCAACCTTCTTATAGTTATATTAATTATTTATGCAAATCAAATAGTGGTAAAATCACATGCGAATTTATTCGTAGCTTCCGCTGTGCATGATCGAGCGTCTCGATCGGTGCTGTGAATCAGATCTGACGATCCAATTATGGATCGGATCTGGATTCGGGTTTCTGTATATCCAGCATATCTTTCTTTACTTTATCACTCACACACCGAGGAGGTGTTCCGTTTTAAGTGGGGGGTGGTAGACTTAGCTTCACTGGTAGACTTAGCTTCACTTGACTACCATGTGCTTTATTTTTATGCATCGAATAAGTCATATGCTTGGTGTTTGGTCCTTATTGAGTGAAATTGATCCATTTTTAAAATTGTTCATGATTTTGATGTTGCGAATCCTATGTGAGCCATTATTTTCTTTGGTTAATTATTATTCATGAGTTGAATGCATGCGAGTCAAACCTTGATCTTGTTGTGGAAATGGAATTTTTATGCACGTACTAGTTTTGCTTTCATGAGTTGTGGTTGATTAGTGAATGATTATATTTGACATAGACATTAATCTGTTATCTAGAACTTATACCATTAACTTCGAGACGAAATAGAAAGGTCAATCTTGGTAGATTAAGGGATGACGGTCCTGGCATTTCTTTGACCCGACCAGAGCTAAATAGCCAACCATGTACATAATTTCCACAGAAACTCCAGTAAGCCTTTGTAGGATGGTTAGACCCCCACCCAAACTCAGTCATTCGTTGATTAGCCTATAATTACCGACCCTGAGCCTTTATTTGTGGTCTACATTTCTATGGCACCCTACGAGTGAGTTTTAATCTTATTTTGAGCACACTTGCTAGCACAAGTGTGGGGTGGCGGAGATGTGTATTCATGGATGGTGTATCTTTTGCATTACAAATGAGAAGAGGTAGCAAAAAATGTTGGTGTTTGGTTTATCAAAAAAAAAAAAAAAAAAAAAAAAAAAAAAAAAGTCGAAAAAAAATCATTCAAAAAAAAAAAAGAAGCAAAAATTGAATAAAAAGTTTGAATAAAGTTGAGTCAAAGAATGTTTGATGAAGGCCATGTATTAAATCTTCCAATGTGGCGTTGGTGGGACGAGTTCATATTGAAGTATGCTGGGATTTGAGAGTAAAGAAGGAGGAAGATGCTTGAACCAAGCTAAGGAGGTGAGTTATGAGGCAAATTCAAGATGTTTTGATTAGACTCACTCATTTTTCTCTTTTGATATTCCTTTTATCTTTTCGTTTAGCCCCGTCCCTAGCCTAACGTTACAACCGTGCAAGTCTTGCCTGACCTTAGTTAGCCTTGATTTGACCTCAATTAGTGGAGATGATTATGAAGTATAAGCCTATGGTGTAACGACATTAGTCATGCGTCTATAATCTGAGCCGGTCGACTATAATAAATGATTGAGAAGCTACACACACACACACTCTCTGTTTCCATGGTAAGATACGTTTTGACCCGTGTTTGTTCTCTTGTTGACTAGTTTTTACTCATTGGATTTTTTGATTTCTCATATTTTTGAATCACTTGATTTATTTCTCATAGGGCGAGCAAACGCTAAATGATGAGTAGTTGATGAGAGTCAAATTTGCTATAATTTCTTGTGCATTTTACCCCATATTTATGGCCTATTCGATGTGGCTTTGAGTAGTTTAGTGGTTTTTATAGGCAATTTTCACGACGGTTCGAATTACGATACGAAAGACGTTTACGTCAAAAATCTCGACATTTTCTGGGCGATTTTTGTGTGTTTTATTGGCATTTGTCACACTTGAGTTTGTGGTTTATTTTTTGTTACTAACATAACGTGATAGAGGATGTGACGTGGAGCGCAACGCAACGAAAATCGATCTAAACAGAGTTCAGAAATGAAAGTGACGCGAGAATGAAGTTCGAGTTTTATTTATTAGGCAATAAAACAAAAATAAAAAGAAAGGAAAAAAAAAAACTCAAGCTCAAGCTCTATATATTCAAGTCTGCACCTCCCGTTTTAATCAAATTTCCTATCCTTCGTATCTATAGGAGTGAGTTGGGACCATATGGAGCCCACGCCTCAGCCAATGGCAAATTAGGACAAAATCAAAGGCTGATAACATATTTGCCCAGCCTTTTTTAGAGTAACCCCAATGGTCCCTCAACAAAACCTCTGAAATCAATTTGAGGGCACTTTACTCTACAATGGCACCTGGATAGACATCAAATTCTGAAATTTTGCTACCTTCCCCCCCCACCGTAATATCAAGGAGTAGTTAAAGGCTTCTCCCTCCAACTTTATGTCACATCAAAAGGGAAAATATATTAATATAGGTAGATTTGTTAGTTGAGATGAGAAGAAAAGTTGTTTATTGGGGGTTGTATAGAGGTTGATTATGAAGTGAAATTTATTTTGAGTGTTGAAAAGTCAGAAGCCGAAAACTGAAACGATGTGTTTGGAGGGTGTAATTGAGGTCGGTTACTGGGGTCGCTATTATACGGGAATTTCCGGTGAAATTTGCGGAACCTTTATTTTGGCTGTAGGTTATAAAAAGCACATAGGTCAAATTTTAAGACACGGATATTATACTAGAATTTTTTCTACGGCACAATTTTCTTCCCCTTAAAAATAGATCTAGGCTATTTTTTCTCTGCAATTTTCTTCAAGAACAGCAGCACTATTTTCTTTTTATTTTGCGATTGATACACAACGAAGTGAAGATTCGAGTGCAGATTGCTATAGTTTCTTTTGGTAATTTTATTTCAACCTTTTTATCATATCTATTGTTGATTTCTTCATGAATTCTTGTGCTTTTATTTATATTATGTGTAGCTAATTTTATTATAGCTAAATTATGTGATTAAACTAAGAAATTGATGCCTGAACGATGATCTAGAGATGAGTAAGGCTTAAAAGTTTAATCTTTTGAATTGTTGTGTTCTAAAATTTGAATCTAATGCTATTAATGGAGTAGCTAACCATTAATTGATCATACACATGAATTTTATAAATGTATTTTGCGAGTGAATGTGCGAACTAGAATTTTAGGATTGCCATGCACGAACTAGTCGAGTTTTTCGCAGCCTGTTCCTTGGTAAGATATTCTAGCTAAGCCGTGAACTCGGTGGATGCGGAGCGTCTCATAGTTCTTAATCATATTAGGTCAATTAAATCCCATAGATGGGACTGTTGAACCGAATATATGGTAACTATGTTGTGGTATTAGCGCCTAAGAACCGGTTTAGGAGATTGCACCCACAACTTATTCATTAGAAACTATTGGTTGGTTGGTAGGGTAAGACTCGTCCCTAGTGATTCGGTAAAGGTATTGAGAGTAGTGTTCTTGACCATAATTTAGCTATTTCGGTTATCATGCATTTTAAAGTTAGCATTTTTATCTTGCTAGTTATAGATTACTTCACCCATATTTGTGAACCTAAACTAGATAAGAAATTGATTGTGATACTTGATTGATATACAACTTGCTAGCCGTCAGAAGACAACCGGCCGGTGATTCTCACTAGGTTAAAGTTGGTTTATTATAATTTGGCCATCAATAACCGGTAAACAACTTAATAGGAAGGATAATTTAGTCCAGTCAAATATATTTTTGTCCTTAATGCAACTTTTATTTGGAGCGTAGATTATCACTTAATTAAGGAGAAAAAATGGATTTTTCCCTAATTTTTAAATAAATATTATATTAATAACTAAAAAAAAGAAGACGTGGCAAAAAATAAAAAAATTAGTAATACAATCTCGTGCTATCAAATATGTATAAGACTCCCCTAAAAAAAAATCCTTGTCGTAAAAATATTAAACATAACAAAATCCCTCCTTATGACTTACCATAAAATTAAACTTATCAATTTATGGAAAATTTATCCAATTCCTTTTCCTCCCGGATTCGGGAAACAATTTTTCTTTTTCTATAAATAATAATAATAGCACCAGACCAGATCGTAATTCCTTCTTATTGTACATCAAAATCGCTTTGAAATCAGAATCGTCATCAAATTTAATTGCAGACAGCAAGCAATATCATCAACTGTGCAGTTCGACTGTTCGAGCCATCAACTTCTCAGGTTGACGATGGTAGAAATAGACCTGACTACGTGTCATTCTTATAACCTCCGAAGATTGAGAGAGAAAGATAAGAAGGAAGCATTTAGGGCCAGGGGCCCACACCAGTAAAACCTTACCCCAGGAGGGAAGTCTGTGCATGACCTTCCCGACTACCAGCTCTTGATGCAGCTCGGTCTAGTCTGGAGGCAGGATACGCAGCTCAGGTCGAGCTGGCCTGAGGAGACCATCGAAGGCCGACTGGCTCTTTCCTTAAGTGATAAATAACACGTGTGCCTAAATTAGAGGAGAATTCCTGGATTACCGTAAGGAAATCCCATAATTCGAATATAATCCTAATTATCTTTTGTGAGAGATAAACACGTGATGATCCTTGGGGTTTAAGGATTATACGACTTGTTTAACAAGTAAAGGGTGAGACGCCTCCTATATAAACAACCCTGAACTACGAATGACTTGATTCCAATTTAGCTATTGGATACGTAGGCAACTTGAGAGAAGCTAACTCTCAGGCTCGGTCTTAAACACACAAAATCACCATCCTTATTATCTCTATTCTTGTTTGAATCGTCCAGAGGTTATTTGGATCCCTAGGTGATATCCGACTTCATCAATTGGCGCTAGAAGGAGGCCTTCTTTTGTGGCGATTTGATCAAGAAAGCAATGATGGTACCACCAAAAATACCGGAAAAAGGACCCAAACCATGGCAACTAGAGATCTCTGGGGACATAGACCCCACGGCTATCGCTAGCCACCGCAAACCAATCCGGAGGAAACATTGGCGAGATCCAAAGACAAAGAGCCTTGTTGGAGGCGTTACGCAATTTGGACGTACCGGCGTTCAAAAGTGTACTAGGATTGGCCCTAAAGGGCGAAGAAGAAGCTCCACCAAGCGTGGACCCGAAGACAACGCAGCAAATAAAGAGGACAGAGGAGAAACTCTCTCTACCTCTCAAACACACACAAAGACCAGAGGGAGTTAAGGCTCAGGCCCGGGAGGCGGCCCGGGGCGGAACTAGATGGGATCCTGGGAAAGAAAACGAACGATCTCTCTATCGAATCACCGTTCTCAGAACAGATTTTGAACTACCCACGCCCTGAGAGATTTAAGATCCCAAAACTAGAAGCATATGACGGAACGAAAGATCCCCAGGACCACCTCTTTCAGTATCTGACACACATGAATTTAGATTGTGCACCCGAGGAGATGAAGTGTAAAGCCTTCCCGGCCTTACTCACAGGGGGGCTCGTGAGTGGTTCAAAATTACCACCTCGGTCTATTGAGAATTTTGAAACCCCTGGCAAGAAAATTTTTGCAGGCTTTTGTCACCGCTAAACCCTTCCAGAGGAATGTCACATACCTCCTCACAATTCGTCAGAAAAAAGAAGAAACGGTGCTGCAATACCTGAAAAGATTCAACGAGGAATCTAGGCAGGTCGGGAATGCTGATGAACACCTCCTGATCACCTCTTTCGTAGCAGGTCTGCGAGAAGGTAGATTATATGCAAAGCTCAATGGTCGACTTCCGAAATCTATGGATGAGTGTATGGATCTGGCATATAAACACTGTCAAGGTGAAGAGGCCAACCGTTTAAAGAGGGAGTCGGAAGCCCCTAAGAAAGAGAAGGCAGAGGACAGATCTGATAGAAAGCGCAAACCAGTATGGGACCGAGTAGCTGCGCCCATAACTGACCGACTTGGAAAGAAAGGGGCCCTGCAAGAGAGGGACTTTATCCCTTTGAATCGATCACGCGAGCAGGTCCTCGCCATAATGCAGAGGAAAGGCATTGCCCGTACTCCACCTCCTATGAAGGGTCCCCGGGAAAAAAGGGATCAAACCAAATACTGTAAGTTTCATGAGGACATTGGTCACGACTCAGAGCAGTGCAGGGATTTACAGAGAGAGATCGACGCTGCTGTTATGGAAGGTAAACTTGATGAGGTAATAGATAGGTCTCGTCACCCAGAACCTCGAGGAAGGCGGGAATACAAGAGGAGAGATTTCGGTCATGACCGAAAAGATGATTCTGACGAAGGAGGGACCCGCCCCTGGACCGGAAGAGCGGCCGGATAATCGCCCCATCAATACCATTAATACCATCGCGGTGGTCCGAGTGCACCGTCCCGACTGAGGAGAGCGAGTAGTAGCCGAGTAATGACTAACACCGACTCGGGGAAAGAGACAAAGGTTGTCGAGGAGGTCGTTTATGGTCCTCGCGATCCTCTTCCCCTCATCAGCAATAATGAAGGCTTGGTTATCGAGGCGGTAATCAACAAACATACGGTAAAGCGTATTTGTGTAGACACTGGAAGTGCAGTCAATGTGCTGTACTACAATGTGTTTCAATCCATGAAGTTAAAGGATGCAGAGCTAGCACTGTATCATCCCGCTATTCGGGTTTGCGCAGGCCACCCGATTCACCCATGGGCATGATCACCTTACCAACCACCTTTGGGAAAGCACCTCGGGACACGGGATCCTCATGGTTAGTTATGTGGTGGTCGAGGGCCCCATCGACTACAATGTTATTATGGGCGACACGCCCTAATAGATCTGCATGAGCCGTGATCTCTCCGGCTCACATCGGTTTGAAGTTCCCGACACAGGAGGGACAGCAGAAGTCAAAGGTGATGTCGAAACTTGACCAGGAGTCGTTACACGCCACTTTGTAAATGGAAAAGTGATGGTACAACAGGTATCTGTGGAAGAGTTACTCCCAGAGGAGGAAGAGAGTTGGTCATCAGATGATAAGATCGAGTTAGTAAATTTGGGAAAGGAACAAGAAAGCTTGTCAGTCAACATAGGATCATGGATCCCCGGATCGGTTTAAAGCAGAGCTCGTTGAGATTTTAAAGGAGTTTAAAGGCGTGTTTGCATGGAAGACGGATGACATGCCAGGCTTGTCCCCGGCCGCACCGCATGAGTTGCATGTGGATCGGCCCGAAACCGATTAGGCAAAAGAAAAGGCGATTTGCAAAAGACCGAATGGAGGCCATTCAAAAGGAAGTAGAGAAAAGTTATTTACAGGCCGGGATTATACGAGAAGTGTTTTACCCGACCTGGCTTGCCAACCAGATCCTGGTAAAAAAGCCGGATGGTAGTCAAGTGGCGAATGTGTGTAGATTTTACCGACTGAGCAGGGCTTGCCCCAAGGATTGTTACCCACTACCTAAGATTGACAGGTTAGTTGACTCAACGGTTGGATTTGAAATCTTTGCATTTTTAGATGCATACAAAGGATACCACCAAATTGCCATGGACCCGGACGATGCGGAAAAGACGGCATTCATTACAGAAGAAGGAACGTTCTGCTATGTTACTATGCCGTTTGGATTGAAGAACGCAGAGCCACCTATCAAAAGCGATGAATAAGATCTTCGAGAAACAGATCGGGAAATGCATGGAAGTCTATGTGGATGATCTCCTGATCAAGAGCAGGTCTCTAAATCAGTATATGATCGACGTCCGGGAAGTATTTGGGGTACTCAGGCAGACCCAAATGAAACTTAACCCAAAAAAGTGTACATTTGGGGTCAGGTCAGGAAAATTCCTGGGTTACATGATTTCAAAAGAAGGAATTAAGGCTAACCCGGACAAAGTTGAAGCCTTAAGAACAATGCCACCTCCCAGAAGCATCAAGGAGGTGCAAGGTTAACCGGCCGCATGGCGCCCCCAGTAGGTTCCTATCCAAGTCGGCACAGCGTGCTTTACCATTTTTTAAAATCCTGAGGAAAGCAAGTCCCTTCCAGTGGAATGAGGACAGTCAGAAGGCATTTGACGATTTAAAGGAGTACTTGGCCGAGCTGCCAACCCTAACATCTCCCCAGGAGGGAGAAACTCTTCTTTTATACTTGGCAGTAGTTGATGAGGCAATCAGTGCAGTCCTGATTAGAGAAGAAGAAAACAGGCAAACACCCGTGTTTTATGTGAGCCGGGCTTTACATGGACCAGAGCTCAGGTATACCAACGCAGAGAAGCTAGCTCTGGCTCTAGTCCATGCTTCTAGGAAGTTGCGACCGTACTTTCAGGCACATTCAATCGTTGTGGTTACAGATCAACCCCTGCGTCAGATCTTGGCGAAACCAGACACCTCGGGAAGATTGGCCAGATGGGTTATCGAGCTGGCCGAGTATGACCTGGACTACCAACCCAGGACAGCTGTCAAAGCCCAGGCTCTAGCGGACTTCCTAGCTGAAGGGCTTCAAGTCGAGACGCATAAAGAACAACCAACGGGTTAGGTCGATACATGGACCCTTTTTGTGGATGGAGCATCGGGAAAGGAAGGAGCAGGAGCAGGCCTTTTGCTCCTTAGTCCGAAGGGGGAAGAATTCCCATATGCGCGCTGCGTTTCAACTTTGCGGCTACAAACAACGAGGCGAGTATGAGGCCTTGATTATCGGCTTCGACTAGCGACAAAGTGAGGCGAGATAACCTGCATGTATTCAGTGACTCCCAGTTGGTGGTTAACCATATTAAGGGTGAATATGAAGCAAAGGAGGAATCAATGAAGAAATATTTGGCAGCTGCTCACGATTTACTGAAGAACTTCAAGTCAGTCCATATAGAGCAGGTCTCTCGATCCAAGAACAAAAGGCGATGCCCTCTCCAAGTTGGCATCTAATTTCTTCTCAAATAAAAAGTTCTAGTGGAGCGGGTGGCGGCGAAGTTATGCGTTGAATGAAGTTCAACCGATTTGCCAACAGGCCACCTGGATGGATCCCATAACATCCTATCTAAAACACGGGGTTCTACCAACTGACAAGGTTCAATCCAGGAAGGTCAAGCTACAGGCTAGCAGGTATGCTCTCTTTGATGATATCCTATACAGACGGTCCTTTATATCACCTTGGCTTAGGTGTGCTACCCAGGAGGAAGGAAATTATCTGCTCAGGGAAATCCACCTCGGTATTTGTGGAAACCACGCAGGAGCCCGGACTCTAGCACGTAAATGCCGTTTGTTCGGGTATTATTGGCCAACCATGCAAGCAGATGCAAACGATCTAGTAATGAGATGTAGGTCATGCCAGGTGCATGATAATTTGTTTCACCAACCAACCCAGAACATGATTCCCTTGGTTTCCCCTTGGCCCTTTTATCAATGGGGGGCAGATCTGGTTGGACCCCTTCCCCGAGCTCCAGGTAACCTACAGTACCTAGTCGTGGCCATCGATTACTTTACTAAGTGGGTAGAGGCTGAAGCCTTGACCACTATCACGGGAAAGCAATACGAAATTTTTATGGAGGAATATTATCTGTCGTTTTGGAATACCCAAGATCCTGGTATCAGACAATGGAACGCAATTTGAAGATAGAGCAGTCAAGTCATGGTGTGCCGAGCTGGGTATAGTCCAACATTTCACCTCTGTCGGGTACCCTCAAGCCAACGGCCAGGTGGAGCAAACAAACAGGCAGCTCAAGGTTGGGTTGAAAAAGAGGTTGGAAGAAGAGGGACAAGCATGGGTCGAACATTTACCTAACGTTCTTTGGGCATCTGAGCGACTCCAAATTAAACTCTTGGGAAACTCCATTTGCCTTAGCTTATGGTTGTGAAGCGGTCATTCCGGTGAAGTGGGGCTACCTTCTCCAAGGACTGAGCTCCATGCAAGTACTGACCGGATAACAGAGCTCAAGACATGCCAAGGATAACTTGGAGGAAGCTAGGGAAGTAGCCTACATCCGGATGGCAAAGTACAAGCAAAAGATATCCCGAGATTACAACTCTAAAGTGAAGCATTCATACTTGAGGAAGGAGACTTGGTATTGAGGAAAACGAGGTCGACAAGCAACTTCCCAGGGGAAGCTTAACTTGAACCGGGAAGGTCCGTGACTGAGGGTAGTAAAGGTTCATGGCAAAGGTGCTTACCGGTGGTGATGCCAGTGATGAGACCATACCGAGAAAATTTGGAATGCTAGCAACCTTAGAATTTTTATGTCCGAGATGAATCCAGGCTTGATTCTATCTTTTCATTTTATGTTGTCTTTTTTCAATAAAAGTGTTATCAAACACCTTTGAATTTTAATAAAATATATGATTCTTTCATGTTATAAAATACTATGATGTGTACTGTGATTATTTTTTATTAACTGAGTCCTGCAGGTCAGACCCAGAAAGCTTGAATACCACAAGCTTCCCGAGTCCTCAAGCCAGGACAGGGATTTAACTGAGTCAGGTCATACTCAGAAGGTTTGCAAAAGTCAAACCTCCTAAGTCTGCAGGTCGGACAGAATTTAACTGAGTCCTGCAGGTCAGACCCAGAAAGCTTGAATACCACAAGCTTCCCGAGTCCTCAAGCCAGGACAGGGATTTAACCGAGAAAGGTTATACTCAGAAGGTTTGAAACTTAGTCAAACCTCCTGAGTCTGCAGGTCAGGACAAAGTTTTATCACGATCTAGTATGTCATCCAAACCATCAGTAATGCAAGCCATACTGGGGGGGAAGGGGGCATCCATAAGACAGAAGTCAAGCACAAAATAAACCAAGTAAATTCAAAGTACAAAATACAGTGGGCAGGCCACCATAAAGTATGAAATAAAGTACAGAAACTTGGATAACAAAAATTTCAAAGTTTTCAAAAAAAAAAAAAAATAGTAACAAGGATAAACACTCAGGTCTGGAAACAATCAAGTCTGGGTCCTTGGAGCCTGCTCTGACGAAGATGGGTTTGGACCAGCACTTTGAGAAGCAGGACGACGTCTGGCATACTTTGACCCGATGTCTTCACCTGCCCTGAACTCTCTCAAACGATCGTCATAGATCTGACCTGCCCCTTCTTTGTACATAGAGCGGTAATGTCTAAGGTCTGAAAGAACCAGCTCAGGGCGCTGTTCTTTTGCCTCGTCCACACCAGTCGTGTACCCATGTTGCATGACAGGGTTGATAAGACCTTGAGCTCGGCCGGATGATCGGAAGACTTGTACTCATGCACAACTCGGGCATCCCGAGTGGAAGAGACGCTTCCAGAGTAGTGAGTTCAGCCCGGACCTTGGCCAGCGCCTGCCCGAGCTCAGCGTTCTCCGCCACGTACTCGTCGTGTTTGGCCTGGAGTTCAGCAGTGCACCTGGCCCTAGTCTCGACCAGTTCCTTCTTCAGGGCCGCAATCTCCTGATCTTTAGTCTTGGAGGCTTCTCTATGCCTATCGCGAGCAGCCCGGAGCTCCTCGATCGTCCCCTGTAAAGCCTCCTTACTCGCGGCAGATTCGGCAAGGCGGTCCAGAATTCTCGACCGACTGGGCACCTGGAAAAGACGAAGGAAAGGTAAGAAGGAAACAATATGCATAGGAATAAGCGGCATATGTACAATAGAGCTTACCACGTGGCGAGGTCACGATCGGCATTTCTCGTACAACCGGTTGTGTCAGGGAAGTTTGCTCCTCGGAGAGTCCTCAACGTTTCTACGGTCCGTCGACCCGCTTTCCTTTTCTTAGATCGACCTTCCGAGTCGAAGAAGAGGCTATCTTCTTCTTCCGGTGGGCTCGATCGCATCCTCTCTGCCTCACGATCTTCATCCACATCTATCCTCTCCACTTCCCTGGATGAGTCGTGCAGGTTGCTCGGACGAGAGATGGGGTGAGGTGGGGTCGGGGCGGTCCCAAAGAGCTCGGAGAGGCTCCGGTGTATGTGCTCTATTTGCTTTCGAGTTCGGGATAGGCTCGTCGGTGTTAACAAGAGGAACCGCTTCATCATTCACGTCCCTCCAAGAGATCAACAAAGGAAGACACCGCCAATGTAAATAATAAGAAATGTTAGAGGATGTTTTACAAATAGCAAAATACGATAAAGAGCAGACTTTAAAGTCCTACACATCTTGTACTCTTCCTTGGTTAACTCCTTGTAGGGGTTAGGGCCCTTGATGAGCAATCGGGCGGCGTAATCAACTCGGAAGAATACTTTTCTCTCTCGATATAAACCCCACTTTTGCGAATGTCGTCTAGCGATTTACGGTCCACGTCGGTTGGTCGCGGATCATTTGTCGAGTCGGAGGAGTTCCACCGCTTAGGTTCCGAGCCACCTCCGGACATATGAAGAAGAATCTGGTCTTCCAACCTTTGTATGAGGTATCTCGGGCCCGTAAATTGAACGTCAGGCATAAAGTCCCCGGGCAGGAAGCAATAGTACCCACCTGCCAGGCACTTGTTTGCGTTGAAAGAACAAATCGAAATGTTCGAACTTTGAAGGGATGCAGCACATCTACACCAAATGGCAAAACCCACTATTGCCCTTATACCGTTGGGCACGATCTGGGCTAACCCTAGGTTGTAATGCTCCAGGACAGACAAAATGGCCGGACAGATAGGGAATCGTAAACCGCATAAAAGTCTTGCTCCCAGACATGCGGCGCAATACCACGCCGGAGCTTGATAAGCGTAAACACCGGAGCCGGGATAATGGGTTTGAAAAGTGGATTTGTTAAGTTGTATTGTTTACGATGCGGGTCAAATCAGTAGGGGTTATTTTGGTATCAATGCCATGGCAGGCCGCCTGTGATTTCAAAGCCATAAAGGCTTTAAGGGAAAGGACAAACCTAGAGGATGAGGAAGAAGGGGGAGGATTGAAAAAAGAAAGAACAGGTCTCTCAGTATCGACCCTGGTAGTGGTGATTTCTCCTTCTAATTCCGGCTCCGATTCAAACAACGCCTCGATGGAACTATCAGTAAGAATTATAGGTTCGCTCATTAACAATGGAAAAGACTCAGAGAAATAAGAGAAGAAAGAAAACTTACTTGGGAAATCGAAGGAATGGAAGAATAGAATGGCAACCGTCCCGACTTCACACTTGATTTAAAGAGTAACGTCTGAAAAGATTGATGAGACTAGGAGTTATAAAACCCCAAAAAGAAGTCTTGGAATAACCGTCCCATTATTGCGTCACGACGCTTCGTTTCACGCACTTAATACGGCAGTCTAAACGGTAGCAAGGACACGTGTCAAGGTAAGCATATTACTTTGAGGCGTCCGAGCTGATCTCAGGTCTACCCAGCTCTGGCGATCTGGCGGACACTGGGGGCTTATGGCGATGGTAGAAATAGACGACTACGTGTCATTCTTATAACCTCCGAAGATTGAGAGAGAAAGATAAGAAGGAAGCATTTAGGGCGAGGGCCCACACCAAGAAAAACCTTACCCAGGAGGGAAGTGCATGCATGACCTTTCGACGACTACCAGATCTTGATGCGGCTCGGTCTAGTCTCGGAGGCGGAGATACGCAGCTCAGTCGAAGGTGCTTTGAGAGACCATCGAAGCCGACCGGCTCTTTCCTTAAGTGATAAATAACACGTGTGCCTAAATTAGAGGAGAATTCCTGGATTACCGTAAGGAAATCCCATAATTCGAATATAATCCTAATTATCTTTTGTGAGAGATAAACACGTGATGATCCTTAGGGTTTAAGGATTATACGACTTGTTTAACAAGTAAAGGGGTGAGACGCCTCCCTATATAAACAACCCTAAGGAACTACGAATGACTTGATTCCAATTTAGCTATTGGATACGTAGGCAACTTGAGAGAAGCTAACTCTCAGGCTCAGTCTTAAACACACAAAATCACCATCCTTATTATCTCTATTCTTGTTTGAATCGTCCTAGAGGTTATTTGGATCCCTAGGTGATATCCGACTTCATCACAGGTCTTAATATACATATTACCTCCCACTTATTATTTTTATTTTCATATATTTGTTTCAGAAATTTATTTGTTATCCTTAGTGAGTACGTGGAGTTTTTATTATATGTTTCGGCTTTTTTTGTTTAATATAATTAATTAATGGAGTTTTTATTATATGTTTTGGCTTTTTTTGTTTAATATAATTAATTTATTTACTGTTATGAGTTGTGCATATTAATTCTATTGCAGATGGCAGAAGAGGAAGTGAAAAGGGATTGGGAAAATATTCCAGATGAGGCTGTTGAATATATTTTTAGACACTTGCATCTTGATGATAACAGATCATGCCACACTTTATTTAAAAGCTGGCATGCATATTTAGGTCCAACAACACATTGGCTTATGCATAAGCAGTGTGAGAAACCTTCTTACCAATTGTTTCATCCCTTATTGTCGGACTCAAGCAACATGATGATGTTCACGATGCCTTAAGGTTTGATCATCATCGAACAAGGACGCGGTGCCTCGTTTTTCGAGAGATGGTTGGATTCTTATGTCTTACGGAGGCGGTTATTCGATGTTCTTTTACAATCCAGCCATGAATCCGTGATCCGTCTACGGATTTAACTCAAAATTCTTTCGAGTTTAACGGCGCGCTTGCTTCTCGGATTCTGTGGTTTTTGGAATCTTGAGCATATTTCATGACTATGTGAATAGCGTAACCATTAAATCTGGAGAAAAGAGTGGAGCTTTAATTACTATGAAAACAATCTACCATTCACTTCATCTTTTTGCAACCCTGTATTTCACAAGGGATTGGTTTATTGTTTAGGTACAAAAGGTAATTTAGGTGTTTATGTTGATTTATGGTGTTTTTATCTTTTAATTAATGTCTATTTCTATTTAGCATTAGTTTATCTTTTCCTAGCTGCTTTTGCTAGTTGTTTCTTTCTGGACAGTTTCCATTGTTTCTAGCCGTTGCAAGTTGGCAACTTGCTGTTTCTAGCCGTTGTGGCTTTTCTTATAAAGTGTAATCACACTTATCATTACCCGATAAGTGTTTCTAAGGAAATAAAAACCTTTTCTTCTCTATCTCTCTTTATTTCTACATGGTATCGAGCCTTGCTCGATTTTACGACAAAATTTCTCTTCTTTAAATAGCTCTTGAGCACTCTTGGAAGTTAACTCAAGGGAAGAAGGAAATTCAAATACCTCTTCCTGGACTTCTGAACCCTCACTTATGCCACTCCCTACTCACAAGCTCAATGGTGATAATTACCTACAGTGGTCCAAATCCATTCATCTTCTTATAACTGGAAGAGGGAAGGAGGAGTACCTAACTGGGGAAAGCAAGGCACCAGATGCTGGAGACGCCACCTACAAGAAATGGAGGGTGGAAAACAGCCTTGTGATGTCTATTCTGCTAGGGTCTATGACCACAGCTACTGCTGAAAACTTCATCCTTCTTAACACTGCTGCGGAAATTTGGTCTGAGGCCTCTGATTTATACTCAAAGAAGGATAATACTTCTGAGATGTATGAAATTGAGGCAAAGCTGCAAGATATGAAACAGGGAGATTTAAGTGTAACTGAATACTATAATCTCCTGTCTAGATCTTGGCAGCAGATTGACAATTGTGAGAGCATAAGTTGGCACAATGCTAATGATGCTAAAACCTACAAATCCTTGAAAGAACAGAGAAGGATCTTTAAGTTCCTTATGGGTCTTAATTCCAATCTTGATGATGTTAGAGGCAGAGTCTTGAGCTCAAAACCTCTTCCATCTATAAAAATGGTCTTTGCTGATATTAAACATGAGGAAAGCAGAAAAAGACTCATGATGAATGAGAACACTACTAACTCTTCCACTACTGAAAGTAGTGCCCTCTTCACTAAGGCACATTTCTAATCTGCTCAAAAAGGAAGGGTATGAGCCTTTTGTGAGCATTGCAAAAGAACTGGGCACATAAAAGAAACCTGTTGGAAGATCCATGGCAAGCCTGCCAACTGGAAACCTGCTAGGCAAAACCAGATACCTGAAAGCTCTGGGAGGTTAGCCACTATTGAGGAACAAAAGTCTGAAGGGATTTTTAGCACTGAGCAGATTGAAGCCTTAAAGAGACTTACATGCTCAAAATCCACAGATAAATGCTCCTCAAGGCTCCACTTCCATTGCTAATACAGGTCTGTGTTTCAATGCCTATTCTGGTAGTCACATCCTGGAAAAAGTCTGGATTGTTGATTCTGGGGCTTCCAATCATATGACTGGAAACCCCAGCCTCTTCACCAATCTAACTAAATGCAATCAACCTCATAATGTAAAAATTGCTGATGGGACTATTTCTCAAGTCTCTGGAATTGGTACAATTCCCTTAAATGATAATATCACCACAGAGGATGTTCTCTATGTGCCTAATCTTCACCGCAACTTCATACATTAGTAGGTTCATTAAAGACTCTAAGTGCTCTGTGATTTTTCATGCTAATGGGTGCAAATTTTGAGGTTTGAACTCTATGGAGGAGATTGGCAGTGCTGAGGGCATCTCAGGGTTGTTCTTTTTCAAGACTAATCACTCTAACATCTTATTTGAAGACATTTCCAAGGGCCTGTCTAGTATATGTAGACCTAATATGTCTTGTAGTAATATTATGCTTCTTCATTACAGATTAGGTCATCCTAATTTTTTGTACCTAAAGAAGTTGTATCCTGATGTTTTTAAAGGAATAAATGTTGAATCTCTTCATTGTGATATTTGTGAATTATCTAAGCATGTGAGATCTGTATTTCCAAAAATTCTTCACAAACCTTCTCAGCCATTTGCACTGTTTCACAGTGACATTTGGGGACCTTCAAAGAAGAAAACCATCACTGAAAAAAGATGGTTCATCAGTTTTATTGATGACCATAGCCGAGTAACTTGGTTGTTCCTTTTAAAGGAGAAGTCTGAAGTAAGATCTATTTTCATAAATTTCTTCACCATGATCAAAAATCAGTTTGGGACTGAGATTAAAGTCCTCAAAACTGATAATGGTAAAGAATATTTTGAGAAGAGTCTCAATTCATTCTTTTCTGAAAAGGGGATTATTCACCTTAGTACTTGTGTGGATACACCCCAACAAAATGGGGTGGCTGAAAGAAAAAATAGACATCTTTTAGATGTTGCCAGGAGCATAATGTTCACTATGAATGTACCTAAATACTTATGGGGGGGAGGCTGTCCTTACAGCCACCTATCTCATAAATAGAATGCCCTCTAGGGTTCTGAATTTCAGGACACCTATTCAAGTCCTAAAGGAGTCTTATCCTAACACTCATCTTATGAGCTCTATTCCCTTCAAGGTGTTTGGGAGCACCTGCTTTGTTCACATTCATTCCCATAATAGAGGGAAATTTGATCCTAGGGCAATCAAATGTGTCTTTGTTGGGTATTCACCCTCCCAACAAGGATACAAATGCTTCTGTCCAACCTCCAGAAAGTTCTTCAATACCAAAGATGTGACTTTCATGGAAGAAACTCCCTACTTTGGTCAAGAAGTTCAGGGGGAGAACTTTCCTAACTTCTATCAATCATGGGACATTGAAAATTTCTATGATACTGTGATCAACACTGAAACCACTTGAGACCACTCGAGAATCGGGCCAGGGGAACATACATGATGGATCTAATGATCCTCATGAATCACCTCCTATCATTGTGTATTCAAGAAAAGGAAGGCTACATCTCAAAACCCCAACTGTGATAATTCTGAACCAAATTATAATTCTGAAAGTCAGAATTCTGATAGCTATGAAAGTGGGACTGAAGATCAAAGTCTTGATAGTCCTAATATAAGTGACAATCAAGATTCTGACACTTCTGATCACTCTAAACATCTAAGTGATGACAATGATCAACCTATTGCTGTGAGAAAGGGGGTGAGGAGCTGTACTTCACATCCTATTTACAACTTTCTATCCTATCACAATCTTTCTCCTAAGGAAACTGGTTTTATAGGAAGTTTGGATGCAATCCAAATTCCTAAAGATGTCCATGAAGCTATTATTAGTCCTAAATGGAAGGAAGCACTGGAAGAAGAAATGAGTGCATTACACAAAAATGATACTTGGGATATCACTCAACTCCCAACTGGAAAATTTCCAGTAGGGTGTAAGTGGATATTCACCATAAAATGCAATCTTGATGGCTCTCACGAGCAGTACAAGGCAAGATCTGGTAGCAAAGGTTTCACTCAATCCTATGGGATTGATTATCATGAAACCTTTGCTCTCGTGGCCAAGCCGAATACTATAAAATCTTGTTGAGTATTGCGAGTTAATTTGGACCTGAATCTAACTCAACTTGATATTAAGAATGCCTTTCTTAATGGAGATCTTGAGGAGGATGTTTATATGCACATCCCTCCTGGGTTTGAGACCCTAGGAAACAGGGGTCATGTGTGTAAACTCAAAAAATCTCTCTATGGCCTCAAACAATCCCCAAGGGCCTGGTTTGGGAGATTTTCTAAGTTTCTCACCAAACAAGGCTACAATCAAAGTCATGCTGATCATACTCTTTTTACAAAAACCACTAAACCTGGGAATTTGACTATCCTAGTGGTTTATGTGGATGACATTATTCTAACTGGGAATGATCTTGATGAAGTAAAAGGAATAAAGGAATCTCTTGCAAAAGAGTTTGAAATCAAAGATTTAGGGGATCTAAAGTACTTCCTAGGGATGGAGATTACCAGGAATTCTAAGGGTATTTCTGTCTCCCAAAGGAAATACACCTTAGATCTCTTAAAAGAAACAGGTATGCTTGGCTGTAAGCCAGCAAATACCCCTGTTGAACCAGGTTTAAAACTTGGGAAAGAAGAAGATAGTCCCCTTGTTGACAAAGGGAGATACCAAAGACTTGTTGGAAGGCTCATATATCTGTCCCATACTCGACCTGATATATGTTTTGCTGTAGGATTGGTGAGCCAATTCATGCACAATCCTACTGAGAAGCATATGCAGGCTGTAGACAGGATCTTGAGATTCCTGAAAAAGAGCCCTGGGCAAGGCATCCATATCAAGAAGAATCCCTCCAGAGATGTTCATATTTTCACTGATGCAGACTATGGTGGATCCACTTCTGACATGAGGTCAACTTCTGGTTATTGTACCTATGTGTGGGGAAATCTTGTGACCTGGAGGAGCAAGAAACAACATGTTGTGTCCAGAAGCAGTGCCGAATCTGAGCTCAGAGCACTTGCCTTGGGGATGTGTGAAGGGATATGGATTAGAAGACTTATGGCTGACCTAAAGATGCCTAATTCCAGTCCTATACAACTCCTATGTGATAACATATCCACCCTCTGTATTGCTGAAAATCCTACTCAACATGACAAAACAAAACATGTTGAGATTGACAGGCATTTTATAAGAGAAAAGGTGGATAATGGGGAAATATCTCTTGTTCATGTGGCCTCCAAAGACCAGACTGCTGATCTTCTTACAAAGGCTGTTTCCAATCAAGTGTTTCAACACCTTCATCACAAGCTTGGCTGCATTGATATCTACAACCAACCTTGAGGGAGTGTTGATTTATGGTGTTTTTATCTTTTAATTAATGTCTATTTCCTATTTAGCATTAGTTTATCTTTTCCTAGCTTGTTTTTGCTAGTTGTTTTTCTTACGGACGATTTCCATGTTTCTAGCCGTTAAGTTGGCAACTTGTGTCGCTTCTAGCCGTTGTGGCTTTTCTTATAAAGTGTAATCACACTTATCATTACCCGATAAGTGTTTCTAAGGAAATAAAACCTTTTCTTCTCTATCTCTTTATTTCTACGATTTATGATCTTGAAAAGAATAAATGGGTATCCTTGATAAACCGAGAATCCGTTATCACGCGCAAGACGGCATTGAACACTTTCTTGTAGATTGTGGAGGAGACCTAATATCCGTGTTTCTTGGGACGATTGAAATCGTGGATTTCGGGTTTATAGATTGAATGATTCCAAGATGGTTTGGGAACAAGTTCATGATTTGGGGATTATGCCTTGTTTAAAAGCGCATACTATCTTCATCGCCTTCAAAACCTAATTGTATCTTTGATATTTAGCTATGTCGTGGATAATCACATTAATTCTATTGCAGATGGCGAAGAGGAAGTGAAAAGGATTGGGAAAATATTCGAGATGAAATTTTGAATATATTTTTAGACACTTGCATCTTGATGATATCGAGATCATGCCACTCTTTATTTAAATCTTGGCATGCATATTTAGGTCCAACAACACATTGGCTTATGCATAAACAAGTGTGAGAAACCTTCTTACCAATTGTTTCATCCCTTATTGTGCGGACTCAAGCAACATGATGATGTTCCCGATGCCTTAAGGTTTGATCATCATCGAACAAGGGACGCGGTGCCTCGTTTTTGAGAGATGGTTGGATTCTTATGTCTTCCGGAGACGGTTATTGAGTTGTTCTTTTACAATCCGATTCATCGAATCCGTGATCCGTCTCATCGGATTTAACTCAAAATTCTTTCGAGTTTAACGGCGCTTGCTTCTCGGACCGTGTGGTTTTCGGAATCTTGAGCATATGGGATGACTTTTTGAACATCGCAACCATTCGTCCTGGAGAAAAGAGTGGAGCTTTAATTACATTGAAAACAATCTACCATTCACTTCATCCTTTTGCAACCCCTGTATTCCACAAGGAATGGTTTCTTGTTTAGGTACAAAAGGTAATTTAGGTGTTTATGATCTTGAAAAGAATAAATGGGTATCCTTGATAAACCGCGAGAATCCGATATCACGCAAGATGGCATTGAACACTTTCTTGTAGATTGTGGAGGAGACACGATATCCGTGTTCCTTTGACGATTGAAATCGTGGATTTCGGTTTATAGATTGAATGATTCCATGATGGTTTGGGAACAAGTTAATGATTTAGGGGATTATGCCTTGTTCCTAAGCAATCCATCCTCTTTTTCGACGAATAATGTTATACCAATGCTGAAGAACAAGATTTTCCTCTTTGTGATGGCTTTGACTTTGTACTTCATGTATCCACACTTATTGGTTATGTGGCAGAATAAAACTTAGCTTTGTGATGGCTTTGACTCCACACTGTGCTAAAATCCTTAGCGACGCGGCACAAGAGCACTATCAAGCTTATGCTTGTTTTTTGTGTAGTGGTTTTGTATTGTCTAGAAAAAAAATCTATATAACAATCCGTAACATTACAAAATTTGTTCTTCAATAAAAATGTTAATGCAAAGATACTTAGAAAGTTATCAAGGGTCACGAAGGTTATGTTTGGTATGTATTAGTTGTGATACCCCACGTTGGACGTGGGAGAAGCGCATTACTTTTTTATAAATATGAAACATAAATGTCTTGTCATTCGGATTAACCCTTTTAGATTAAGAGAAGATGACGGGTAAGCAGTTGACCGGATATTTTTTGAGGCACTTAACGTTAACTACCCGACATTACATGAATTTGTAGTATCTTATTTTATTGTGATTTTTGTTGTTATACGTGTAATGGTTTTGTAGTCTTTTTTTGATTGAGGGATTGTATAGTCATTTTGTTTTGGTACTTTTCTTACTATTCTAAGGGTATGGATTTTTGTAATATCTTATTTACGTGTAATGGTTTTGTATTGTCATTTTGTTTTGTGAGAATTATTTTTGTAAAGTTACGTATTTTTTTGTATATGTATGATAAATTCTTATTTTCAAATAGTATAATTGTAAAAGTATATTTTTCTTTTGTTGCTTTAAAAAACACGCCTATGACGTCGTAACAAATTCAACCCTTTTTTTACCATTATTTTTTCCATATTAAATTGGGGGAATGAGGGAGAAGGACAGAAATATTTCATCAACTGAGTAGAAAGACAGCTTTTTGAAATTTTTGCATAAAGACAAAACTATTTATTCATTTATCGAAATTCACTTGTGTTCAAATTCATTGTTTAAATTCATCGACGAAATTCATTATCGAAATTCACTAATTTTCAAAATTCATCGTCGAAATTCACTAATTATCGGGATTCACCATTAAATTCATCGATTTCGGGATTCACTGAGGGAGATTCACCGATTTTTGGGATTCATTGTTTGTCATTCCATTATAAAATTATGCAGTTGTCTTATATATAAAAATATGTAGTTGTGTCTATTCTTAAAAATATTTTGATTGTGTCTTATCCCTAATTTTCCATATTAAATTCCGCAACATATCAAATTTCCTCTTTATGACTAATTGTTATCATAAAATGCTATCTTAAAATTAAATTTATCAATTTCTAGGAAACATATATATCCAGTTTCCTATTCCTCCTTGATTTGGGAAACAGGTTTTAGGAAAAAGTTTATCTTTTCCTATAATATTATCACCATATCATTATTTCTTTTTCTATATTATAATCGCTTTGAATCAGCATCATCACCGAGCAAAATCATCAACTGTGCGAGCCGCCACCAACTTTTGAGGTTTTTTTTTTTTATAATCATTAATTATATATCTTTTTGTTTCAGAAATTTATTTGTTAATTGTAGTGAGTGGAGTTATTATTATGTGTTTTGTTTAAGTATAATTTAATTTTACTTTAGGGCTAGGTTAATTTACTGATCAAAGATGGTGAAAAGAAGCAAGTTGGTTAGTTGTGAGCCACCGAATCCACAACCATTCCCATGGCTGATGTTTACACATGGAAAATCAAACAAGATCCAGACCTTTTATAATATAAAAGAGAATCGCCGTTTGAAGAGGAAGTTGCCGGATTTATCTAAGAGCCGCATTCAAGCTAGTTGTGAAGGATGGGTTGTGATCACACAACCAAAAGAAGATCAAGTAGAAGATTCTTACAGTTGCTTTTTGTTAAACTTGGTGTCCATGGAAAAGCTTTCGTTGCCAAATTTAAGTTCAGATATAATAAGATTGATTGAAAACTGCATACTGTCATCATCGCCTTCAAAACCTAATTGTATGTTGGTATTTAGCTATGTTGCCGACGCCATGGATAACGACACTACTCATATTATTCTTTGGCGTCCGGGTCAAGAAAGGTGGGTTGAAGGCGACATAGAAGTACCCTTGGATTATATAAAACTGTGTAATGGAGAAATTTATGGACTTGAAAGATCTACAGGTTCACTTGTTGTGGTGGATATTGTGAACAATAACGAATTCAATGTGACAATACTGAATGAATCAAGTCCAAAGTTAATGAAAATCGGGGCACCATGTATGAATAAATTCTTGGTTGAATCATGTGGTGATCTTTTTCTTGTTTATATCCGTCAAACAACTTCAGCTCCGCATAGAGTACGTGCAATCGAAGTTTTCAAAATGGAGGTTGTTGATGTTGATGCTGATGACGCTCATGGTGGTGGTGATGATGATAATGATGCTGATGATGGTTGTGGTGGTGGTACTGATACTGGTGATGATGTTGAAGTTGATGCTGGTGATGCTGGTACTGGTGAATGGTGATGATGATGATGAGGATGATGAAGAAGAAGAAGAAGACGAATATGAGAAAATTGAATGGGTAAAAGTGGAAGATTTGGAGGATAGAGTGTTTTTCTTAAATCATGGTTCAAACACAATGTCTTGTTCTGCAATGGAAACCGGTCTCAAAGAAAGAAATTCAATATATTTAATTAATCAGTTTGACAAAGATAAGAGCCTATACAGGTATAGTTTTCAAGACAATCGTTTCTATGAAACTTTGTCTTGTCTAGACGTAGTCCACAACTTGAAGCAAACTTTTTGGATAATGATTTAAACATGAATGATCGAGGGGGGGTGTGTGTTTGTTTTTATGTTTTTACGTCTATAGTTATATGTATTATCAATTTATTTTGGAGGATTTTGGAATTTAATATTAGCAATTTTGTGTTTCTGTTCGATCTATGTATATTTAGTTCTGTTATGACAATTCTGTGGCACATATACTGCAATTGTGACAGTACTGACTCTCTCAGATTGGACAAAGTTTCTGCCCATGTTGTGTAATTAATATTGAGCTATTAATTTTGGGTATTACAGTATCTTGTTTGTGCATTGTTGTATAAGTATCATCATAATGATGAGAAGATCACTAAGGATTTAGGTGATGAGTATGATTTCAGTTTAAGAAGGGCTCTGTTTAGGAGACATATTTCTTGTTGTGATGATAAAATTGTGGTGGCGTTTTAAGATTAAGTGTTCAATTCAACGTCATTTAGTCACATACAAGTTGTGTTACAAGTTGTCATTTACCTATTGTCTTGGCTTTTAGTATTTCCCTAATAATGGCGTTGTAAGGTAGGTCATGTTGAAATAATGGCATTAATACATTTAGGTACATCGTCCGAAGACCGACTCAAGAACAGTCTTAGCTCAATATCTGACTCATATAAGGCTCATTTAAGACTAATTCAAATGACTACTTCAAGGCATACATATGTCACAAATTCAGCCAAGTATCTCAAGCTTGGCAAGGTGATCGCTCCATGGAATGTTGAATTGAATACTCTGTTTCATGGCTCTTTTTTGTGCAGCAACAATTAATTTTGTAACGCCCCGTTCCCGGACACCGAGTCCTTATCCGGAAACCGAAACGTTCGGCACGCATAACATTAAATAAATAACATTACACGTAAGCCTCACTACGTCGTATCAAATAAAAGCAAACGGAAGCAAAAGACTCGGGTAATTTTTCCCAAACAATAGAGATTAAGAATCACTAAAGGTAGAAAGAAAATGTAATGCTTATTACATTCAGAAGAAACCAACGAATCCAAAAGTACTAGAAGTAAACTACAGAATCCATTAAAATCCAAGTCTAAGGCACAAATAAAATAAATGATAAATAGTAAACAAGGTCTTCAACTCTGGCGTCCTCAAACGTCATCATCGAAGTCCTCCTCGAAACCATCACCAACATGTTCGTCTTCTCTCCCCCAAACACATAAATAAACATGCATTTGAGGTAAGTACAATGTACATAGTAAGAAGTAGAAGCTACAATTTAATTAAGGTTCATTATTAATTAATCATCTTAGTGAGACCGACTCAATTTATGGTTCATCCCATGCCCATCGACACGTCATGACTATACGTTTCTACTTAACTTATCTTTGTTGCGTCACTACTCAAGGACACTGCGCATGGCGTTCATCAGCCTGAAGATATACTTGCTAACTAACGGTGATTAGCACCGATTAGCTCCGGGGTCTCCCCGGTATGCGATATCGTCCGATGGATTTCCTCCACTACCCTTCACCGTTTAAGGCGCAGTGTTGTCCACCTTTTATGAACGTATCACATCGCCGATATGGATTAGTGTCTAACCGAGAATAGATGATGCTTTATCTTTTACTACACATATGTAGGTATTGATGTGAATTAACTAGCCCTTCCTAGTGTTTTCAAGTAGGCTCCCTCACATCTCCTACTCTCGTACTTAGACCGCTAGACACGGACAAGTCCTAGCAAAAACACAGACATTGATGAACTCTAGTTCACCAAAGCACAAGCCCTTTCATGCCCTTCCGACGGATCCGAACTTCAACTCCCTTTAAGAGTACATTCGGTGTTTTAACTGAACGAATCGGAAGTTCAATCGAAGCTTGTTTCCTTTTTAATTAATCTTAATACATCATGTTTTAAAGCTCAATCCAATAAATAACATAACATTGAGGCCTGAACTAAAATGAATCGATTAAAATCAACAAAACAAAGTAAAGCGATCAAACGCCCGTCTCAGAACCATAAACGCCGTTTAAACCCTACTCGGGCGCCCGTCCAACCTTATGGACGTCCGTGCAGGATTGGACGTCCGTCCACTATAACTGGACGCCCGTCCACCTAAAAACGCTACAACCAGTATGTAAAATCACTCCTCAAACGCCCGTCCGCTTAAGGCAAACGTCCGTTTGAGTTTCTAAGCTTTCAGACGCCCGTCCGCCTATGCAGACGCCCGTCCACCTGCGTTTCTCCCAAAACCCTAAAATCTTCAAACTCGATTTCTAATCCGTTTCTAACACAAACAGCAGCAACTATAACACCGAAAAACACCTAAACGCATATCTAAGCATCTAGGATCGTTAACCAATCAAAATATACATCTTTCTTGCACCAAGACATCTTAAATCTTGATCTAACTACTCTCTACCATAATTAGATTGTAGGAAGAGCTTCTTACTTGTTTAACAGCAATACCAACAAATAAAGCTCAAGAAAAGCAATGACAAATTGATCTTTTCCTGCAGATCAAATCATGTGATAAATCCAAACTTTGATTAGATTCGATCACACGCTCTGCAGGCGATTAACCATGAAAAGATATGAGTTTTGATCCTCAAAACTCACCCAAAAACAACAAAGGGTCGAATTCTTACCTAGGAAAGATCCAACTTTTTGGTGTTGAATCGACGCTCCTTCACGACGATTCCGATGCTCAAAGCGATCTGAAAACGATTGAGAATCGACTTAGAACCGATGAAAATCCTTCAGCCCAAAATTTGCTTGCACACGCAGAGAAGAAGAGCATGCGGCTGCTCTCTTTTTTTTTTGTTTAGGTTATGGGATTAATGTGTATAATAGATCCCTTAAGTAGTTAATCCCAAATAAATCCCTTTTCCTATTATAAAATCGAAAAATCTCTTTTATTATATACATAATTACCTTAAAATTATATATATAAATATCCAATTATTTAAACTCCAAATAAAAGGAACCGAACCCAACATTTCGTTTTCGCAAAAAGACACGTCTGCCCTTTCCCGAAAATCGGAATATTACAAATTTGCTCATCCAATTAACAATGCCAAAAAAAACCAGCAGCAAAGCTTCATTGCAGTAGCAACAAAAAAGCCGTGCATTCTCTAATCTCGCATAAAATAAAATCAAGCAAAATCACAACCGACCATTTGAGCCACATAAATGTTTAAACCATGGACTGATATGAACTTAAATCTTCAACAGAAACTTAAAGCTTATCTACACAAAATCCTAATATTAATTAGCACTCATAATTGACCAAGAATAAGAGAAAATAGCTCAATGAAGCTGACCTGCTATTTTACCTCTATCCGATGAGGGCTATGCCAAGGAAAAGCTGAAGCACATGTGATGTGAATACTGGATAATATTGAATTATCTAATCCAATTTTAGACACACTTATTAAATCACAAACAAACATTGCAGAAAATGTTGTTGTGGCCTAAAAGGTTCCAGAATAAGAAAAAATGAGTCACTCCGAGAAGATGGATTAGCTTTTGAAATCCGGGGAACTTAGCAGATTAATTGCTAAATGGACGGGAACACAAAACCGGTTGACAAATACTGAGAAATTTATACAACTACGTACGAAAGGTGATCTATTTTGCCGCACTTCGGGATCGGGATATCATAATATTATTAAGACTATTGGCCACACGATCTTGATGGAGGACAGAAACAAAAGGAAACAAGATGAAGGTTGTATCCTCAATCAAGAGAAAATAAGGTGTAATCCGGTGAATCGCCGTCACCGTCGTCTGCACAGACATGAAATCAGAGTAGATTCAAAGAAATAAGGAAGGAAAGAAAGGAAATATCGGAGGATGATTGAATAGGTTACGTAGAACGCAAATTGTCAGAGGAGGGTGAAGCTTGATAACCGGTAACATCTTTAAGTAGTTTTATGGTGGTTCTGGATCAAGTTTTTGGATCACCATGTCATCAATTTGGAAAAATCTGATTGAAGGCTTATTTTTATACATAGGGGTCCACTAGAAATCTTTAAAATCCTATTGGTTAGACACACCAAGTAGGATTTGGTCCTGGACCATAATAAAATTTATGTTATAATTAATACGAAGGGTAATTTAGTCCGGTTTTTTTTTTTTTTTTTTTTTTTTTTTTTTTGTACTTGATGCAACTTTTATTTGGAGCGTGGATCATCACTTAATTCAAGGGAGGAAAAATGTATTTTTTTCCTAATTTTTCCTATTTTTTAAATAAACTTATATTAATAACTAAAGAAGAGAAGACGTGGCCAAAAATTAAAAAATTAGTAATACAATGTGTCAATGTCGTTCTATCAAATATGTATAGACTCCCCTAAAATAAAATAAAATTAACTTATCGTAAAAATATTAAACATATCAATTTCCCTCATTAATTATGACTTACCATAAAATTAAACATATCAAATTATTATGGAAATTTTATCCAATTCCTCCCGGATTCGGGAAACAATTTTTCTTTTTCTATAAATAATAATAGCACCAGACCAGATCATAATTCCTTCTTATTCTACATCAATCGTCATCCAGTTTAATTGCAATATCATCAACTGTGGAGTCCGACTGTTCGAGCCATCAACTTCTGAGGTATTAATATATATATTACCTCCCACTTAATTATTATTTTTATCTTTATTTATTTGTTTCAGAAATTTATTTGTTATCCTTAGTGAGTGGAGTTTTTATTATATGTTTTGGCTTTGTTTTGTTTAATATAATTAATTTATTATTTACTGTTTGAGTTGTGCAAATTAATTCTATTGCAGATGGCAGAAGAGGAAGTGAAAAGGGATTGGGAAAATATTCCAGATGAGGCTGTTGAATATATTTTTAGACACTTGCATCTTGATGATATCAGATCATGCCACACTTTATTTAAAAGCTGGCATGCATATTTAGGTCCAACAACACATTGGCTTATGCATAAACAGTGTGAGAAACCTTCTTACCAATTGTTTCATCCCTTATTGTTTGGACTCAAGCAACATGATGATGTTCCTGATGCCTTAAGGTTTGATCATCATCAGAACAAGGACGCGGTGCCTCGGTTTTCGAGAGATGGCTGGATACTTATGTCTTACGGAGACGGTTATTCAGTGTTCTTTTACAATCCGATTCATCGAATCCGTGATCCGTCTACCGGATTTAACTCAAAATTCTTTCGAGTTTAACGGCGCTTGCTTCTCGGACCGTGTGGTTTTCGGAATCTTGAGCATATTTCATGACTATGTGAATATCGCAACCATTCGTCCTGGAGAAAAAGAGTGGAGCTTTAATTACTATGAAAACAATCTACCATTCACTTCATCTTTTTGCAACCCTGTATTTCACAAGGGAATGGTTTATTGTTTAGGTACAAAAGGTAATTTAGGTGTTTATGATCTTGAAAAGAATAAATGGACTGTCCTTGATAAACTGCAGAATCCGTTATCACGCAAGACGGCATTCGAACACTTTCTTGTAGATTGTGGAGGAGACTTAATATCCGTGTTTCTTGGACGATTGAAATCGTGGATTTCAGTTTATAGATTGAATGATTCCAAGATGGTTTGGGAACAAGTTCATGATTTAGGGGATTATGCCTTGTTTCTAAGTAATCCATCCTCTTTTTCGACGAATAATGTTATACCAATGCTGAAGAACAAGATTTTCCTTGCTGCGTTTCATAACAATTATGTTGTCTTCTATTCGTTTGACACTCGTAAATTCGAAACGTTTGGATCCAATCTTTGTGAGGAGAATCTAAGAATGTGTGAGATAGCAAACCAACTGGAAAGCTGTTGGATAGAGTGGAGAAAGATTTCTGGTTGTGATCATGATAAAAAACTTGTTGATCAATGGCGGCGCGCGCAGCTGGAATCTCAAGTTGAAGACTCTCCCTCATTACCCATTAATTAATTAGTCTATATATTGCCCATACTTTTTGTACTGTTTTTTTTAATTATTACCAAATTATAATAAATTACATCCAGCTATTATGTATTTTCTATAATTTCTGCAATTAATGCTTACTCATACAGCTTAATTTATGTTCCACGTTTTTTTTCTTCATCTTCCTATGTATTTTTGGGTTGTGAAAAAGACGAACTTATTGAAAAAAAACCGCTCTGCGCATGATGGAATAGAGATTGAGATTCATTACTATTTTTCTCTAGCTATGATCCATTATTTTTAAACACTTATAACTCTCGATGTATAACTTTAAAAAGGATAATCTCACTTTTCGATTTCTTTATTTTGAGATTAAAATAACCACATTCCGACATACTTCCGGAAATTCAATGTTGATTGAAATTCATTGCAATTCACTCTCGCAGGGTGAATTTCAACGATTAATCTTGTAAATATTATGATGCAATTATATCAAGCGAGGTCTCAAAAGGTGTTTTACATGTCTTATTAATCGTGTTGATTTTGTAAATCTGTAATTTTACGAACTATAAGCATAAGAAAATAGGCAAAACATGTTGGATTTTAGTGTCTATTAATTAAAGTATCCCAATTTGGCAATGATAATTGTTTCCTCCATCATATTAAGAAATAAACTGCGTTCATCTCAAACCTTAGGTTTTGAAATTGAGGTCCTTCTCTTATTTAAGTTTGAGTTTATATTTTTTTACAGTTTCAAAAACAAAGATTTATTGGAAAATCCCTCACCGGACCGGCGGCAGGGCCATCTGATCACCAACCGTAGGGGTCACTCCCAGTTTCTGGTATTGTAATCTTAGGGGTATGTAATATGTAGTTGGGTCTTGTACTTCATGTATCCACACTTATTGGTTATGTGGCAGGATAAAACTTAGCTTTGTGGTGGCTTTGACTCCACACTGTGCTAAAATCCTCAGCGACGCGGCACAGGAGCACTATCAAGCTTATGCTTGTTTTTTGTGTAGTGGTTTTGTATTGTCTGGAAAAAATTCTATATAACAATCCGTACCATTACAAAAATTGTTGTTCAATAAAAATGTTAATGCAAAGATACTTAAAAAGTCATCACGGGTCACGAAGGTTATGTTTTGTATGTATTAGTTGTGATATCCCACATTGGACGTGGGAGAAACGCATTACTTCTTTATAAATATGAGACATAAATGTTTTGTCATTCGGATTAACCCCTTTAGATCAAGAGAGAATGACGGTGTAAGCAGTTGATCGGATATGTTATGAGTCACTTAACGTTAACTACCCGACATTACATGAATTTGTAGTATCTTATTTTATTGTGTTTTTTGTATTGTTATACGTGTAATGGTTTTGTATAGTCATTTTTTTTTTTTGAGGGATTGTATAGTCATTTTGTTTTGGTACTTTTCTTACTATTCTAAGGGTATGGATTTTTTGTAATATCTTATTTACGTATAATGGTTTTGTATATATTGTCATTTTGTTTTGTGAGAATTATTTTTGTAAAGTTACGTATTTTATTGTATATGTATGATAAATTCTTATTTTTAAATAGTATAATCGTAAAACATATTTTTCTTTTGTTGCTTTAAAAAACACGCGTATGACGTCGTAACAAATTCAACCCTTTTTTTACCATTATTTTTTCCTTATTAAATTCCAAAATATATCAAATATCCTCTTTATGACTAATTGTTATCATAAAATGCTATCTTAAAATTAAACTTATCAATTTTTAGGTAACATATCCAGTTTCCTATTCCTCCTTGATTTGGGAAACAGGTTTTAGGAAAAAGTTTATCTTTTCCTATAAATAACATCATTATATCATTATTTCTTTTTCTATATCATAATCGCTTTGAATCAGCATCATCACCGAGCAAAATCATCTACTGCGCGAGCCATCAACTGTTGAGGTATTTTTTTTTTATAATCATTAATTATAAATCTTTTTTGTTTCAGAATTTTTTTTGTTAATTGTAGTGAGTGGAGTTATTATTTTGTATTTTGTTATAATTTAATTTCACTTTAGGGCGAGGTTAATTTACTGATCAAAGATGGTGAAAAGAAGCAAGTTGGTTAGTTGTGAGCCACCGAATCCACAACCATTCCCATGGCTGATGTTTACACATGGAAAATCAAACAAGATCCAGACCTTTTATAATATAAAAGAGAATCGCCGTTTGAAGAGGAAGTTGCCAGATTTATCTAACAGCCACATTCAAGCTAGTCGTGAAGGCTGGGTTGTGATCACACAACCAAAAGAAGATCAAGTAGATTGTTACAGTTGCTTTTTGTTAAACTTGGTGTCCATGGAAAAGCTTTCGTTGCCAAATTTAAGTTCGGATATAATAAGATTAAATAAAAACTGCATACTATCTTCATCGCCTTCAAAACCTAGTTGTATGGTGGTATTTAGCTATGTCATGAACGATCACGATAGTACTCATATAATTCTTTGGCGTCCAGGGCAGGAAGCGTGGGTTGAAGGCGACATAGAAGAACCCTTGAGTTGTATAACCCTTTGTAATGGAGAAATTTACGGACTTCAAAATTCTACACAATCACTTGCTGTGGTGGACATTCATGTGAACAATAACGAATTCAATGTGACTTTACTGAATGAATCAGGTCCAGAATTGATGAGTATTGGGGCACCATGTATGAACAGTTTCTTGGTTGAATCATGTGGTGATCTTTTTCTTGTTTATATCCGTAAAACAACTTCAGCTCCACATAGAGTATGCGCAGTTGAAGTTTTCAAAATGGAGGTTGTTGATGCTGATGCTGATGATGATGCTGATGCTGGTGGTGGTGGTGGTGATCATGGTGGTGGTGATCATGGTGCTGATGCTGATTCTGATGTTGATGCTGATCATGGTGATGATGATGATGATGATGATGACGACGATGAATATGAGAAGATTGAATGGGTAAAAGTGGAAGATTTGGGGGATAGAGTGTTTTTCTTAAATCATACTTCAAACACAATGTCTTGTTCTGTCATGGAAACAGGTCTCAAAGAAAGAAATTCAATATACTTCATTAATCAATTTCGAAAAGACAAGACTCTATACATGTATAGTCTTCAAGACAATCGTTTTTACGAGACTTTGTCTTGTCCAGACGTAGTCCACAACTTGAAGCAAACTTGTTGGATAATGTTTTAAAAAAGAATGATGAATCATTATGTATCAATTTCTATATAGTTGTATTTTATATATTTTTTTTTATTTTTTGTTTTTTGTTTTTTTGGGTTTTTTTTTTTTTGTTAGGATTTCAACTCATACATATTAGATATTACATATGCAGTTTACTACTTTATGTAATGACCGGCATATGATATATGGGTGATGAAATGATATCTTAAGGATTTTATATTCAAAATTAGTGCTGTATCAGAATTTTGATATTTCTTTTATATTTGGTTTGAAATTAATTAAGTCACTTTTTTAATAAAAAGAAAATCTAACTTTACCTAACATAGGGATTGAACTTGACTTCGTGGCCATGATTCCTGTTCCCTCTCATAATAATTTCATGATATACAACACATCAATCATGAAGTAAACTCAATGAAATCAATAATACAAAAATGTGTTGTGTCATTCATATTGTCGGTAGCATCACTAAAAAATTCCTCCGCTCCAATAAAAAAGAAGAAAAATTGTACCTAACATATTTATTTTATACTCCTCCCACATGAAGATAATTTCGATGGTAAAAATATGGATGTTAGAATGTGATTTGCTTTGACCGGAGTGTGAGGTTCGAATCTTTTATTGAGTGACGCCTTTAAGAAAAAGGTTTAAACCATTGAAGCGTATGTCTTTATTTATTTCAATCACTAATTCTAGGAACGAGGTGATGGGGTCTTTTTGGCGTCCGGGGAGGCAAGCTTTGATACTCAAAGTCTTGGGCAACAGGGTATTACGTACTTTACGCATATGGGTCGTTACAAATGGCCTTCCCAACAAGGATGTTATTTTGATTAGATAATGCTGATTTACAAGTGGCAAAGGTAAGCCTGAATATTCTATCCATACGGGGTGAAAACAGCTTCCCTGTCTGATCTAAAATCAAATGTCCATTTCAAAATCATGCTAGGCGCTTTTTCTGAAGAAAAACAGAAGATATAAAAGATTTTATTTCTATTCAACTTAACTTACAAAGACAATTTACAATCATATATATAAGAGGGAAGGCTGCTGCTACTATGATGCTGCGGCTCTGATGCTGTGTCTTCAGCCTTGGAAAAGTCGACCTAGAGTTCTAGGTTTAGGGTTTTTATTTTTTTGTCTAAAACACCATACATGCCCTTTATAGACAAAATAATTAAAACAAACATATTCAACTAATCTTATCACTATATCAAAGACCGAGTCACCATTCGACTCGTAATCACTAATGATATGATCAAACACCTTATTACTCCAATCAACACCTTATTACTCCTTTGATCATAGTCTCCGCATAATTTGCGTATTGATTTGTGCATGACCGTTAATACTCCCCCTCAAACGAGGCTGGGACTGGGGAGCAGACCGAGTTGGACTTGCTGCATATGGAACTGAGTCGGAGCTTGCATAAACCGGGACAAATGATTGACGGTATATGTGATATCGGGTCGAGTAAAGGTCAAGTACTGGAGAGCGCCAATAAGACTTCGAAAATAAGGTGCATCTGCCAGAGGAGACGTTTCGGGAACAAGAGGCTTGACGGCAATAGGAGTGTTAGCCGGTTTACAATCTTGCATGGAGGCTCGTTGAAGAATCGTAGTAGCATAATGAGATTGATGGAGGTGCGATCCTTTGGCGTAACATCGATTTGAACCCCAAGAAAATGATGAATTGTACCAAGATCCTTCATTGCAAATTCGTTTATGGAGTATGCTGATAAATGAGCGCAGTAAGTGTGGATTGGACCCTGTAAGAAGCATATCATCGACATACAACAAAAGCACTAGAGTGCTTTGATTAGCATGGTAGTAAAAGAGGGAAGGATCCGATAAACTGCAATGAAATCCGAATGAAAGCAGAAAGGAACTGAACCGATCAAACCAAGCCCGAGGAGCTTGTTTTAACCCGTAGAGAGCCTTTTTGAGTTGACAGACATGATTAGGAAAATGTGGGTCACACATACCTGGAGGTTGTTCCATGTAAATCGTTTCGGAAATATGACCATGCAAGAAGGCCTTTTTGACGTCGAGTTGTCGGATAGGCCACTGACGAGAAAGAGCAAGAGAGAGGACAACACGAATGGTGCTAGGCTTAACCACCGGAGAGTAGGTCTCAACATAGTCCAAACCATCGACTTGGGCATAACCCTTGGCAACTAAGCGAGCTTTGAGACGATCAAGCGAGCCATCAGCTTTAAGTTTAGCTTTAAACACCCATTTGGAACCTATCACATGCATATCAGGAGTACGTGGAACTAAACACCAAGTGTTATTAGCAGATACCATGAAGAAAAACAGAAGATATAAAAGATTTTATTTCTATTCAGCTTAACTTACAAAGACAATTTACAATCATATATATAAGAGGGAAGGCTGCTGTTACTATGATGCTGCGGCTCTGATGCTGTGTCTTCAGCCTTGGAAAAGTCGACCTAGAGTTCTAGGTTTAGGGTTTTTATTTTTTTGTGTAAAACACCATACATGCCCTTTATAGACAAAATAATTAAAACAAACATATTCAACTAATCTTATCACTATATCAAAGACCGAGTCACCATTCGACTCGTAACCACTAATGATATGATCAAACACCTTATTACTCCAATCAACACCTTATTACTCCTTTGATCATAGTCTCCGCATAATTTGCGTATTGATTTGTGCATGACCGTTAATATGAAGAAAAACAGAAGATATAAAAGATTTTATTTCTATTCAACTTAACTTACAAAGACAATTTACAATCATATATATAAGAGGGAAGGCTGCTGCTACTATGATGCTGCGGCTCTGATGCTGTGTCTTCAGCCTTGGAAAAGTCGACCTAGAGTTCTAGGTTTAGGGTTTTTATTTTTTTGTGTAAAACACCATACATGCCCTTTATAGACAAAATAATTAAAACAAACATATTCAACTAATCTTATCACTATATCAAAGACCGAGTCACCATTCGACTCGTAACCACTAATGATATGATCAAACACCTTATTACTCCAATCAACACCTTATTACTCCTTTGATCATAGTCTCCGCATAATTTGCGTATTGATTTGTGCATGACCGTTAATATTTTCAACATACCATTTTTTGTTGTAAAAGAGCCTAGCATAGTCTTCCCAAGTTTTTGGTCTTAGCAAAACATGCAAATTATCAATAAGACCCACCGAACACTCGCCCTTGAGGCCCGCCCAACCTTAACAAAAACTTCCGGATAACATCCAAAGACGGATGGAAAAGCGGAAAACGAGCTACTAATGCGTTCTCAAATGGTCGAGAAAGTACATGCATTTCAGCTGGAAGGATGAGAAGCAAAGGATTCCCCAAAACAGGCCAACCGCACCAAAATTGGGATTGAAACCTTGGTTGCAAGAGTTTTTCGATGTTACCTGTGCATATGATTTTGGAGGGGCTCCCATGGCGACAGGTCGCGTGCGTGTTGCCACCCTCATCAGGTGGTGGCTCCACCGGCGTTGCCATTAAAGCCGATCACTTCCTCTTGATGATAAATGATGCTGGATGTGCACACCGAAGAGGATACTGCAAAAGACGGTTTCGAGCCAAAAAAAGGGTTTTGAAGATGATCAGGGAATCGAGCTGAGTCCAAATGTATACTGATCATCAGAAACCGACATCGGAGAAGAGCAGGCGAGGCCCGTAACGTCTCCAGACCTTAGGTCTGGTAGCGTTAAATGAGTAATAAAAGATCCGGTCAACCGCTTAGACCGTCCTCCTTGATTGATCTAAAAGCGCTAACCCGAGTTAACAAGACATTTATGTCTCACACTTATAATAAGGTCATGTGCTTCTCCCACTTCCAATGTGGGATATCACATTCTTAACCCTATATATAAGCAAATGGCGTCCTCGTAAAGATTTGTACCAGTCTCGTCCCTACCAGAGGACTCTAAAGGTGTCTGACACTTAGTTCCATTTGGTAGTCGGCTCTCATACCATTATTTCACTACAAGAAAAACAGGTTTTTGCGACATTATTGTTTGCCACACAACAAAAAAGTGTTGCTATATACTTACTTTTAGCCACATTAGCATGGCAAATGAGTCTAACCAGTGCTATTAGCCACACTTTTTTTGTGTGTGGCAAAACTAGTATAAAAATAGGCGTTGCCAGTAGTGTTTAACGCGCTGCAGGACAGGGCTGATAAGCGCTAAATGAGTCATAAATGATACGGTCAACCGCTTCGACCGTCGTCCTCGCTTGGTCTAAAAGGGCGAACCTGAATTGACAAGATATTTATGTCTCATACTTATATGGAGTGAGCATGACATTACTTTACCGATTTTAGACTTTACAAGACCGTCGCCCTAGCTAAGTTTTGCGTTCACGCTAAAATTATAGCTAGCATGTGGATTTTCTTAAGAGTAATGATACGTACACAATCGTTATATCAAAACAAATAACACAACGGCAAACTGTGTCATTGATCACAGTAGGTTTACATTATAATTAGTGTAGACCCATCATTATTAAAATGGCAGATGACCTGTCACACTTTGTCACGTAACCTTAATGCGCGTAACACACACAACGACGACGTCATTTTATTTAGGTTTTTTTACACTTTATAATAAGTGCATCAGAGGGATTTTTCACCATACCGTTAACTTTTTTTTTTCTTTTTTCTTGTTTTAAGTTTTTGATAATCGGCATCCTAAAGTGTATTATTGAACAAGACAGGGGACTCTGAAAAAAAAAAAAAAAACATGGGGATTGCACTACGCGAGATTGAGCGTTTGCGAAACAAGAGAATTGAATTGCGTCATAAGTCGTAAGTTAATTCATTCCCAAAAGGACTTTAGGGCGGCTTAATATCATTTTTCTCTCCGGCAATCATCATTTCATCCTCCGGCGACTCTCTTTCTTCATCGACTCTCTTTCTTTGTTCTTCCACGTAAGTAGTCCCTACAATTGTCATTGCAGTTAATTACCTTCTAATTTGAAGGAATCTTGCAGTTGATTACCCAATAATATGAAGGAATGTTGATATACACTTAGAATCTTGCAGTTAATAGCTCGTTAATAGCTCGATATAAACTTTTGCTTTTCACTCAATTACCCTAGGAAAGGAATCTTGAATTTAGTAGGATTTTCATCGCCAGATGCAGTCATGTATTCCGCTAATTTTTTCCGTCCTGACATATATGTCAATTTCATCTTGGGGATGGATATAAAGTAAATGACGTCCATGCATTTGGGAACATTTCTTTTGGGAAAAACAGGACAACGAATAAATTGTGCCAATTCAACATGGATTTACAGTGCTCCGGTGCATCAGTAAATATTGATTGATGATAAAATGTACTAGGGCAAGGAGAATCTGATAGGACAAGACTGATTGATGATAAAATGTAATTTTTAATAGAATAGGGCAAGGAGAATCTGATAGGACGTTATTCTGATTGTTTGGTAGGCTTGAGATTACATAGCTTTACTTCCTTTTGCTTGATGATGGTTTTGCTTGATGATGGGCTAGCTTTACTTCCTTTTGCTTGATGATGGTTTTTCCTTGAGATTACTTGCTATGGTTTTGCTTGATGATGGGCTTTAGACTACATGTTAGGGGTTTTACTTGATGATGGTTTTTTTTGCTTGGGATTACATGCTATGGTTTTGCTACTTGATGATGGTTTTTTTGCTTGATGATGGTTTTTTTAGCTTGGGATTACATGCTTTGGTTTTGCTTGATAATGGTTTTTTTTCCTTTCCATTTTGAGTATTTGAATAATTACTATTGTTTCAAAATTCAGATATCACTCCGCTGATTTGCACTCTCTAGCAGTACCATGGCGTGAGTTTACCCCTATCCTCAATAAAAATCATTCATCATTCATGTTTTGATGACAATTCACCAACATTTTTAAAAGAATCATTGCAGAGACTTTACTTCAGGCTGGATATGCAAGGTGTGTCAACAAACTTTTAAACTCAAAGCGTACGAGGCACACCGCGCTCACGGCATCTGTGCCGCGAAGAAGGTAGTAGTTAATATAAGTCACTTGTAATTATTAATAAAGTTTCAGCTATAAAATTGTTGTGCTCTTTTGCATTTACAGGACAATTCTACAGGCAATGGGGGCAAAAATGCAGGCAATGGGAGCAAAAATGCAGGCAATGAAGGCAAAAAACCCCGAAAGGGAGGAAACAGAAACAAAAACGGATGAGAGGTATTACATGTTGTTCAGTTTCAGTTTCATATAAATGGGGTAGAGGATCCAAAGCCCATACTGGAGTATGATTTTAGGGGCCTTTACCTCCCTGGGGATTAGTTCCCCTTCCTTAGGCCTTTGACCTCTTCTTGTAACCTGAAAAAAATGTAGGATCAAAAAGAACAAAGGTTGTGATAAGGGGTAATGAGTTTCTGCATCCCCATCTGTTAACTCAAGGTTCAACTAAGATTTAACCCTACATAGAGAAAAACATCCGAAATTGGGAGCTGATTTATGCCAACGAAGATCAGGTACAAATTGATGATTGAAGCCTTTGTACTATATCCTCGTCGATATCAGCCCACCTGGTAAGCATTAAAAAATAAAAAGGGTCAACTTTCGGAAACAATAAAATAGCACTACCACATTAAATAGACACTAAATATTGAGGGAAAAAAAGGGCTTAGGTTGTCCTAAATATTTATGGGGGTGGAAGTTCTGACCTCTGTTTACTTGATAAATGCTACCCTTAAGAGCATCAAGTTCATAACAACCTTTGTAGTCCTTAAAGTCCTATCCCACGACTAGACTTGTTCAAGATCTTCTTCTTAGAGTGTTTGGCCGTGTGGCCTTCACTCATAATTATATCAAAGGAAACTAAAACCAAGGTCTACTAAATGTGTGTGCATAGTTTACTCTCCTAATAAAAAGGGGCATAAGTGATTTGATACACATAATATTAGCTCGTGGTGGACAATCCCTTTTTTTTTTTGGAAAACACCCGTCTAGAAACTGATTAAAGTACCAGTTCTATTGTCACTTCTCAGAATTTGAACAGAGCACAAAATTGTCATAATCATTCCACACAACTTTTTCTAGATTTGCTCAACATCAAATAATTTTAAACAAGTAAACCCACTAGCTACTCTGGTATGATCATCTATGAGAGTTATAAACCAACGTTTTCCGGTTCAATTTTTAACGTTTGCAGTACCCAAAAACATTATTACGGATCATAGTGTATGGTTTTGGAAGGATTGACGGGTTGGGATGAATAAGATTTCCTACACTATTTAGCAAATTCAACCTTCACACTTAAAATAGAAACTTCTTTATTGAAAAATGATTTAGGACAAAGCCTTTTCATATAAGAAAGACCGAGACCTAGTCCATAATGCAAAATTAAAATAAGGTCTTGATTCAGGACAGAATTTGTGATGTACTGATGTAGGGACATATAAACTAGATTTACCTTAATTATTGTGATTGTTTTAAGTCTTCAGTTGGTAGGGCATGTTATGTTATCATTATTACTCTTTTGAGAATGAAATCTTATAGCTTGGATTAGCTCTAGTGTTTATCTTTAGTTTTAAATGATGTTGCACATTATCATTTAAGATTTCATATGTGATTGTGACCCTCGATCTTAGACATAAAGACCTTTCCAACTTCAAAGAGACCCAACACTTACGCTTACTGAAAATGCCTTTTCAATTTTCATCAAATGTGAGTCTGTTTGTGTGTTGGGGATAGGTTACAAGATAATTTAATGACTTATCAATTTTCATCGTTTGCTGAGTATATATTAGTAGCTTACAAGATAATTTCGGCACAAGGAGGGCATATTTTTACAGGCCAGGTGTCTGGTTAGACAATGATGCATCTATTTCCTACAATAGCTGAAAAAGATCCATCTGACATTCTAATTTTCTTATTTTCAGCACACGTAGTATATGAGGAGAATTATTCAATGATATGACTTGTTACTCTTGAGTCAATAACCCAAGAGACTGTACACGACTAATCCCTACAAAACACACACAAACACACACACAAAGGCTAACCTAAATCAACAAACGGGCTGCTCTATTTGCTCCCTTGTGAAGGATAGTGCCCCCACAGGAGGAGAAGCCCTTGGTTCAAAAGAAACTTGGTTTGACTATCTTGAATCTAGGTTAAAATTCTCTGCACCTCTTAATTTCCAAAAAGGTTTGCAATGTATCTCCTGGCACTGTGTTTAGTGTGACCAATTTTATTTGCTGTAGTCACACTTCAATTTTTGCTTATTGGCTTTCTTGTCAGACTCAAGCTATCCACCCACTAGGGCAGAGTGGTTAAGCAGATTTGTACATCACTCTTCTTCTTACCTCTTCACATCTAATTCCATGAAAAAAAAACTTCTCTAAGTGAGGGTAAAGGCCTTCTTCCAATTATCATCCCCATGACTTTGTCTAATTCTGGTATAGTATTGCCATAAAGGAGGACACCCTTCCATTCTCCTCACGTTTTTAAACTTCACAGTCTCTTGAGCACTCACACGAGTCATCATGGCATAGATCCAACTCCGGCCACAATGTAACTATCTCATTATAGTACAAACTCCACAAACTTGTTTTGGAGTTCGTGGACCTGAGAAGTGTTTCTGGGTTTGAATATATTTCTTTCACAGCCTCCCATTTACTACCTTCGTCCCTTAAAAAGTGTTCACTTTTGGAAAAAAAAAATGTCCTAAATGTCATTTTAGAAAACCAAAACATAATTTAATGTTTCTTTTTTCAAAGATACCCTTATCCTGACATTTATTCATTCCACTAACTTCATATCCCAAATCAAGCATATATGTCAATGTAGTATAGAAAAACCAACACATTATTTATGTTTCTTGATCTATGTGAAACCCAAAAATGGACACTTTTTAGGAGATGGAGGTAGTATATCTTTGGTTGTTGAAAGAAACGTGTCGCCTAGAAATGGCATGCTATATTGAGTCAATAAGCCATGTCATGACTAGTGAATTTTCAGATTTCCATATCTTATACTTAAAATCATTAATTGACATGATACCAAGCTTCCTGAATGGTACAAGGTACATGTTGACCGGTCAAGTTATTCATCAAAGACTGGTAAGCCTGGGGATAAATTGTACAAAGGAAACTTGGTACAAGTTCTAGTTCCTTTTCTTAATGCAACGGACCTTCCATCAGAAGGTTAAAATTGTTGTGAGGTTGATCCCGATCTTGTACCAAATCTTGGGACTCATTGTGTCATACAAACTCCTTGAGTCTTCTGGAATAAACCAGTTCCACAGGTGGTCTCACACACCAAGATCTTTTTTCTATACCAAATTTATACACAGTCAATCTCCTATCAGAGTTAGGAAGATCCTATGATCCATAGGATTGACTTTCATTTAATGAGCTATCAAGGCTGGTCTTGGTGTATCTCAAGATTCAATCCTTGTGATGAAGATATGAAATCATGTTATGTATTTTCATGTGCACCATAGCAAGGTTTTGACTCAATGAAGGAGATATCAAGAGGGTTAAAGAACTTCCTTGTGGAAGGACAATAACACTTATATATATCCTCTTTGTCTGGGAGAGTATCCAATAATGATGCACTTGATTGCCTTTGGCTCCTGTTAGTTCCTATAAAGGTTGTGCACAAATACGGTACAACCACACACTTTTGGATCAAGGTTTTGAGTAAAGTGACAATTAGGATGCAATCCTTTGAATACACCAATTGGTGCTTTGAACTAAAGGACTCTTGAGGGCATTCTGTTGATCAAATATATAGCTGTCAAAACTGTTAGAAGTCCTTTTTACCCTGTTATTATTTTATTATTTATATAATCTTTTGTCACCTTCTATCACACTTAATTCTACATTGATTAAGGTGTAACTTGGTGTACAAAAGAGTGGTTTGTTTTTTTCCTAGCCTTTTGCTGATGGAACACTGTCCTTTGTTACCGTTGGAACAGTGTTCCCAGCTTCTACTTTATCCAACTAGCTGTTGGATCTTTCTGTTAGTACTTAAGGAAGAGGGTAGTTGGTAATTACCTTCAATGAGCTTTCTATTCTAATAATAAAAGAATACTTTCCTCATTGCTTTAGTTCTTACATGGTATCGGAGTCTTAGGCTGTTTTCTGGGATTTCCTTAAAAAAAATTCAAATTTCCAAGTCTTTCTTAATCAATGGCTGAATCCTCTGCAACTAGTACAGCCACTGATCTTCCTTCTTCTGAAAACCCCATAATTTCTGGGGAACTTCAAAACATTCAAGCTATTTATAAGCTGAATGGTAAGAACTATCTTAAATGGTCTCAGCTTGTCAAAACCTACTTAAAAGGTAGAGGCAAACTGAGCCATCTGCTAGGCACTGGACTTGCTCCTACTGATCCCAAGTTTGCTAACTGGGATGAGAAGGACTCAATGGTGATGTCTTGGATGTGGAGCACGATGATCACAAGAAATCAATGATACCTGCATGTTTATGAATTCAGCCAAGGAGATTTGGGACCATGTACAACAAACCTACTCTAAGCTCAATGATGCAGCACAAATCTATGAAATAAAGGTAAAAATTCAGAATACTAAGCAAGGGATTAAATCTATCACTGAATACTCTAGCCTCCTTCAAGGGCTATGGCAAGAATTAGATCACTATCAATGCATCAAAATGAAATATAGTGATGATGCTACTACCCTTAGAAGGATGGTTGAAGGGGAAAGAATCTTTTCCTTTTTGGCTTGGTTTGAACCAGGAATTTGATCCTATAAGGGTGCAGATTCTTGGCAAAACTGACTTACCCTCTCTGAATGAAACCATGTCTATGGTGAGAACAGAAGAGGGTAGGAGAGGTGTCATGCTTGACACTACCAATACTGAAAGCTCAGGTCTATATGCTAGACGGAACAAAAATATCTATCCTAAGACCAATGAGTCTAAGGAAAATGTGGATAGAAAAATATCCAATCAGAGACAAGTTCCTAAATCTGGGGATATGGACAATCTCTATTGAACTCACTGCAAAAAAGCAGGCATACAAAAGATTTTTGTTGGAGACTTCATGGGAGACCAGGCAAGAACAATGCCCTGGCACATGTTGTGGATCCAACAAATCTGAAAGCACTTCTCAAGGGACAAATCAGGCTGCTTCCAGTCAGAATTCCAACCTTGGTCAATCTGAGATTGAAAAATTAAGGAAGCTCCTTAATACCTTGGAAAATCCATCCTCATCAATGGTTTTTTCAAGTATGGCCTCCCTTGATCTTTTAAATCAGAAAATTACTAAAGTTGGGTGGTTGACTCTGGAGCTACTGATCATATGACCCCTTCTATGGAGTTTTTCACAGAGTATATTCCATGTAATATCAACAAACATATTACAGTTGCCAATGGTAACTCTATTAAAGTGGCTGGTACTGGGAATATAACTTTGAATGACTCCCTAGTTCTTTAAAATGTGCTTCATGTTCCTGATCTGTCTGCTAATTTGGTGTCAGTAAAAAGATTAACTACTGATTCAAATTGTATGTGTTATTCTCTGCTAATTTCTGTGTGATCCAGAAGTTAACCACAATGAGAAGGATTGGTCTTGCTAGAGTTAAAGATCAAAAAGAAGATAAAGATGTTTTGGAGAAAGTCTCTCTGCTTTCTAAGGCTGATAATGATAAGATTCTTTTGTATCATAGGAGATTAGGGCATCCATCTTTTCAAATTTTATAGCATTTGTTTCCAAATTTATGTAAGGGTTCAAATGTTGAAAAATTTAAATGCAATGAATGTAAATTTGCCAAGCATAAAAGAATTTCTAATCGTGCTCATTCTCATTTATCTACTAACCCTTTTGATCTAATCCATAGTGACATCTGAGGACCCTCATTTGTTTGTGACTTTCATTGATGATTTCACAAGAACCACTTGGGTGTATCTCCTTAAACACAAATCTGATCTAAGTCATGTGTTTACTGTGTTCTATAACATGATCATGACTCAGTTTGATACAAAGATAAAAAGATTGAGGCCTGACAATGCAAGAGATTACTTTAACAGATTCCTCAATCCTTTTATGGAAGAAAAATGAATCATACATGAATCATCATGTGTCCACACCCCGCAACAGAATGGGGTGATAGAAAGGAAAAACAAACACCTGCTTGAATCTACTAGGTCCATTTTGTTTCATATGAATGTCCCTAAATCTTACTGGGGTGAAGCAGTTCTCACAGCTGCTCATCTTATCAATAGGTTGCCTACTAAAGTTCTGGATAAACAGAGCCCTATACGGGCTCTCACAAAGCTTGGTCCCTCATTCCTAACTTCTAAGGGTGTCCCACCTAAAGTTTTTGGGGGTGAGGTGTTTACTCATGTCCACTTCCCAAATAGGGGAAAACTGGACCCAGGGCGCTAAGATGCATCTTTATTGGGTACTCTAATACTCAAAAATGATATAAATGTTATCATCCTCCTACCAAGAGGTATATCATATGTAAGGATGTGACCTTCATATGATAATACATGAGTCATCATGTGTCCACACCCTACAACAGAATGGGGTGACTGAAAGAAAAAAATAGACACCTGCTTGAATCTATTAGGGCTATTTTGTTTCATATGAATGTCCTTAAATCTCACTGGGGTGAAGCAGTTCTCACAGCTGCTCATCTTATCAATTCTGGATAAACAGAACCTATACAGGCTCTCACAAAGCTTTTTCCCTCATTCCTAACTTTTGAGGGTGTCCCACCTAAAGTTTTTAGAGGTGAGGTGTTTACTCATGTCCACTTCCCAAATAGGGGAAACTTGGACCCCAGGGCACTAAGATGCATCTTTATTGGGTACTCTAATACTCAAAAAGGATATAAATGTTATCATCCTCCTACCAAGAGGTATATCATATGTAAGGATGTGACCTTCTATGAAATGTGCCCATACTACTCTAACAAGTCCTCCATTCAAGGGGAGCTACCTACTACTGATTATGAAAGGGATATATTCCTTCTTGATCCAACTCATATAACCTCTGGTAATGATGAACATGTACCTACTGTTGTATCCATTGCTGACACACCTACCTCTGGTGAAGGTGTGTCCAATGAGGATACCACAGAAAAGGAACCTATTATTTACACCAGAAAAAACTGGAAAAGGCTACATGGCATTGGTTCTGTAGATGGAAACAAGGATTCTGACCACTTCCAATAAGAAAGGATCCAAAGAACCTAGATCCCCATCACATAACAATGTAACCCTAGTAACTCTGAGATTGATACTAGCAATACCAGTCCTGGGGATTTGCCTTGTCATAAGGAAAAGTGTAAGGGCTTGTAATCTACAACCCCTTTATCCTATGAAAAACTTTCTATCCTACCATAGGATCTCTCAAAAACAAAAGAAGTTCATGAAAAGTCTCATGAATAGTCCCACACCAAAAGGTCCACAGGAAGCCCTGTCTGATGACAGATGGGCAAAAGCCATAAAAGATGAAATGGAAGCTCTGGATAGGAACAAGACATGGGATCTTGTGAACTTCCAAAAGGAGCTAAGACTGTGGGTTGTAGATGGGTGTTTACCATCAAATACCATACTATCAAGATTTATCTCTCTTTAGCTGCTAACTTTGACTGGAAACTTAGTCAATATGATGTGAAGAATGTCTTTCTTCAAGGAGATTTGGAGGAAACCATCTTTATGGATATTCCTCTTGGTTTTGAAGTTGAGAAGGGAAAGGTGTGCAAGTTAAAGAAGGCTCTCTCTGGCATAAAACAGTCCCCAAGGGCCTGGTTTGGGAGATTCACCAATGCTATGATAAGCCTTGGCTATAAACAAAGCCAAGGGGATCATACCCTGTTTATAAGCATGAATTTGCAAAGGAAGAGGTGTATCCTCCTTGTGTATGTTGATGATATTATCATCACAGGGGATGATCTGGAAGGCAATACAAGACTAAAGAACTTTCTGTGCAAAGAATTTGACATCAAAGAACTAGGGAAATTAAAATATTTCCTAGGAATTGAAGTCATGTAATTCTCAGCAGGGGATCTACATTTCCCAACAAAAATACATCCTAGATCTTCTTAAAGACTGTGGCAAAACAGGGTGTAAACCTTTGAAGACTCCTATTGACTTCACTCGTGGGATCAACTTTGCACATAAAGATGATGTAGACAAGGGTGCTTATCAAAGGCTGGTGGGGAGGCTTATATATATGTCTCACACAAGGCCTGATATAGCCTTTGCAGTCAACATTGAGCAGATACATGCACTCCCCAAAGAGATGTCATCAGAATGCTGCTGAAAGGATTGTTTATCTAAAGAGCTGCCCTGGAAAAGGAATCTTATTTAAAGGTGGGTTTTATTGGCACATATCAAATTACTTTTGGCACCCATTTATTGAATATTTTTCTGCTGAACAAAACTTCATCCCCACTGGTGTTCCTCCTTCAACACCAACATCAAATTACTTTTGGCACCCATTTATTGAAAAAAAATTCTGCTGAACAAAACGTCATCCCCACTGGTGTTCCTCCTTCAACACCACACTGACGTTGGTGTTGAAGGAGGAACACCAGTGGACTGACGTCTTTAAGTTGTGCCACTTTTATAACGTGAATGTTAGTGCCACTGGTGTTCCTCCTTGAACACCAACGTCAGTGAGGAGGAACACCAGTGGGGATGACGTCGTCTTTTTGAAAACAGTGTTGTGCCGAAGTAATTTTTTGTGGTGCAGGAAGTAAATGGGTGCCAGTAGTAATTTGGTATGTGCCAATAGAACCCACCTATTTAAAAAAGGTGATCACAGAGTCCTAGAAGCTTATACCGACTCTGATTATACTGGATGCATTGATGATAGAAGATCCACCTCTGGTCACTGTGTTTTCCTATTTGGCAATCATGTTGTGTGGAGAAGCAAGAAACAAGGGGTGGTGTCCAGATCAAGTGCTGAGGCAGAATTTAGGACAATAGCAATTGGGGTTTGTGAGCTTATATGGCTTAAAATCATCTTGGATGACCTACAGATTCAAAGGGAGGCACCTATGATACTACACTGTGATAATCAATCTGCCATTGATATCTCACACAATCCTGTTCAACATGACAGAACAAAACATGTTGAAGTGGATAGACACTTCATCAAAGAAAAGTTGGATAAGGGTCTGATCAAGCTCCAGTTTATCAACTCACAGAACCAAGTAGTTGATGTTCTAACTAAAGGCCTACCTAAGAAGTCTTTTGACTATCTCCTTAGCAAGCTGGGAATGATAGATATTCATTCACCAGCTTGAGGGGGAGTGTTAGAAGACTTTTTTACCCTGTTATTGTTTTATTATTATTTTATTATTTATGTAATCTTTTGTCACCTTTAATTCTATATTAATTAAGGTGTAACTTGGTGTACAAAAGAGTGGTTAGTTTGTTTCTTTCCTAGCCTTTTGCTGATGGAACACTGTCATTTGTTACCGTTGGAACAGTGTTCCCAGCTTCTACTTTATCCAACTAGCCGTTGGATCTTTCTGTTAATATTTAAGGAAGAGGGTAGTTGTAATAGCCTTCAATGAGCTTTCTATTCTAATAATAAAAGAATACTTTCCTCATTGTTTTAGATCTTACAAAAACACTTTTGGATCAAGGTTTTGAGTAAAGTGACAATTATAATACAATCCTTTGAATACACCAATTGGTGCTTTGAACTAAAGGACTCTTGATTCTTCAGGGCATTCTATTGATCAAATATATAGCTGTCAAAACAGCTTTTCCCTAGAATAACTTTGGAACATTCATTGCAAACATGAGAGATCTAGTTGCTTCAAGTAAGTGCTTGTTCTTCCTCTCAGCAATGCCATTTTGCTGAAGGGTAACAACATAGGAACTTATAAGAACAATGCTTTCTCCTTCATGAAAGTTCCAAGAGTTTTCTCAAAAAAAGTTGATCATTATCAGACTTTAAAACCTTGATATCAGTTTCAAACTGAATGTGAATCATGTGATAGAAATTTTTAAATATCATACGAATTTAAAACCTTTCTTTCATCAGAAGCACATAAGTAAGCCTATAGTGGATGAAAGTGATGAACCGTCTAGTGTATCACTGTGTATTTGGTTGATATGATTTCTAAGGAAAGTTGGTCCTTGCATGTTTAGTAAGACCACAAACTTCACACTCACAATCCTTATGTTACTTATTGATAAACAAGTTATGGGATAACTTTTTCAGATATACAGAGGTTGGATGTCTCAGTCTATAGTGCCATAACATTACATTATCACTATCAGTATTGGAACCAAGAAATCTAGAAGTTTCCCTTCCTGAGCTATTAGCATCCCCGGTCATAAGATAAAGACCAGGGTTGGTCTTAGCACTGCCAATCATCTTTTCAGCTATTGAGTCTTGAAATTCACAGGAATTAGAGGAAAAATTAAAGCCCCATGTTGTCTTGTTGAGCCAATTTGTTCACAAATATCATATTACAAGATAATTTTGGGACAAATAGCACATTTTTTAAACATATGCCTTTAATGTTGATAGTTCTCATACCATCTACTTTAAAAGTAGAACCATCAACAATTCTGACAAGTCTCTCTGTGTAAAAGGATGAATGGATGAGAATAGAGATTTGTCACCAATCATGTTCAAACGCACCAGGATCAATGATCCATTGGTGTTGAACATGAAAATCAAAAGTTTGAGACATGGCACATGCTAAGCAACAAATGCAGAGGACACAACAAACTGATTTCCAGAGCTTGAATTAGGGTGGAAGAGCCTCTTGAGGGCCTCAATTTATTCATGAGAGAAAACTTCTTTTTGAACAAAATGATTTGCCTAAGGTTATTTCCCATTTCCAGGCTTGGGTTTCTAGTCCGCAGGGTTTCCATGCAATTTCCAGCAAGTGTCTTTGGTGTGCCCTGGTTTTTTGCAATGAACACACCAGGGCCTCTACTTCTTCCCGTTGAAGGATTGGAAGGTCTTTGAAATAAGAGCAGAGTTGCCTTGAATAGGACTTTGAGGAGTCCATGTAGCTTGAGTCATCCAAGCACGAGTTTCCTACTACTTTCTCCTCATGTTTGATATCTGCAAAGGCAGCTTTCAAGGAGGGAAGAGAAGATCTTCTCAGAACCCTCCCCTTAACATTATCAAGGTCGGTGTTAAGACCCATCTGAAAGGAGAAGACCCTATCTTTTTCTATGAACAACTTGTTGTCCCTTGCATCCTCAGTGCATTTCCACTGATGATCATTAAAAAGATCTAGTAGTTGCCAAACTCTATTGAACTGGTTGAAGTAATGTGTGAGAGAATAATCTGCTTGCTTGAGATCCTTTAGCTAGGATTTAAGCTCATAGATCACAGAGGTGTTATCACTCTTAGAATAGATATCGTGTGCAGGTTCCCAAATTTCAACACTTGTGTTGTAGAGCATGAAGTTCTCACTCAGCTCAGGAGTCATGGATCCTACCAGCCAAGAGACGATGACGTTATTTGCCTTCCATTGTCTATACTTCGTATCATCTTTGGCTAGCTGAGGTGTATCACCATTAAGATGTCCTTTTTTGCTTCTTCTAAACACATACATCAAAAGGGATCTAGACCACAAATGGTAATTGTTTCCATCGAATTTGTCGTTTTAGAGAAGATGATTGTTGTTCTCACTTCATCCCTGAATGATATTTGTTCTTTAAAAATAGAGAACAACATCAGCGGACGTTGATTTTTCAGTGGTAGACATCTGGTTTCTGAAAAAATCTCAGAAATTTTGAATTTTGAGCTCGTTTTTGGATCAAATCTCTGATACCATGTCGAAATTAATAGAGGAATTTGAGAAAAAAAATAGCTATTATTGACAATAAACTTGAGTCTTACAAGGAAGTCCAAGACAAATGCTGAAAAGCATTCCAATGGTCCTGTAGAGTCTGGAAAGCTGAGAAACAGGGCCAAAACAAGGCCAACTAATTAAAACCTAAACTAATTGGGACTATAACTTCAACATTAACTCGCATTCGTCGAATTCAATCAATTGCCGAGTTAGCTCACCCAACTGCCTCTACACGTCTTGTGTTGTCGCATCTTAGAAATTAGAATAGAGGGCTGAGGTGTCAGGGCGGCATCAACTTGTCCATGACCTTGTCCTTTACGATGACCAAAACTAGCCATGGATTATGGTGATTTTCATGTCCAGAAAATGTGAGTCAGCTTACACACCAAATGACCAGAGTGTATCAATGATACATGCATGGAAGGGGAAGGAACTTGGAAAAGGACACCAAGAATGTGACCTAAATATTATTCAAGTCTAAATTTCTCAAAACCCATCATCAAGATTCTAAATCTAGAATACAAAGAAACTTCCCACTTATTTTAGATATTTTAGATGACATAAATTAGCACGTGTAAATCAAAGCACTGATTAAGACAACTTTTTAAAAAAGAAATAACAAATAACGGATTTTTGTTATATCACATTGTAATTATGTTCACTCAATTCTCTTTATCTATTTGTGCATGGTTCAACATTTAATTATTATGTTGACTGACACTTCTCTCCCGTCTATTTGGATTTGTACAGGGTCCACAGTGAGGGAGATGCGAGGAGCACCATTGCTATATACTAGATATTTGACTTGACGATGTCCTATTTTCAGACTTGTTTTTGTTTCAGACTTTCTTGTTTGCTTTGTTGACAATGTTACTTGCTAGATATTTGACTTGACGATTGTTATATGCTAGACTAGATATTTGACTTGACGATGTCCTATTTTCAGACTTTCTTGTTTGCTTTGTTGATGATGTTATTACTTGGCACAAAGGGTCAATTATGTTTGCCGCAACAAACAGTAAAATGTTTAAGTAAAACACGCGGTGATAAGTAAAAATATTATAAAAAAAATAGTGCCTCCACGGTGACAAAATCATCACCATATAAATATAGTTATTACACAACAGCTTAAACATAACCAAAACAATAATATGTGTCAATGGCAATTTGAAACAAATAAATTTTAAGCTTAACATTGTTCTTCTACTACTAGAAGAGATAGTTAAGCTTAACATTGTTCTTAGACTACTACAGCACAAGGTTATTTGAAGCTTAGTTAGGCTGATTTGCTATCGTTGCTTATTTATATTATTTTGTCATCTTGAAATTTTATTGTAGAAAAATAAAAGTTATTCATGCCCTACTAAAAATGAGTCATTCTATTCTAAAGAATATCATGTGGAGATATTTAATTCTAAAACTATTTAGTTGTAGATTTTAAACGTATGTATTGTTTGATGGCTCAATCCGTCAACAACCTACCCTTTGTTTCATTTAACTGTAAATTACTTTAAAAACTTGTAATGATGTGAACCTCACAGTATTCATATATATCATTTATTGTAATGTAATAAACCATTTTTTACCTATGTATTTAGTTCTTATACATTTCTTGTACTTCGTTTTGTTCAACTTCAGACAATTATATAAAATTTATTTTATCGTAATTTTCTTAGAACCATTCAAGGTAAACACCTTCCATGTGGTTTGGCGATGTTGGTGAACCTCCCGATAGTTTCATATCTTATACTTTGCCTCGTGTGGTATCATAGAAAGGGTTAATTGTGTTCTCAGTTCTAACGAAATATGTCTGGGAACGAAGTATATGATAGTGTCCCGGAGGCAAAGTATATAATAATCTCTCGTGAGGAGCTATTCACAACATATAACAAACTACAGTGGCAAAATAAAAATAAAATTAACCCGAAACTAGACGTATCTAAGAAAACTAAACTAAACCAGGAACATACATATATAAGACGGTGTACGATCAAACAATATATAAAAGCAGGAAAACTAAACTAAACCAGGAAAACACACACACATGCATGTGTGTGTATGTGTGTGTATATACATCTTAAAAAATCAATAAGATCAAAGAATTGAAGTGATCGGCCAGAAAAACAAACCTTGCAATATGTGAATGCCCCATATAAACAGCTAAAGCACCACGATATCCCTCATTTTCATACGGTCATCCTCATATTCATATGTCGAACTATCAGGAAAAAAAACTAAGATTTCAGAAAATATCAATGATAAGGGAGAACAAAGAAAAACAAGAGTCGATGAGCTGAGATTGTATTTCACATCAAGAATGAAACAGGGATCCAACTCTTTCCTCATCCAGGCAGTATATTTCACACATCAAGAATACAAACTATAGCAAAACCTAAATTCTTAGCTAACAAATCTATTATGGTTCGTTTGGGTGAAAGGAATGTAATGGAACGAAAGGAGACGTAGTGAGGCATTTCACTACTAAGTTTGGCATATCATGGAATGAAATTGAGGGAGACATAGTGAGGCATTTTATTACTACATTTGTCCCATGATGCACACAACTAAAGTCCTCTACATGCATCACATGGGAAAACATGCAAAAGTCAATACAATATTTAAAGAAGCACACAGATGACATAAGTAGTGCACACTCAAAGGCAGGAAAAAAAACGTTCTTATCACATTTCTTTTCTTGCAAAGATGCGATTAATACAATCATTATGCGACAGATTAAGAATTAGATTCAAACTGACACTGTTTAATGCGCTTGACTAAGAAAGAGTAGAACGAAAATAAAAGAAATATCAAGGCTGGCCACAATATTTGGATTGATTTTGGACCTCAGCAACAAAATAGTTTAGGGTGAAAGACATCTTTTTTTACAAACTAAAAAAGCAAGGTCACAAACAATGGTATTCACAAGAGACGACTAAAAGGTGACACGTATAATACTATGCGGAAGTTATACACGATCTCTAAACTTCACAATGTATAGGCAGTGATAAAAAATAGGACGATCAAAACGTTGTAAGCTGTATTACTTGATCATATTAATTAGTTGCTTTCTAATCAATTTAGAACTAAATTATTCAATTTGAGGTGGATGGGGTTCTTAGGCATAAGGTGCTATATCCTCTGCAAGCACACAAAAATATAAGCTTACCATGCCTTGCATTTCTCTGCAGCAAGTACATATCATCTTGACTGAATCGTCTCTTGCACGTCTAGAACTTGCAATCTGCTGCACTTTGAAGTAAATGAGAACCATGTTTTTCATACTATTCTACCTACATTCAAACAAACAAATTAAAATTTAAAACTTTTTTTTCACCTGGGATATCGGTAGACTATCGGCAAAAAAAATGTGATGGGTAGGGTTTGTATATTGTCCACTCACCTATTGCCACCCTCAACATGATACCGTAAAGAGCGTAAGCGTTAGAAATTTGTCACACCCACAAAACCCATGGATGAAATCTGTGTTGCAATTCAATAGAAATACATATAATTGGGGACTCGTTAAATTGAAATCCAGACTAAAATTGTAACGAGCCAAAATATGCAAACAGAAATCCACAGAATCATCAAATTTACAACGGTTGATTTGTGGATTACTCATGCTCCTTGTCTAATTACAGGTGCATTATCAATTTTAGCATGCTAAATCACGAGATTATACCTATTATTGCTGCAAAATAAATACCCCCCTTCGTGGTAGGTGACGGTGTAACCATAACACGCAAATATAAAGAAATACTAATAAGCAATAACTAGTAGTCATGATGAAGAAACAAGAAGGCATATGCTACCAACAGCCAACAAGGCTCCCTTTTATATGCTGCTGCAATCAAGTCTCAATCGATGCTCGCCTACAAACACAACAAAATTCCAGGGAGATTTGAGGATTATGTAGAGAAGAATATCTATATAAAGACATCCAGACCCCACACAAACCGGTCATTCAAAACACACAGCTGGAGAAACCCTTCTCCAAGCCTTTCACGGTCCCTTTGTTGAGAAATCTATATAATATAAGATAATAAAAAGACTAGGCTGCATAATATACCTGAAAAGAGTTCAAGGCCTGCCGCCACTCAAGTTTTCAGTCCCATCTCCAGAAATGCTGCCATCTGTAATGCATTTTCAGCTGTTACTTTCTGGTTCTAATGCATCTACAACATCCTTGAGACCCTGTATCAAAGTAGCTAAAAGTGTTAACTTTGGAATGAAATAACCTTTAGCTCAACCTGTATTTAAGTTCACAGCAAAGAACTGATAGACCTATTATGATTTTGCAAACCTTTTTAATGAAAGAAAGGTGTTTGCAACACCAAACACCCCCTCCTCCCATAGTTAAAGCAATAAGCAAAGCCTAGGCGAGCTTAAGTCGCCCAAGTCACCAAGGCGTTGGGTAATGGCTAGGCGATCATGGAAACACGGTTGAAAACTAGAAACAAATTGAAGGAAAAATCAGTAAAAGTCCACAAAAAGCTTAATTCTTTATCAAATAATATTCAGTTGTGCCTTGTGAGCACTCTAAGCTCCAGCCACATCAAACCAATAGCAATGATGTCAGTTAACTAGCCATACATGCACCAACTCAGAAAATGGTACTAAGTAGTCAAAAGTTTCATCATGTGCACACACGTAAACCCTTTTTTCGTACAGCATCTTGCCGAAGCAGACCCTCACCTACCTTCTAGGAGCTAAGACATCGACACTCGCCTAGGCATTACCTAGGAGAGCGCATTGACAACCATGTCCCTTCCCTCCATCCCTCTCCCAATAAAAGTATGACCCTTCCCTCCCTCCCTCCCTCCCAATAAAAGTATGACCCTTACCTCCGTCCCCCAAATAAAAGAGAAAGTCAAGGGAGAGGGGAGAGGGGAAAGGTTGGATCTACAATGGACAATACAACAGAAAAACGTATTACAAGGAAATGTGAAAGACTCGATTTTGATACATCTGCCACCGTCCTGAGGGTGTCTATGACAAAAAAGACTACATCTTTATCATAAGCATGAACAATCCCTTGTGAAAAGAAAAGAAAAAAAACGCATCTATTTCTTCAAATTAAAAAAATCAATCAACACTCACAATAGCTGAAGTCTCCATCCATTTCAAAGTGAAAGACTCAATCTTGAAACATCTGCCACAGTTCTAAGGGTGTCTATGACAAAAGACTACATCGTGAACACACCCTTGTAAAAAGAAAACAAAAGAGAAAAAAATACACCTGTTTCTTCGAATTAAAAAAATTCAATCAACAATAAGAAGAAAAAAATATCAAAAAATAAGTACTCACCTTCGCTGATATCTCCATCTATTTCAATGTGAAAGACTCAATTTTGATACATCTGCCACGGTCCTAAGGGTGTCTATGACAAAAAAAGATTACATCTTTATCATAAACATGAACAAACCCTCGTGAAAAACGAAAAAGAACAACACATCTCTTTCATCAGATTAAGAAAAATCAAACAACAACAAGAAAAGAAGAAGAAAAAAAAAATCAAATTCACATTCGCTGAAATCTCCATCCGCCAGATTAACTCAAGATCCATCAAGGAACAGCCAAAAACACGATAAACATTAGAGCATAGCAGATTTCCATAGATCCTGCTCCTTCCCCCTCAAGATGCACTAAAATCTAAGGTGAGATCTAAGGTGAGACATCAAAAAAAGATCAGATGCAAGAGTAAAGACGGGTCAAACAAAAGAATTTCGTTTGGATAAGTCTGGGGACGATGACAGGATATGGTTGCGACTTCCGACGGGTATGAGCGGCGCCGGATATATCCAAACAGATGGTAAAATTAGAGATGGAAAGAGGAGACGTGCGAATAATAAAAATAAATAGCGTATTGGTTCGTCTCTCTTTTTCTAACTGAACAATGTCTTCTACGGATGTCTCAGAAGTCAAATGTAAGAAAAGTAAAACTCGTTCATATTTTTCGTTATAAAAAAAAAAACTCGTTTATATTTTTTCTTTTTTTAAGGGGTATATTTTTACTTAATAATATTATTTTTAATTAAAATGATTTCTTGGAAGTGTATATTAAGGTATCAAATGAGGGAAATTGATCCAGAATCTCACCGACTCTCCGACTCGATCACATTGTTTTATCATCACAATGATAATATGCTTGATTCTTGGAGATTCGTGTTACAATTTTTTCGGAACATATTGACTTCGATTATATAAAAATCCGCCACGAAAACAAGGAATTCAAAATCTACTTCGTCTTACAATAAATTGTGACAATGGTATGATTAGAGATTGTACATGTGGCACTCATAACTCATAAGAGAGTTATTGGGTCATCATCATAATTGGGCCTGCATGGGCCTGGCCCGACTTTGGAGTCTGCATTATTCGTCCCGAATCAGACTCATTTAGGTTTGGGATAGTCTACGTCTAACCTTATCCGACGGTTATGACACATGGCACTCCTGAACACTACGTTCACCTCGGTACGAGGCATGTGCGATCTCAGACGGCATGAACTCGTCATTAATGGGTGTGCCGAATATTAAGCGTGACCTTACACATCTTCTCACTTAATGTTTCTGTGACTATGAAGCACGGATATGGATACGACACGGTTAATGTCAAAATTTAAGAACACGACACGTATATGTGTGTATATATATCCCTCTCCTTGTAATAAGAAGACAATGGAGAGGTTGATGTGGAAACCATACAAATGTTTGGAAAAAATATGCTGACGTGACATTATTTCGAAAATATGATAGATAAATAGAAAATATGCAACAAAAAAAGATTATTGGGCTTGAAGACATAGATTTTAGCCCATTTTAAAATACAATTGGTCTGGCATGTATTTTTTTTTCCGTGTAAAATGAGATTTGATACCATACACACGCACAAACAAATACTCCGTTGCTTCGTCGGTTAAAAATAAATGTAAAATGTGAAGTTTTTTTGTTTTGTTTTTTTAATTTTTTTAGCATAAAAATGCAAAGTCTTCTTGAAACGATAGCCGTCACTTCCCTTGTTCAGACCGGCAGCCTGGAAAGATGGAGGCTCGGCCTTGTTCATGTTCTAACCGATATTTATCATTTTATCTTTGAAAATTTTTGCTTTACAAATGCAATATTTTCTTTGTATCAAAATTGTATATTTGTAGATATTTGTTACGACATACAGAGACTCGGTGAGTGACGGAAAATCCTTTCATGTTAGTTCTATTAGAGCGTATCCACAAATTTGCTGATAAGATCATTGTTCTTAAGCTATTGGCATTACATTGTCTAAGCTATTGCATTCTAAGCTATTGCATTACATTGTCTAATTTTCCATTGGCATTCTAAGCTATTGCATTACATTGTCTAATTTTCTTATAATGCTCATTCATCTCATTCGAATCATCTATACATCTCATTTGACTCATCCATCTGTGCAGATATTTAGCTTCGTGCAAGGCACAATTAAATTGATTCATCCCTTTGTGCATACATTTAGCTCAGTGCAAGACACGAATTGATTCATCCCTTTGTGCAATATTTAACTCCGTGAAAGGTACGTGACGATACCGGGTTTCACCCCTCCACGTGTCGTCTTGCAGTTGGTCCCCAGAGTGGTCCCTAGAGTGGTCCCCATAGTGCGAATGAGTACTAAGTTATGCATATCGAGTTCCGGACTGGGGGCTACAATAATCGACAATCAAACAGTGTAGGACAAGGGGTCCCAGAGTCGAGTGCCGCAGATCGGTTATGTCGACATCGAGGGCAGAGTCCGCGCCAGCTGTCAAGGCCCATTAACAGTGTGATGACTTGGGCAAGGGTTAAGACCCATTAAGGGTAAATGTGACATTAGCTCAAACCGACTTAGTAATTAGGGTTAGGGCAGGTGTTGTCATTACAAATACCACACTCAGGGAACTACGTAAAGGCGATTCGCGGACAATTCAGAGATCGTAAGCGATCCAAGATAAACTCTTAGACGTAGCCGCAAATCACAAAACCCATCATCTCATTCTTTAGGCATTAGGGTTTTGTCCATCACTAGATCCACATAGGTCCGGATAGACTAGGTGACACAATCAGTCATCGTCAGTACGCATTTTTGAATTTGTGTTTTAATTTTATTTGTGCATTTTGTTACTTTTTTAGGGTTTAATCTGAAATTCATAATTTTAGGGTTCAGGCTAATTTTTAAAGGGTTTAGGTTGATATTCATATTCTATTATTTTTTTCAAATAAAAAATGGGGGATTTTTTAAAATATCTTTTTCTTTTGTCATTCTTTATATTTAGTTGATTTGTGCAGACATCTGGCTCCGTGAAAGGTATGAATTTTTGAATTTGTGTTTTATTTTTATTTGTGCATATTTTTGTTACTTTTTTAAGGTTTAATATGATATTCATAATTTTAGAGTTTAGGCTAACTCTTAAATGGTTTAGGCTGATATTCATATTTTGTTATTTTTTTCAAATAAAAAAATGGCGGATTTTTTTAATATTTTTTTCTTTTGTCATTTTTTATATGTAGTTGATTGTATAGACATCTAGCTCCGTGCAAGGTACGAATTTTTGGATTTGCGTTTTAATTTTATTTGTATATATTTTTGTTATTTTTGTAAGGTTTAAGCTGAAAATCACATTGTTAGGGTTTAGGCTAATTTTTAAGGGTTTAGGGTGATATTCATATTTTGTTATTTTTTCCAAGAAAATGGTGGATTTTTTTTTATCTTTTCTTTTGTCATTCTTTATATGTACTTGATTTGTGGAGACATTTAGCTCCGTGCAATGTACGGATTTTTTAATTTGCATTTTAATTTTATATGTGTATATTTTTGTTATTTTTTTAGGGTTTTAGGAACCATAGAATACTGAGGCAATTAGTGTTATTTGTTTTCTTTTTTTAAAATTGGGGCAGAATATAGTATATAATAATTGATTAAAATCACAACCAATTATAATTATTAGACAAATACAGGAAAATGTAAAAATTTATTACCTCAAAATAACTACTTACAATTCACACTAATTATTAAATATACAATAGTAAATTAATACCTCCACTTCACAATAATTACAAAAATTTAGGGTGTAATACAATAGATGATTAAAATCAGAATGCATCATAATTAATAGAAAAATGAAAAAAAAATTATTAATCAAACAAGATGCAATGATTGTTCAACGAAAAATTGGAATAATTTAAAAATATAGACTGAATATGTCATTTAAAACAAAATTTCTCATATTAAATACATCCCCATAAATTAGCCATCCTAATTAATATAAAATATTCTTAAATTTATGGCACTTAATGCGAAATATCACATTAAGTTCTTTTGAATGTCACATTAGGTTATAATATTTACTAAATGATAAATTTAATTTTACCAATCAATGAAAAATATTATTACATTAAATAACATTTTGGTAAATACATAAACTCAAATATGTCATTTAATACAAAATATTGAGACATTTAATACATCCCTTATAATTATCTATCCCAAAATAATGTCAAATATTCTTAATTTATGTCACTTAATTCGAAATATTTTTTCATTAAAGTATAATATTTAAAAAGTAATATACAAAATTTGATTTCCTACAAAATATCATCTCACTTCAATCACACTACTCATACTTCACAATAATTACAAAATTCGACGTTTTAAAATTTGATTTTCTTAATAAATAACCTCTCTCTAAAATTACACTATTTAATGACACTATTTACAATTCACAATTATTACAAAATTTAATTTTATCAAAATTTATTTTTTGAATAAATAATCTCTCTCTCCAATCACACTAATTACAATTCACAATAATTACAAAATTTAAATTTTTATAATTTTATTTTAGTAATAAAAAACATATCTTTCCAATACACTAATTATGGTTCACACGAATTAAAAAAACTGACTTTCTAAAATTTGATTTTCTAATTATATAGAACCAGTAATAGACAAATATGACTATAATGATATTTATATTATACATTAGTTGATCGAAATAAGAATGAATCATAATTAATAGAAAAATAAGGAAAAATGAAATATCAAAAAAATTCAAACAAGCCCTAATTACAAAATTTAATTTTTTACTAAATAAGCTCTCACACCAATCACCCTATTTACACTTCACAATAATTATAAAATTTGATTTTTATTGGAATAATTTTAAAATATAGACCGAATATGTCATTTAATATAACATATTCTCATATTAAATACATCCCTATAAAATAGTCATCCTAATTAATATCAAATATTCTTAAATTTATGGCACTTAATGTGAAAAATCACATTAAGTTTTTTCTGAATGTCACATTAGGTTATAATATTTACTAAATGATAAATTTAATTTTACCAATCAATAAAAAATATTCTAACATTAAATAACATTTTGATAAATATATAAACTCAACTATGTCATTTAATACAAAATATTGAGACATTAAATATATCCCTTATAAATTATCCATCCGTAAATAATGTTAAATATTCTTAAATTTATTTCACTTAATGTGAAATATTTTTTCATTAAAATATAATATTTAAAAATTATTATTAGAAATTTGATTTTCAACTAAATATCCTCTCACTCCAATCACACTACTTACACTTCACAATAATTACAAAATTTGACTTTTTAAAATTTGATTTTTATAATAAATAATCTCTCTCTCAAATGACATTATTTAATGACTCTGTTTACGGTTCACACTTATTACGAAAATTGACTTTAGAAAATTAATTTTTCAAATAAACAATCTCTCCAATCACACTAAATCACATTTTGAATGATAAGTAAATTCAAAAATGATAATTAATACGAAATATTCTTAAATTAATTCATCTCCTACAAATTAGCCACCTCATTTAATGACAAATATTCTTGAATTGTATTACATTTCAAAAAATAAATGTACAGTATTCAACTTTTCCAATATACGAAATATTTAATGCCAAATATTATTACATTCAATTATATTTTCAACAATAACTAAATTCAATTGTGTCATTTAGTGGAAAATATTTCTACATTAAACAAAAATATCGGTCAAAGTAAAATATTCTTACATTAAATTACTTTTTGAAAAAGAAAATGCCTAAGAAAAATAATCATCTAAACTACATTATATTGATTTTATGAAACATAAATAAATTAAAATATGTTAAGCAAAAACTTATCCCGTACAAATTTAGAGTCCTCCATTAATACAAAATTTTATTAAATTAAATTACATTTTGAAATATAAGTAAATTCAAATGTGCTAATTAATACAAAATATTCTTACATTAGTTCATACTATACAAATTAGCCACTTAATTTAATGTTAAATATTCTTATATTAAGTTACATTTTAAAAATTAATTGTAGTCAATTTTGCCAATTAATACGAAATGTTCTTTTTTTCTAATAATCCCTTGCAAATTGGTCACCACATTTAATGTCGGATTTTTTTACATTAAATTACATTTTCAAAATAACTTTATTCAAATTTACTAATTAATATGAAATATTTTTACATTAAAGTCATTCCTTACAAATAAGTCATCCCATTTAATGCCAAATATTCTTACATTAAATTACATTTTCAAAAATAAATATATTCAAATTTACCAACCAATTAATTAATGTCATATATTCTTACATTAAATTACTTTTCTGAAGACAACTATATTAAATTTTGTCAGTAATTATGAAATATTCTTACATTAATGTCATCCGCCACAAATTAGCCACCCTATTTAATACTAAATATTCTTACATTCAATTCTTTTTTTAACATTGCAACAAATTTTTTTATTTTCTGAATTAATTTTGTCCGGTTTTGTTTTTGCAGCTTTATGTCATTTAATGGTAAATATTTTTACATTAAATACATCCCATATAAATTAGTCACCCTAATTAATACCAAATATTCTTACATTAAATTAAATGTTCAAAAATCCCTAAATTCAAAAATGGAATCTAATGCGACATATTTTTACATTAAATTATAATTTGCTAAAAATTATAAATTCACTTATACCAATTAATGCAATATAATTCTAACATTAAATTACAATGTCAAACATTTTTACACTAAATTATATTAAAAAATAACTATATTCAGCTTTGCCAATTAATTCGAAATATTTTTACATTAAAGTTATTCTCTGCAAAATAGCCACTCCAGTTATTGTCAAATATTCATACAATCAATTATATTTTTAAGAATAACTTACTTCAAATGTTTGCGGGTGGGGTATGATGAGGTGGTGGGTAGGGTATGGTAGGGTGATGGGTAAGGTAGGGTAGGGTGGGGTGGAGGTAGGGGTGGTGGTGGGTAGGGTAGGGTAAGTGGTGGTGGTGGGTAAAGTATGGTAGGGTAGGTAAGGTGGAGTGGTTGGAAAGGTAGTGTTGCTAGAGTAGGGTATGGTAGGGTAAAGTAGGGTAGGTTGGCGTAATGGGTAAGGTAAGGTAGGGTGGTGTGGTAGGTAAGATAGGGTAGAGTGGAATGGTGGGTGGAGTAGGGTATGGTGAAGTGGTGGGTAGTGTAGGGTTTGGTAGGGTAGGGTAGTGTAGAGTATGAAAGGATAAGTTGGGGTAGTAGGTAAGATAAGGTAGGGTGGTGTGGTGGGTAAGATAGGGTAGAGTGAAATGGTGGATAGGGTAGGGTAAAATTAGGGTGGAAGGTAGGGTAGGGTAGAGAATGGTGAGGTGAGAGGTGTTTATTTTTGCAGAGCTATGGTCTGTGATTTTATATTAGAATTCTTTTCTATTAGGTTACACAAGACTTCCTTTTATAGGAAGATTAAACTTAGGGGTGAAGTAAAAGACTGGCGGTGCAGAAGCAGCTTAGTCACTAGTCTTAGCAGTTAAGTAAATACTAAATATCTGACATCAAGTGGATATAATAACTAGTAGCAAGTGGATGTAATATCCAGGCGGCGACCCTTTGTGGTTGCCAAGATCGCCAGCTTCGTCGCCTGGCCTTCGCCCCCTGTTTCTTCTCAAATCTTGCGCGGCTCCCTTAGAGAGCCTTGTATTTATGATCGCCCACCGGCCCACAGCTCGACGAAGCTCTAAGAAGGGTTGTTGGCGCGGCGGCCTTGATCGAATACCTTTGAGCGTCGCCATATATGTAGTCGCGACCTCCTTGGTGCGCCCCACCTGAGACGATATAATTGTATCATCAATGGCCCCCTACTCCATATCTTGATCATTTTTCGTGAAGATATCGAGTGTGGAGTAGTGAGCTTTTGGGACGGTGTATGTGCTGGGCCCGCGTAAATGCGATGCGACTTGTTCACTAAGGGCCGTGCTTTCAAAGCAAGCGCGCCTTGAAGCAACTCTGGGCTGTTTTTGCGACCTCGTCGCCGATGCGACTTGTTCACTAAGGGCCGTGCTTTCAAAGCAAAGCGGCATTGAAGCAACTCTGGGCTGTTTTGCGACCTTGTCGCCTGCGAGGCCATCCGTTTAAGCTTTCAAAGGGGCGGCCTTAGTCGGATCGTGGTCGACGCCGGCCTCTTGATCTTCGCAATTGTCGGGTGGGTAACGCGCTGGCAGCGCGCCCAAGCGGCGCGTGGGCATTGATTGGCCTCATAATGATTGCGGTTTTGAATTTTGGAATTTGAATCGACACGCGCAAACCCCAACCGTTGGATGGATCAACTCCCAGCCCCACGATCACAACTTGCTTGCCTATATAAGGCTGGCCTCCTCAACACTTCCTCACTTTTCACTCTTCTACTTTCCCACAATTTTTCCTCCGAGCTCTCTCATCTTTCTAGGATTAGCAAAGGCTTCCGGCGAAGGCTAGTAGTAAGGTTTGACGGTGGTTGCAGTGGGTTTTGAGGTTTTCCGGCAGGAGTTTGAAGATTCCGACATGCTCTTTAGGCTGCTCCTCCTATCTTTTTCCTATAAAACAGGTAAATTCTTCCCCTTATCCCTTTTTCTTTGTTTTTCCGTTTGTTTTTCGAGCCTTTTCATGGTATTTGATCCACTGTTTGGGCAATGTGTTTGGATGTAAGATGTTTTTTGAGAAAAGTTTGAGGTTTTTGGGTTGGTGCTCTTATTGTGGGGGTGGTTCTTTTCGAATGGAACCATCGCGCCTTGAAACCCCACTTATTATGTTAGCTTTGGAGTTTGTATTTCCGCTACGGCAATTTGCTTTCCATTTCTCCTGTAAAAACGGAGGGGAAGGCGTCGAGATGGGTGCGATTACCTTCTTGGTGTAATTCTTATTATCCCAGGTCTGAAAGCTCCACCTTTTCCTCTTGTGTTTGCAGGATGTCTGACGGAGAGTATTCTGTGAGAGGCGACTCTGACGAGGAGCAGGAGGCTTATGATTATGCTTATGAGGAAGAGGGTGATGACCCCTCTAGTCCTGAAATGTCCGCCGGGGATGACCCTCTTGAAGAGATAACCGGCACGGAGGCCGCCGTTCGAGCAAGTGACGATCCTTTTGACTTGGATTCTATGTTTCCTGACCCCGCCCCGCGACGCAAGAAAAGCCGCAAGGAAATGGCGCGAGCTCGAGGACCAAAGACACAGCGAGGCCGGTGAAAGAGAGGATGTCCGACGTTGAAGAGCAGGCCGCCGATCCTAGTCAGTGGAGCTGAGCGCTGGTCATGGCGAGGCATATATTGAGGGCGCCGCTCTTCACGAGTGATGGGGTCAGTGAGGAAGAGAATGCTCCTACCTCGCAAAATTGTCTGCAGGAGCTTCCTAAGAAACCAAAGAGGAAGAGGATCCCAAAACTACCGTCCGACGCCGCCTCAAGTCAAAAAGACAGCACCCAACAATCCGAGAGGCACTAAGAGAGTTCGCCATCCTGGCGGAATATGAAAGGTTTGGAGAAAAATGGGCGAAAACCGTGGATGATGGCGACATTAATCGATTTATCCGTCGTCGATTTAAAATCGACACGAACCGCGGCGTGTACCGATTTTTCCTGCTTGATTATTCGAAGGAGGAGGACAAGTTTAAACTTGGGGACCGCCAGATTACGTGTGTGCCCGCCGCTCTCAGGCGACACCTTAATTCGCGCACTTTGATCATTTTTATGCGGGGCTCCGACCTCCATTCGACCCTTTCTTTGTGAGAATTTGCGAGCTGATGGGAGCTCTTCCTTCCGATTTTGCCATTGGGACCGTTATTCAAATCATGGCCTTCATTGTGATGTGTCGAACAATGAAGATAGAGCCTTCCCTAACTTTGCTGGGCCAATTCCACTGGTTCTGTGAGACGGGCATCACGGGACAAATATCTTTAAGGTCCAAGACGCCCCGCTTGATATTCTTGCTACCAAATAAGATTCACAGATGGCACAAACGGATCTTTAAGGTGGAATCCAAGGTTGGCTGGCCGTTTCCTAGGGCCGCAAAATGCAAGGAAAAATCTACCCTCCCGATCGACGAGCCTCCTATAACTGAAGGACGTCTTGTCAAAGGGCTCATGACTCTCATTCAATCTGATGGGGTCGAGGCCTCTTTGAGGAACGTTGCTTGGGTCGATCTTCTTGATTTGGCTCTTCCATTCGCGACGTTTGGTGGCCTCGCGGGCCCGGTAAAGCGAGGCCGTTGGTTGCCATGGTCCCCTGGGAGAAGCGATCCCGATTGGATAGGGATTGCCATATAGGCCAATACTTTCCGTCTGAGTGTGTCCGTATATGGAGGCGACCGGAAAGAAGACCGCCCCTGTAAATTTCCTTGCATTTATTTGATCTTTAAAGAGTTTCAAGATGTTATATTCTTTCATGCGTTGTCCTTTCTTTTGAATCCGTTTTTAACGAACCCTTTTCTGCGAGCATGGACGCTAATGAATGCCGAGCTCAAAGCGAGGCTCGGCGAGAGGAGCGAGCTAAGACCCGGCAAGCGACCTTGAAACAAGTCCTTGGGAAAGTTCCCCGCACTATGGACGCCACTATTATTGACGAGGCGTATGATCCTACGAAGATCGCTGCGGCGCCCCCAGGTGCGAGCTCCAGTCAGACCATTACCCAGAAAAGGTCGCAAGTTGATGAACCCACAAAAGAGACCCAGGGCCAGAAACGACCAAGGGTCGAGAAGACCAAAACGGCTGGCGCTGGTAAAGTATCTGATCGTACGGATAAATGGGCTGCTGATAAGGGCTCTATACGGCCCGAGGCTATTGTTGAGGAGGTCCCTGAGGAGGTGGAGCCGCTGCCGATTGGGACACTGCCCCGTGGCTACAAGGGGAAAGAGGCGGTGTGGTTGGACCCCAATTTCACTCAAAGCCTTGACATGAACAAAGCGGGCCAGATAAGAGAGGTCATTGCTGATGTTATCCCCTTGGGTCGCTTGGCATGAGATTCGCCGCACGGGGTTCAACTAGAGATCGGGAGGGGCATCACATCTCACGTCGTGATTCAAGATGACGCCCCGGCCGGCGATGAGGTCGCCGAACTCAAAGATCTTTCAGGCCAATTTGGAATCGCTGCCTCAATGGTAAGTTTTTGTTTATCTTGTATTTTCTCTTTCCTTTCGTATTTTGCGTTTTCCTCGGGCTTATAATTCCCTCTTTTTCAGCTTAGGACACGTATAAACAAGGCGATTGAGGCCGCAGAGAAGCGCAAAGCTGAGCTTAAGAAAGTAACGGCGGCTCTTGGAGCCTCGGAGAAAGCCATGGTCGCTTCTGAAAACAAAGGCTCGCAGGCGGTGGCTGAGGTTGAGCGGATGAAGAAACTTATGGCGGAGAGCGCTAGACTAGATGCGGAGCTGCAGGAGAAGGTGCAAGTCCTGAAGGATGAAGCCCGCAATTCTGCTGAAGGGTTAGTGGCCGCGCGTGCGGAGATCACAAGCTTAAAGGAGAAACTTGCTGCTGCAGAGAAGGCCGCAGAGATGGCGGGTCTAGCAGATGTGGAAGCCTTTAAGCTTTCTGATGAGTTCGGTGACTATCAGGAGGCTAGCTTCGACCAAGGTTTTAATCACCTCGCTCGTTGTCTTTGGGCTTATCATGGCCGGGAGAGCATTACCTTTGAGGAAATGCTCCGTTGGGTTAACATGTCCCAGCGATCTCCCGACCTGTTGGCCATTCACCCGGATATCCCTTACGCAGCAGATCACATCGTCGCCATCCAAACTAATCAGATAGAGCGCGGCGACCCAGTGTGGGATCCTCCTCCAGTCAATCCTGTCAATTTTGCGATCTTGAAGAACCCTCCTGCAAGTGATCAACCCGGTGATGAGTACATTGACACTCCCCCCGGCTCCGTTTAAATGCCTTGTGCCTTTGTTTCGAAACAATTTACATTTCTGCGGCTCTGTAATGATAACTTTGCTTCTGCTACTTTTTGAATTATTTGGCGTCCTCATTTGATGGTTGTAATAACTTAGTTTATCTTTTTTACTTTCTGCATTGACGTTGTGGCCCTTTTGGCCCTTTTGGCTTATCTACTGTACTTGTTTCTTTGATTTATTTCCTGCAATCTTGTCTTGTATGTGTGCGGCCCCCTTTATTTTGGCGAGATTTGCTGAGCTCACGAAAATAACTAAGGCAGACGAACTGATAGATGGTTGAGAAATTCCTATTGCACGTTAAAATTTTCCCATCCCCCTTGTTTTGGTCGAGGTGCAAGGAGACTTGAGCAAAATAAATCGTCGCCGCAATCCCATATAACTTGTCATTGCGGACTTGTTGCAAATAATGATGGTCTATATTTTGCAAAAGCTGCGTTCTGCTGCCCCTAAGTTTGAGGCGGAGTGGATGTTCGCTGAAACTTAGGGTCGAGTTGATTTGACTGAATTAGCCTTTCTCATTTCGTCGTGTTTGCCGGGAATCCAGGGATTTGGATTGATTTGACAGCTCACTGGCAATGTATGTGTGTTCAAAACGGCCTAAAATCTCGGGCTAGTAACTGTGCATAAATATAGCCTATAATCGTGGGCAGATGACCGATAGGCATTAAATGCGCCCCTTGAATTTCAAATTTCAGATAAACCGCGTTATGCCTGGCCGTAGGATCTGATTGATCATGGCCGTTCCCTCTGCTGACCTTTGTTATAAAAAAGGGGAAGGTAGGCTAACCTCATTCTCATTCTCTTTTTCCTTGCATAAATTTTTGTTGTGAGAACCATGTCTCTTCCATCTGGAGAGGGTAGAGTGCGAGTTTTTAAAGCCCGTCCTACTCGTGATGTATCCCCTTTTTTTTCTTCGCCTCGGCGTTGCTAAAGATCACTTACGGGCGCTATTTTGAATGGGTTGAGCCTGCGAAGGAGAGGGGTTTAAATCAGAGCAAGGTTGAGGGTGATGGCTCTCTTCTGCGCGTACGTTTCTCTGGGTGGGCAGATTTTGTTGCACCACCCTCATCAATGCTTCCCAATCTTACAATGGTGAGGGAGTTCTATTCCATTTTGTCTGAAGCTGCATCTGAAGGGGTAGTTAGCTGCATTACCCTTCGTGGTGTCGCGGTTGTTTTTACTCCGGAGGCTATTAATGGTGCCCTAGGTATACCTGCTATCGATCCCTCATCCCATTATGAGCTCGCTTGGAACCTTGCCGATGAGTCAAGTAGACAAACTCGCTTACGACGAGCCCTCCATGAGCTTTTTCCCGATTCTGAGCGGCCTCGTGCACTGGGACCTACGTCCGATCTTTCTCGCAGCAATCGTGAGTGGAAAAAGTTCATCAACTCACGCGCCCTTTTGTCTACAGATAGCGAGGCTGTTAATGAGGCCGAAGCTTTGCTTTTGTACGCTATTCGCGATCATCATGTTGACATTGATTGGGGATCTTGATTCACCGTGAAGCGGTTAATTTTGCGGTTTCTATGGACCGAAATCGTCGCTTCCTTTTTGCTTCATTAATAACTAAGCTATGCAGCTTAGCGAGGGTGCCGAACACTCACTGGATCGTTATAGGTACACTCATTAGGCAGAGTGTACTTCTCCAAATTTTTTTTTTTTTTTTGTGACAGCGGCCCCCTTATTTTCTGGAAACAATTGTACTCCCTTTGTTTTGAATGAAGATTTTCTTTTATTGATTTCATTCTCCGTATGCTTCGTTTCCATGTAGCAGACGCACGCTCTACATGTAATATTTTTTCAGATTATCTGCATGCCAAGGTCGGTTGTACTCGCGACCTTGGTTATCGCTTAACACGTAAGTTCCTTTCTTGACTACCCGAGCGATCCTTACTGGGCCTTCCCAATTTTCCGATAACTTCCCTTTTCTTGGGCTCGTGGCCGGTGGCCTGCCTCTTCCGCAAAACATAATCTCCAACAGCAAAGTGATGACCTCGAATGTGTTTGTCATGGTGACGCTTGGCGGCCTGTTTACAATTGAGCAAACGTCCATATGATTCGATCCGCCGCTCCTCCGCTAAATCGAGATCGAGCTTTCTTCTGAGCGGGTTATCCATTTCGCTGAAATTTGCGACCCTTAAACTTGGTAGGGCCATCTCCACCGGGGCCATAGCTTCGGATCCGTATGTCAAGGAAAATGAAGTTTCCCCTGTAGTTGTTTTTCGCGAAATTCTAAGTGCCCATAAAGCCGCGGGGAGGTGATCAGGCCATTTACTCGCTTTTTCGCCCAAACTCTTTTTCAGCACGCTGAGTACTTGTTTGTTTGCGTTCTCAGCCTGACCATTTCCATGCGGATAGCATACTGACGATTGCCAATGTTTGACATTGTTCTCTCCGCAGAATGTGTCGAACTCCTCCCTGAATTGAGGTCCGTGATCTGACACTATTACTCTGAGGACGCCGAATCTAGTCCATATTTGGTCGAGCAGAAAATAAGTTATGTCCTTAGTACTGATTTTTACCAATGCTTTGGCTTCGATCCACTTGGTGAAATAGTCCACGGCGACCACCACATACTCGCATCCAGAGCGGCCCTTTTTTAATGGCCCGATGAGGTCGATGGCCCACATGTCGAAGGGCCATGCGGCTACGACAATGCTTTGCTCAACTGATGGTAGCCTATGAATATCCGCGAATTTTTGACATATGTCGCATGCCTTAGTGTATTCCTTGGCGTCCTCCGCGAGTTTCGGCCAGTAATATCCTACCAATAAGACCTTCTGAGCGAGGGTGCGGCTAGCTGGATGGCCGCCACATATCCCTTCATGCAGCTCTATGAGGATCCCCTCGACTTCTTCAGGTCGTACGCATCTCAGCAATGGTTTAGGGAATGACCGTCAGTATAAGACATTGTTTAAGATGGTGTATCTGGCGGCTCTTCTGATCAGGGTTTTTGCCTCGTTTGGCTCTTCGGGAAGCTTTCCAGAATCGATGTAATCTCTCATGATATCAATCCAGCAAGGGTTGGTGTATTGCAATTCCATTACCTCGATCCTGTCGATGGCGGGTCCTGACAGATATTCTACCATAATCGATGGGTTGCTTATCTCGTCCTCGCTGGTGAGCTTGGATAAATAATCAGCTCTGTGATTGTCCTCTTGGGGGATGTTGGTAAACTTGCAGTACTTGAAGCTGTTTTCAAGCCTTTTGACGAAATTAATATATTTTTGTAAAATTTCGAAGTGGATGCCGAACGATCCGGTCACTTGATTGACAACCAACTGGGAGTCGCAAAAGACCTGCACATTTTCGACTTTCATGGCTTTTGCGAGCTCTAGTCCCGCGGTGACTGCCTCGTACTCTGCCTAGTTGTTTGACGCAGTGAAGTTAAATCTCAGGGCTTTCTCGATTTCTTCTGAAGTTCCAGGCTCAAGTAAAATGATCCCCGCACCGCAACCTTTGAGGTTGGCGGCGCCATCGACGTGGAGTTGCCAACAGTGACTTGGCCGCTGAGGCTCGTCCGCTGTGGTAGCTCTGTCGGGACTACGTCTTGCATTGGTTCATTGCGGGATATCCTCGTTGAAACTCGTTTCGGCGATGAAATCGGGCAATGCCTGAGCTTTGATGGCCTTTCGAGGTTCGTATCGGATATTGAATTCGGTGAGCTCGATGGCAACATGTAACAAGCGACTGATAGGTCCGGTTTGTGGAGAGAACCGCCGTGCGCGCGCGTCTGCGATACTATTATTGAATGCGACGAAAAGTAAGCCCTTAATTTCCGGGCGGCGATAACAACGCAGTAGGCTAATTTTTCGATATTAAAATAATGACTTTCTACTGGGCTTAAAGCCTTAGAAACATAATAGATAGGATTTTGCGAGGTACCCTCTTCTTTGATAAGTGCTGCGGCGACGGCCCTATCTGAGGCAGCCAGATATAATAGCAAGACGTCTCCAACCACCGGACTGGTTAGCAGAGGCGGGCTTGAGAGATAGGCCTTGAGTTCTTCGAAAGCCTGAGAGCATTCTTTTGTCCATAAAAAGGTTTTATTTCCCTTCAGAATTTTGAAGAATGGTAAGCTTTTCTCGGCGGATTTTGATATAAACCTTCCCAGGGCTATCACTCTTCCATTCAGCCTTTGTACCTCCTTAACGTTGGTTGGCTCGCTCATATTCATTAGTGCTTCAATTTTTTCCGGTTTGCCTCGATCCCCTCTCGACTAACCATGAAGCCCGAAAAATTTCCCGCTGGACCCCAAAAGTGCATTTTGCGGGGTTTAACTTCATCGAGTGACTTTTTACGTTTGCAAAGGTTTCGCGAAGGTCAACCAGATGATCCTGGCGACTTGATTTCACGACCATATCGTCGATGTAAGCTTCCATGTTTCTGCCTATTTGTGTACTAAAAACTTTGTTCACCATCCTTTGATACGTTGAACCTGCGTTCTTTAGACCAAACGGCATCATCTCGTAGTAATATAGTCCATCGGCGGCCCTGAAGGCCGTTAGCTCCTTGTCTTCATCAGCCATTTTGACCTGGTGGTAGCCTGAATAAGCGTCGAGGAAACTCAGCGTCTCAAAACCTGCGATCCCATCGACCATTTTGTCAATTCGGGGCAGCGCGTAAGGATCCTTGGGACAAGCTTTGTTTAGGTCGGTAAAGTCGACGCACATCCGCCACTTGCCATTATGCTTTTTTACCATTACCACGTTTGCCAACTAGGTAGGGTATTGCAGCTCTTTGATAATGCCAGCCGTTAAAAGCTTTCCGACCTCATTCTTTATTGCGACCTCCTTTTCTGTAGAGAATTGGCGCGCTCTTTGTTGGATCGGCCTGAAGTTGGGATCGACACTTAGATGGTGCAAAGCGATCTCCGACCCCACTCCCCTCATATCTGTCACTTCCCAGGCGAAGGCGTCCAAGTTTGCTTTCAGAAGCTCGATCAGCCCTTCCCTTTCTTTCTCGTTGGCCTACGATCCTACCTTGACTTTCTGATCAGGGTGCTCGTTATTTATAATAACCTCGACCAGCTCGTCCTCGGCGATGAATTCCGGCTCGTCACGGATCTGTAATGTTTCACCTCTACCACTTCTTCTACAACCTCCCTGACCGTGGCGATCTGATCTGTGGTCATATTAAAACCCTCTACTCTGGGTCGCTTGGAGTCGACTCTATTCTTGGTCATGTATTCGAGGAAAAATCCGGGTCGGCTTATGGCGACCCCAATTTCGTCCCCTATGTTGAATTTGACCCTTTGATGAGGAACAGACGCCACCATTTGAAATTTTCTCATAGCTGGGATCCCCAAAATCATGTTGCAGTACGAGGGGAGATCAATGACCAGGAAAGTGACTACCTCTATTCGGCAGGGCTCGTAATCGCCAAGAGTGATGCTGAGGTCGATGGTGCCTTTGACCCGTACCGTATCATTGGTAAAGCCCTCGAGCACCCCGAGGTAAGGTTTCAACTTGGCCTCTCCAAATCTGATCTGTTTTAAACAGTCGAAATAGATGACGTCACGACCGGCCCCAGTGTCAACCATTACTCTGTTGACGCCGTGCTTGTCGTTCACCCCGACTTTGAGGATGAGGGTATTTCCATCAGGGCCGTCGACCGTGGTCGACTCACTTTTAGTGAATAGGATTCCCTTCTCGTTTTCCCCCAATACTATCTGCTTTTCAAAGCCGCGCGTATTGATCTGATGTATCTGGGATTTTAGCTGATTGTTGCTGGGAATATTCCCATGGATAACCTGAACTTCCCTCTGATAGACGCGGGGATGGCGACCCTGTCCGGGACCGGTATTCCCGTCTCGTTTATACTTAGTCGCCGGTCCCTCGCGGATCAGTCTCTCTATTTCTCGCCTTAATGTGAAGCATTCATCTGTGACGTGACCGTGATCTTTGTGATAGTCACAGTATTTCGATTTATCGCGACTGTCGGGATCGTCCCTCATGGGCTTGGGTTTGTCGAAATGTTCATGAATTTCGAACAGTATCTGGGATGCTTTCGTGTTGAGCGGGGTAAAGTTATCCTCGCTGAACTTGTAAAGTTTCTTTACCTCACGATCGCGGCTAGCATCTTGCCCCTTTTCCCTCTTGCGATCCTCCGTGCGGTCCTCTTTGTGTGAATGTTGCTCTGCTTTGGGTTTGGTTTTTCCAGAGGATGGTGCTTCGCTGACTCCCATCATCCGAGCCCTCTCGAGCATTTCCCTGAGACCCGCTTTGGGGGGCCACAGGTTAAATTCTATCTTCATCGGACCCTTGGCGATCCCTGTGAGAAAACATGTTATAACTGCGTCATCCGGAATATTTCTTGTCTGATCGTATATTCTGATGAACCGCTCGTAATATTCTTTTCCAGACTCATGCCCTCCCATGCGAACCTCGTATAGGTCCTCTATGGTTTTATTAGGTCTGCTTGCCGATTTAAATTCTCTGACGAATTTTTCCGATAGGTCCTCCCAACTTTTGACTGAGCCGTGGAGAAGCCCGCGTATCCAGGACGCTGCCCTGTCCTGCATGCTACCGACTAAAGCGATGCACCAGGCGGACTTGTTTTGAGTTGCTAAGGTGATGCGGCCCTGGAAAGCGGTGAGCCAGTCGTTCGGACAAGAGTTGCCATTGTAGTAATTATAGCTGGGGTAACTAACCTTTTCATTGCTGGCATGTATTGTCTCTGTGATTCTTTTAGCGAGCACGTCGATTCCTGAGACCGGTGCGGCCCTTTCGGCTGGCCTTGATTTTTTTAACTCCGCGAGCTCATTTTTCATTGTTTCCATTTGTTCTGCCAAGGCCGAGTCGAACCTGGGTCGCGACAGTGCCTGCCTATCAGCCCGTTCCTGCCTGTGCTCTGATTCCCCATAGTCTTGCGATCCCTCATGGCGAGCTCTTTTCTCCCTTATTATTATGCGAGCGTCCTGCGCGCTCCTATCTGGTCGGGGGGGGGGGTATTCCTCCTCCTGGAAGGCTGAGACGACTTGGGGCCGAGGCCTTGTCCTTCTCACCCAACCTTTTGAAAGCTGATCCTTTTTCGAGTGTCTTTCCTCTCTGGTGATCGCGATCTGAGGGCGTTGAGTTTTGCGCGATTTCTCTCCTCAATCCTTTGCGACCCGACGAATGCACACTCTCATCTATCTCGATTTCTTGGATCTGACTCTGGCGACCTTTGTTTATGTCCGCGGGAGCAGTTTCATTCCTAGGAGGATTCGGGGGTCGTATCGCCATTGGGGTCTGGCCCTTTGCCACCAGGCGAGAGTTAGTTAAGTACATTGTTTCCGCATACCTTACATATTCTCTCATTTCCGCAATCTCAGGGTCCTCCAGGGAGCCTGGTCTTGCCTCGGGGGTCGAATTTTGACTTTGTTGTGACCTTGCTCTCTCTTTGCGAGCCCCATCTAGCACGACAACGGCCTCCTTTGACTTGGCCTTTTGGTTAATGACATTCCGGGCGTCGCTAGGCGATAGGACCCTTCGTTGCGACCCTTCTCCTTCTGCGGGGAGATTGTCAAGTGTTTCTCCTACCCCCTATCCGCGAGCCTGATGCTACATGCCCCCCTTTGCAGGGGTTTTGGGCATTAGATGTCCTTTACTTCCTGTCATTTGTTGTAGAGTGAATTTCTGGGGAAAAGTGGTGGCAATTTGCGTAATAACCCCGAAAAAGTGTGATTTTTCAGAAGTGTATCGTTTGGATGGGGGTTTTTCTGGGTATATGCTTTTGTGGTAGAAAAGATTGTCCTTTGACGGTTCCCCTCTCTGGGGGGAAGGAAACAAAGGGGGTTTTGAGGGCTTTTCTTTGTAAGATTACCTCTTTCTGGAACGCAACTTGGATGAATGAATATAGCCGGACGTTTACCGACTGGCGGAGGTGAGATTCCTTCGATCCGTTGCGTGTTATCACCTTTAGATGCTTTTCACGCCTGGAACTGTAAGCAAGCTATTGGGTGGATTCCCGGTAACGGAGCCAACTGACGATGCAAAAAACGTCACGATGGCGCTGCGGTGTTAATGGTGTGGATATCTGGCTTGTTTGTGAGTAGTTTGTTAGTATATCAGCCGGAGGTAGGCGGCGGTGAGAGGTGTTTATTTTTGCAGAGCTATGGTCTGTGATTTTATTTTAGAATTCTTTTCTATTAGGTTACACAAGACTTCCTTTTATAGGAAGATTAAACTTAGGGGTGAAGTAAAAGACTGGCGGTGCAGAAGCAGCTTAGTCACTAGTCTTAGCAGCTAAGTAAATACTAAATATCTGAATTCAAGTGGGTATAATATCTAGTAGCAAGTGGATGTAATATCCAGCGGCGACCACTTTGTGGTTGCCAAGGTCGCATGACTTCGTCGCCTGGCCTTCGCCCCCTGTTTCTTCTCAAATCTTGCGCGGCTCCCTTAGAGAGCCTTGTATTTATGATCGCCCACCGGCCCCTAGCTCTGACGAAGCTCTAGGAAGGGTTGTTGGCGGCGGCCTTGATCTTAATACCTTTTGACGTCGCCATATATGTAGTCGCAACCTCCTTGATGCGGCCCCACTGAAGACGATATAATTTGTATCATCAGTAGGGTAGGTTGGGGTAGTAGGTAAGGTAGGCTGGTGTGGTGGGTAGGATAGGGTATAGTGAAATGGTGAATATGGTATGGTAAGGTTGGGGTGGTGTAGGGTAGAGAAGAGTGGGGTGGTGGGTAAGGTAGAGTGGTGATGATGTCGAAATCATCATGGTTGTTTTAGCGGTGTTTATATGTAGGATATCTGGCTATAAAAGTGTATAAAAGTGGTGTTTGCCGGTGGTGCCCGGTGGCGGCAATGGATTCAGGCGGTGGTGCTTTCTAAGAAGAGAAAATGGACAATTTGGCTTTGCCACTTGTTTTATATCATTTTGTCCATCCTTAATGAAGTTACATAGCTCCCCTATTTATAGGGAGAGCCACCGACTAAAGTCGGTTTAATTACAAATGAGGACATATAGTACCAAATAATATTTATCTATAGCAGCGGACTCGTAGTGGAGCCGATAGTTCGCGCTCCTGATGGCCTCGCTGACCTTTATATCTGTTATATCATTGTTTTGTTGCACTTGAGGTGGCTTTTCCTCTAAATGTTATGGTCGAGGTCGCTGGCGGACCCGTTTGTCGAATGAGATCGCGTGTCGGCCCTCTAATCCCCTTTTGTCGTCACATAGGGTTGAGGGCTTGGAATGGATCCGAAGGCTCGCGGTCCTGATTTGGCTTGCGAGCTTGCGGATAGATAAGGCCGGTGGCCTCATCCACTACTGTCGGTGGCCGGTCAGAACCGAATAAGGATTCGTGGACCGAAGTACGATTTAGGCACATCAAGTGGTATGATGGGTAAGGTAGGGTAGGGTAAGTTAGGGGTGGGTGATAGCGGAGTATAGTAGGTAATGGGTAATGTAGGTATGATGTCGATGGTAAGATATGGTGATATTGGGTAGGGTGATAGGGTGGTGGGTAGGGTATGGTAGCGGTGGGTAGGGTTAGGTGAGAAGAGAGGTAGGGTGCAATGGGGTATGGCATAGGGCTACCCCACCCCTTCGTCTATATCCTACCTTATGAACCATACCATACCCTACTCCAGCCAACATTAATTCACTACACTACTCTACTCATCACTCAATGTGTCATCTTTTATATAATTTATTTTAATTTCAATTTTGTATATTCCAAACGTAGTAATAGAATTAATTTACTCCATTACATTCCATTTCGTTCCTATTATTTTATTCCTTTCATTCATGCGTAACAAACATGCCATTAAAATCTTCTTTTCATCCTTCAAAAAAATTCTTTTTTAAAATATATGTTCTCATGTGCATGTTAAAAGCAGAAATATAACGACAATTATTGGCATCAATATAACTTTTGGACATTTTGTGTTGTTTGTTTTTTACTTTATCTAACGCCGGAAACGGATATTAATCTTAAATAAAAGAATTTTAATAGCATGCATTACAATAAGTTTGAGGGGTCTTTGTTTTATCAGTACATATTATACATATTAATTAAATGCAATCACATTATTATACATCCTCGTGCAATGCACGGGTAATTGACTAGTATATATCTATTTACGATCTTCTATTTTTTTACTAGAAGAATATATATATTAACATTAGTAGATATGATAAGGTTAAAATATGTGCATAATTAAACTAAATAAGCTAGTGGTATATGTGTTAGGTGTAGTGCCCGAAAGACAATTTGTGTAATTGTTTTTAATAATGAATGACAGAATTTATCTCACCTTATTACTTGCTTTGTGCTTGTAAAGTAATACACTGCTGCAAACCCTAAGTATATATGTATGTAACCACTTAACTCAGTGTATGGATCACACGTGAGGATTGAGTTAGTGGAGATATACTTAAACTGTTAGTCCGTGGTGAACTTAATCAGAGTTTAGGGTCTCTTGATTAAAACACCAATAATGCATGAGAACACCTTAGGGTGTGATAGTCTTATCGATTTGTCGGTAGAGGGTACTACGTGGGGCATTTATATATGATGGCATTCATATAGATTTGGACCGATTTAATATGAATTTCTCGGTATAATTCCGTAATCGAGAATCTTATTAAATCATTAGATGATCATATATGGATCAACCTTAATCTCGAGGTGATCACAGGATCTTGCTTGTCCGGGGTAGTGTTTGATGTGTTAATTACGGTTCACTTAAATATGTGTTCCAAGCTACTTCTCATTGGCACTATCTCCGGATGAGTGAGTAGTTCGATTTTTCTGGACATGGAATCCATTCCTTCCTGCGGGAAGTAGAGAGACGATCCCTTATTTGTTAGCCCTAAGAAAGTGATCGATCCCGGGAGTTCACATTTGACTAATTAGCTACTAGTCGGATATGTGTACTAATTGATCATCAGGGGTTGATGGTAAATAAGGATAAGATATTACGAGTCGGGTTCACGGAGACTTCCCACTCGAGAATGGGCGATCTATGGAGGGTTAATCCGTATGTAGTGATTATATCAATGGACGCTTATTCACTACATGGGTTGAGTATAAGTATACATCTATAATCGGTAGAGTTCGATTTAGCGTTTATGGTGGCGTAATCCCGGAATTAATAATTAATGTACTTATTACATTCGATGAATAATTAATTATTGGAGATTACTCTGGTTATAGGTCAGTAGTCCCGATGTGAAACACGTAATTCGGAATGATATTCTTGTTATTTGAGCCTCAGAAATAATTAATTGTTGGGCCAATTAATTGATATGCATGAATATTATTTAGTTAAATTTAAATAATATAATACACATAAAAGACATTTTGTGAGGCTTTAAAACCTACAGGGGTGGCGCCTCATACTTCATTAAATGCAAGATTTGATTTTCTTGTGTGATTAATGATTAATAAAAGATGATTTATTTGTAATTGATTGATTGATTAATCACAATCTTTTATAAATGGAATTATCCTTTATTGTGATTTCTTTTTAATTATTTATTTAATTAATTAGAAACTTGGAGTAAGATGATTTTCTCCTATATAAAGAGAGTTCTTCCAAGACATATGTGACTTGAAAATTTCGCCCCATATCACCAAAAAGGAGAGAAAAAAATCAGTTTTCTTGTCTAGGGTTTTTAGAGGAAGAAAAACTTGGTGTTGCATATCAAGGAGGCTTGAGTACCAAGAAGGGTGTCCACCAACCGCCGTTTGGAGAACACATCGGAAGATCAAGGCATCTCTCCCGACATTGGTAACTTAATTTTAACCCCCCTTGTAGTAGTTTAAGTCCTTTAATTATGTGTTTTGATATATGAATCGTGATCCATCCGCTGCGCATAGATCTAACTCGTTTAGATCTAAGAACCTGCATCCTTCATGTGGTATCAGAGACAGGTTCCACGATTTATATAGTCATAATCGTAATTAAACGACTTAAAGGAGTGGAATTGCATGTAGGTGATATTTTACTTATTATTATGCATTAATAATTTTTTAAATTGCTATGGTTGAAGAGATGGATTGGGGTTGGCACCATTTTCCCGTTAGATCTATTGTAAACTCATATAAACGATGAAAATTCGTTCATATGAGTATAGGAAATTGTGTAATTTATTTATTATTGCAAGTTTAATTTCCTGTAAATAGATCTGTTTAGCAGCTGTATAGTGTTTTCGTTTTTTCCGTTGTTTGAGCCGTTAAAACGAAGATCCCTCCGGTCAGAATCAATATTGGAAGTTGTTGAACAATCCCACAAATTTTGGTGTCGATCAGAGTCCGTTTGGGTTTCCGTTCGTTGCTGCGAAGTGGCTGCTATAACAGAAAAACGCAGGATTCACAGAAACCCTAACTGTGACTTCTTCGATTTTCTGGGAACAATTGGACCGTTAAAATTAAAATCCGACCGGTCAGATCGATAATCATGGAGTTTTGGACGTGTGATAAAATTTTCAGGACGATCGGGATTCATCTTCATCCCCGATCGGTCTCGGGAAGTATATGATGCGCTGCTGTAAGAGTCTGTTTCAGCAGCAAGTTGGGCGGCTCACTGAGGAAGATTGACAAGTCAAAGCTCCGATCCGACCGTCCATCTTGAAGTCCGAAGAATGAAGATAAGATCTGGAAAGTTTCGTCCTGATCCAAGTTCGTTTGATATGCCGATCATCGAAGATTCTTAACAGCATTTGCAGATTAGGGTTTTAATTTATTTTCGAATAGATTAGTTCACGAAGTGCTTGGCCAACGGTCCATCTCGGTGTTTATTTTCCGCACTAGTATACATGTGTAGATAGTATGAGTAGAATCGGAAAATCGCCATGACATGCATCATATCATGAATTCCACTCCATATGCATACATGTAGAAATTAATTGAGGAATTAGTTAGGCATGTATAAAACACACGATTAGTTTTAATTAATTGTTTGATATTAATTAGAAACTAATTAGGGTAAAAACCGAGGAACACGGGTTTTTCAATCGTCGAGGTTGAGTGATGGATTCTCGGTGAATCCCACTCTGCGAAAGCATAAGGAGTAAAATCGAAACCTCGTGGTTAAGGTGTTGGATTCTCGGTGAATTCCACCTTACCAAGACGAGATTACGTTTTTGTTTCGTAGTGTCTACGTGAAAGTTTGATGTGTAAGGATTGGATAATCACGGGCAAGCAGGTTCGAAAGTGGTTTAACCACGGTTGGGTGGTCAACGGTAGCTACGGCTCAATCGACTTCACCTCCACGTGTGGCGTTTGCACGGGTGCAGCAATCTTGAGCCATCCGAAGAGCCACTCACGGCTCAGCGGACCTCCTAGCCTTGACCCGTCCGGACGGCCACATATGTTCTAACGAATAGGTCGGGTGGGCTAGCCCACATAACCGACAACATTCGGGCCTATGATTTATTGTTCCTTAATGTAACATCAAGTCCAAAAGCGTGATCGATAAACCCACCACTTTTTCAAAATATTGAGTGGGAGCGGAGAGGCGACGGACCGACCCCACGGCCTCTTGTTGACACAAGCAACGTGAGAGAATGGTGACGCCTCGTGCCGGCTGGGACCGGCCTCCCTGAGAAGGCCTTCACCGCTATCAAAATTCAAGGCTTGGTCTCCAAAGGATAGGATTTTGGGTACTCGTCGGGTCACTCACCGACCCTAAGGCGGCACACTCGGGGTCTACCTAAAAATGAGAGCAGTGGGTCACACTCATAAAGGTATTTTTGGTAGTACCTTGGCTGAAAAAGGAAAGGTGATTGACGATCACAAATGAGATGTTCGATTCTCAATCGATCTTCAATATTAATCGAAACCTCTTTGACCTACCCTAAGGCGGCACCGAGGCATTAGATTAAATCCTTGGAGCAGTAGGATAGACTATAAGTACTTAGTTTATGTTCTGAAATTTTAGTAGTGTATGATTTGGATTTATTTTACATCAATTTTATTTACAAATCGTTATATACATCTCTAATGTGCTAGGATTGCTAGTGTAAAATTGACTAGTAATGACTTCGTTAAAAAGTGGTAAGTAACTAGAGCGTTGTATTTATTAATCTAACATGCCATTAATTTTTGGAAGGGATATTTCTCTTGAGCCTTCAAAACATAAGTGGCGTAAATAGGTATGTCATTCATCATTGTCACTCGTCTTGAACGAGAGACAACCGTAGTTAGTTTGAAAGATGATTGGGACGATAAATTCTTCTAGTGAATTTTAATTGTGTAGTGTCTGCGCACGAGAAATTTTCTAATAGAATAATTGGAGAATCATAAATTTAAGTGTCGCAGCTAGTTAGGCGGTATTTGGAACCGATAAACTAGTAGGAGAGCTTTTATCCTATGTTTTTCTAATTTATTAGAAAATTAGTCCCACTGGGTAACACTTTCATTAGACATCCCACAGTTCACGAGTAGTGTCTACTCAATTGAAGCTGCTAGTTCAAGACTATTTCCTTTTAAGGAAAGTTAAGAATGGGAAAGAATGTCTATAAGTGTTAATCATCTTAACTAAAGTTTTGAGGCTAAACCGAAACATTAATTAAAGAAAGTATAGGATAAGGAAAGTGATTTCGCATCACTAACCAATGAATCTTAGCGACTTTCTTAACCGAGTAACTTGACTCGGTAGCTTAGTTCTTTGGAAGAACAAGGAAGTTGTGCATTAACGATTAATAGAGTAACAACGGGCGTAATTTCAATTTATAATAGTGGGAGTGATATAGGAAATGAATTTGGATTCTATCCTTGAATATCACAGAAAAATTTATTTTTACAGATTCGTTGAAACAAATGTATTCACTTTCATCTCGATACTACAGTTGCCTTAAACAAAGTGAAGATGACATTTGTAGTACGAATCGGTGACTCGGACTTTGTTTGATAAAGACAGAACCACTAAGAAAAGGTGAATAGGTATGTGAAACACGCCTAAAACTATTAAAGGTAAAAGGTTTCGTATTAAGATAAACAACTCTTCAATATCTATTAATTAGTTCATATATCCTAGAGATAAGACTGACGATCGGCTAAGGGTGATTCCTATCTCCCGGTCTAGAATACTATCTCAAAGGAACAATGACTAAGTTTCTTTTCAATCGGGAGAGGGTAATAGATTTGAAGGGTAACATAGCTTGTTCATCATGACCTTGGGGTCTAGTGAGAGATACAAGCTAGTGGGAGTTTTTGAGTGGTGACATTTTTGTCGATAACTACGAAACATGATTTAGTTTATCAAAAGAATACGAGGAGAAGTCTACGATTTTAGCAGAGAATAGAGTATTCCATGCTCGAGGAAATAGGCTATCGCATAGTCTTGGGGTGATGCTCAGGCCGCCTCCTAGTGGAATGATTCTTGAGGAAGAAACCATAGACTTGCCTGATATAGTTATTAATGTGCTACAATACAATGTTAAACTCGATTAAGATAATTGGTTGCAAAATAACGGTTAACATTATTATGTAAACCGATTGGTTGCAAAATAACGGTTAACATTATTATGTAAACCGAGAAGTCTACCTAGAAGATGCCGGTGAATTTATGGATAAGGAGTGAATTCGGTTCACATCACATCCGTAAATGTAGGCATTTAGCATTTAATGCTTGAAGGTAGGATTGGGGATTTTTGCATACGTTCAGATTGTATTTGTTCGTGAAATATCTTAATGAGACGCAGTGAAGGTTGATTATAAGATTCTTGAGATCGAAAGTGACGGTTGAATCTGTCACAAGCCTTACGATAGAATCTATAAAAGCGACCTTAAACAGAGTACGGTTACCCAAAGGTAGTTACTTATCGATTTAATCGGACCACGCCCAACATTAGTTGTTGGTGATTACACCGATAAATACTACTAGATCGAATGTCAATCCACCCAAGACGCAGTGGGAGTATGGTTTAACCGTTGACCCATTGTGATTTTGTTGACTTTATAGTCTCTTTGGGGTGATTGATAACTTGTGGCTCTTTGTGGGTGCATGTCTGATTCGATCGAGAGGTTGGTTGAAAACCTTATCCATGTGAATGGAGTTTTGGTACTTGATTCTGTTTGACCTCTTGTAGAACCATCCGAGTGTCTCAGCCCGAGTGGGAGCAATTGGATCTACACGGAAAAGAGTCGAATGAATAGAAAAGTTTAACTTTCAAAGACAAAGGTGAGTGGTCTAGGGTGATTCCCAAAAAGTAGAGAGTTAACCGGACCTTGAACTCTCTCACCACTCGATCTTGCTAGATTTCGTTAGAAAGCGAGAAAATAGGGTGATTCCCTAAGACTTTCTTGCCGAACAACGGAATCTGAATTCATTCAGAACAGAAGGGTTTTAGCTGAGAATGAATAACGGATTCGTTACAAAGCAGAAGATAGGGGTGATTCCCTAATACCTTTTTTGCGAGACTAGCGATATCTTAATTTTTTTGAAAGAACCATTGGTAGGAAGCCCTGCCATGGTTTATATCCTTTGTGGATTTAAGAGAACCTCTCGGTCATTTAAAAGTCACATGTTTTAAAATATGTGGACTTGACCAAAATATTGATAAGTTTTTCGTAGACTGGATATCAATATTGGTAAAGTAGTAGTATTAGTGTTCATAAATGATAACACTAAAACGGTTGGAAACAACATGGGTGTGCTATCTGAAGTCGGAAACTGACACGCCAAGATTCTCTGGATGAGAGAATTGGACTATATTCTAAGAATTTGATTCGGTCAAATTCACGAGAATGAGTCATTGGATATCCCACCGATCTTATTGAATAAGATGATTATGCATATACGGTTGCAGCATTCAACGAGAGTAGTCCTACCTTACCTCTCGGGAATGATTATCTAAATCTCGGATTAAAGAGAAAATGGGATAGAGTCTCTCTTGGATAACGGCAAGTCAGGTTGTCACAAGTCAATAGTAGTCGAATCTCGGATTCGAGCATAAAATAGCGGTTTAGTACGTCCTCAAATATCGTTAGAGAACGAGGAATCATATGCTTGTATATTCGGTGCAAACTTGAATATGGTTGATTCTATCGATTCGACTTGTAGTCGATTAAGGATGATCATTAAGTTGATCTCGGGCTCAGTGTTTACTCATAGTGCTTAGAATTTCCTTTTTTTTGTTCGGGAGTAATTCCAGTCGATAAGCCGATATCACTTCATTGTGAAAGCAGTGAAGAGATAGCTTAGAAGGATCTTCTCGGTCACCAGAGGTCAAAAGCATATTGAGAGAGAGTACCGCTGATTGGAAGGACCGCAACGCGTTTCAATCATAAAGATCGTCTCGAGTCGACAACCTAACTAATCAGTGTACCAAGTCGAGTGCTTGGAGGTACGGCATTGAGTGATATGTCTCATCCGCTTTTAGAGCAAGTGGGAGAGTGTTGTGAATAAGATGAGAAAGGGTGTGCTCTAAAACAATCGTTGCTTGTCATTTCGTGCAAGTGGGAGATTGTTAGGTGTAGTGCCCGAAAGACAATTTGTGTAATTGTTTTTAATAATGAATGACGTAATTTATCTCACCTTATTACTTGCTTTGTGCTTGTAAAGTAATACACTGCTGCAAACCCTAAGTATATATGTATGTAACCACTTAACTCAGTGTATGGATCACACGTGAGGATTGAGTTAGTGGAGATATACTTAAACTGTTAGTCCGTGGTGAACTTAATCAGAGTTTAGGGTCTCTTGATTAAAACACCAATAATGCGCCTGAGAACACCTTAGGGTGTGATAGTCTTATCCGGGTTTGTCGGTAGAGGGTACCTACGTGGGGCATTTATATATGATGGCATTCATATAGAATTTGGACCGATTTAATATGAATTTCTCGGTATAATTCCGTAATCGAGGAATCTTATTAAATCATTAGATGATCATATATGGATCAACCTTAATCCCGAGGTGATCACAGGATCTTCGCTTGTCCCGGGTAGTGTTTGATGTGTTAGTTACGGTTCACTTAAATATGTGTTCCAAGCCACTTCTCATTGGCACTATCTCCAGATGAGTGAGTAGTTCTGATTTTCACAGACATGGAATCCATTCCTTCCTGCGGGAAGTAGAGAGACAGTCCCCTTATTTGTTAGCCCTAAGAAAGTGATCGATCCCGGGAGTTCACATTTGACTAATTAGCTACTAGTCAGATATGTGTACTAATTGATCATCAGGGGGTTGATGGTAAATAAGGATAAGATATTCGAAGTCGGGTTCACGGAGACTTCCCACCGAGAATGGACGATCTATGGAGGGTTAATCCGTATGTAGTGATTATATCAATGGACGCTTATTCACTCTATGGGTTGAGTATAAGTATACATCTATAATCGGTAGAGTTCAGTTTTGGGTTTATGGTGGCGTAATCCCGGAATTAATAATTAATGTACTTATTCTGTTCGATGAATAATTAATTATTGGAGCTACTGGTTATAGGTCCATGGTCCCCGATGTGGCTTCTGTAATTCGGAATGATATTCTTGTTATTTGAGCCTCAGAAATAATTAATTGGCTGGGCCAATTAATTGATATGCATGAATATTATTTAGTTGGGCTAAATAATATAATACACATAAAAGACATTTTATGTGGGCTTTTAAACCCTAGGGGTGGCGCCTCATACTTCATTAAATGCAAGATTTGATTTTCTTGTGTGATTAATGATTAATAAAAGATGATTTATTTGTAATTGATTGATTGATTAATCACAATCTTTTATAAATGGAATTATCCTTTATTGTGATTTCTTTTTAATTAATTATTTAATTAATTAGAAACTTGGAGGCCAAGGATTTACTCTCCTATATAAAGAGAGTTCTTCCAAGACATATGTGACTTGAAAATTTCGCCCCATATCACCAAAAAGGAGAGAAAAAAATCAGTTTTCTTGTCTAGGGTTTTTAGAGGAAGAAAAACTTGGTGTTGCATATCAAGGAGGCTTGAGTACCAAGAAGGGTGTCCACCAACCGCCGTTTGGAGAACACATCGGAAGATCAAGGCATCTCTCCCGACATTGGTAACTTAATTTTAACCCCCCTTGTAGTAGTTTAAGTCCTTTAATTATGTGTTTTGATATATGAATCGTGATCCATCCGCTGCGCATAGATCTAACTCGTTTAGATCTAAGAACCTGCATCCTTCAATATGTCGGTAACGCCCTCAGACCCCGTGTCTGATAGCGCTAAATGAGTCACAAATTTCCAGACAACTGCTTAGACCGCCGTCATCGCTTGGTCTAAAAGGGCTAACCCGAGTTGACAAGACCTTTATGTCGGGCTTTACATTCCCCCCCTTATAAGGGACTGGCGTCCTCGCCAGGACGGCCGAGACTGTTCCCAGATCATCCCTACCAGAGGTAACTAGAGGCCATCCTTACACCGTCTTCTTGTACGGTGCAACGCATAGTTCCGTCTGATAGTTGGCTCTGAATACCGTTTCGTAACGCTCCTGCACCCGTGCTGGTAGCGCTTAAATGAAGTCACAAATGTCGATCCAATGCTTAGACCGCCGTCCTCGCTTGGTCTAAAAGGGCAAACCCAAGTTGACAAGACCTTTATGTCGGACTTTACAATGTCATTATACTTCCTCGTAAGTGCTGGATATACAGAAACCCAAATCCGGATCCGATCCATAATTGGATCGTCGGATCTGATTCACAGCAACGATCGAGACGCTCGATCATGCACAGCGGAAGCTACGAATCGAAATTCGTTTTTAGATTTTACCACGATATGATTTCGCATAATAAATTAATCTACAAGAAGGTTAGTAGATTTACCCCAACCGGAGAGAAGCCGTGATCTTCCGAGTTGTATCTCCAAGCGACGAATGGTGGACGTCGATCCCGCATTCGAACCTCCTCGAATATTCCTTCAAGAAAAATCCAGTTTTTCTTCTTCCCAATAGCTAAGACGAGAAAACAAAATTTCTCTATTTTTTTTCCAAATAGGCATTGCCTGTTTTATTTAAAAATTGGCGTTGGTTTTCTATTTTTTTTGTGTTGGGAGAAACTCTGATAATAACCAATAGTTTGAGAGTTTATATTTTACACATAAATTTATCTTTTTCTTTTAGGAAAATAAAAACCTTTATCCAATAGGAAAACAAATTTCCTATTTATCCAATAAGAAAACTAGTTTCTTATTTATAATATTTAACACATAAATAATTACATTATCAACATTATAATTAATTAGGAGAAAATTTCTTTTTCCCAAAACCAAATAAAAGTGGCGCCATTTTTGTGTGTCAATTAGGATAATAGAAAATGTCTTTTCTATATTACATATTATTTACCAAATAAATAATATATGCATATTCATTAAATAGACCAAATATTTAATTTTATCTCGAGGTTCCAAAATACGAGAATTCACTCACGTGTTAGGAGCCAATCCGGGGACCATGGACCTATAACCAGTAGCTACTATAAATTGAATAAAATATTCATCGAACATAATATTTCTACTCAACTTATTAATTCCGGAATTACGCCACCATAAATCCGAAAATGGAATCTATCGATTAGAGATATAACTTATTCTCAGAAAGTCGAGTCAATAAGTGTCCACTGATATAATAATTACATATAGACTAACCCTCCATAGACTATCCGTAACGAAGCGGGATTATTTCCGTAAACCTTCTTCATTACATCTTATCCTTATTTACCATCAACCCACTAGTGATCAATTAGTTCATAACCAATACGAACTCGGCCGATCGATCAGTTTCTAGGATTAACAAATAAGTGGATTGTCTTTCTACTTCCCGCAGGAAGGAATGAATTCCATATCTATGAGACACACACTCCTCACTCATTCCAGAATAGTACCAATGTGAAAGTGATTTGGACCGCGCCTCTTAACGATCGTTAACGAACCATCAAACCCTATCTTGAAACAAGCAAGAGTCTCCAATCACTTCAGGATTAAGGTTAATCCATATATGATCATCTTGTGATTTAATAAGATTTCTCAATCACGGAATTATATGAGAAAAACAGACTAAATCGGTCTTCCTATATGACTACATCATATATAAATGTCCCACTTAGATAACCAATATCGACGGTCCGGATAAGACAGTCACACCTTAAAATGTTCTGGGCGCATTAATGGTAGTTTAATCAATAGACCCCATACTTTGATTAAGTTCACCACGGACTAATAGTTCAAGTGTATCACCATAAACTTAATCCTCACGTGTGACACACATTAAGTTATATGGCTACATATGATACAACTTGGGGTTTTCAGTAGTGTATTTCTTATAAGCACAAAGCAAATAATAAAATGAGAATAAATCTGTCATTTATTAATTATAAAAACAATTACATAAATTGTCTTTCAGGCGTTACTTCCAACAATCTCCCACTTGCCCGTATAGACAAGCATCAATTGTCTTTCGGGAACTACATCCAATGATCTCCAACTTGCCCATAAAGACAAGCAACAATTGTTTTTAGAGCACCACACCCTTATTCTTTCTATCCACAATATTCTCCCACTTGATCTAAAGTAGATGAGACATATCTCCCAATTTCATACCCGTCAAACGCTTATCAGTGACATTAGATGCCACACGACTTGGTAAACTGATCAGCTAGGTTGTCGGCATGAGGCGATCTTTTAGGACCGAAACGTCGCCTCTCTGCACGGTCTATCTGATCAGGTGGTACTCTCTCTCAATATGCTTTTGACCTCTTGTGACTGCGTAGATCCTTTGAATAAGCTACCTCCCAACTGTTTTCACAGTAAAATGGTATCGGCCCTTCGAGACCTGGAATCACTTCCCAATCCAACAAAGAACTTCTCAAGCCTCACTGCCTCTTTAGCTGCTCCGAAAGCTGCTATGTATTCGAATAACAGAGTCAAATTGGCAGTGCTAGATTGCTCCAGACTATAGATCCTTCACTATGAGTAAACACTGAGCCTGAGATCGATTCACGATCATCCTTAATCCGACAAAAAATCAGTATCAGTGTAGTCAACAACACTCAGGTTCACACCCGAATACACAAGCATATGATTCCTCATTCTCTAAAGATACTTGAGGATGCACTATACTGCTTTCAATGCTCGAATCCAAGATTCGACTTTTATTGACCTTTAATAACCTGACTTTCTCTATCCAAAAGAGAATCTATCCCATTTTCTCTATATCCAAAGACTAACAGAATTATTCCTTGAGGGGTTGGGTAGGAAACATCTCGTTGAATCTAGCATTTGAAATGCACCATCATCATAACAATAAGATGAATGGGATACTTCCAAAGAACTTGTTCTCATGAATTCGACCGAATCAAATTCTAAGAATATAGTCCACTTCTCCGATTCAGAGAAGCTTTGGCTCGTCAGTTTATGACTTCATCTAACACACTCATGTTGCTTACAACCGTTGCAGTGTCACATTTCATTAACACTAACGTCTACTACTTTAACAATATTGATTCTCTGGTTTACAAAAGACTCATCAATATTTTTGGTCAAACCCACACATTTCAAAACATGCGTCTTTTAATGACCTAGAGGTTCGCTTTAATCCACCAATGGATATAAGCATTAGCAGTCAATCTGCTATTAGCTTTAAGCTAAAACCCTTCTGTTCCGAATGAATTCAAGCTCCATTGTACGGCAAGAAAGTTTCAGGGCATCACCCCTGGTAATCTTTCTGCTTTCCATGGAGTCAAGCAAGGCTAAATGGTGAGAGAGTTCAGGGCATCACCCCTGGTTAACTCTTTACTGTTAGGAAATCTACGCGGGAACACATCGGAATTCAAAATTTTATTTTCTTTAACCAGGATCGACTTCGTTTAAGCAATAAACAAATAAGCTAGTTGACGGTGGTTACCTTGCTTGATCTAAAAGATCGACGCTTTGACCGTCTAAGGATAGTAGTGATGCACGGATCCGCCCAAGTGTTCGGCCTCTACCGGTGATCCACACGAACAGCCCGCCGGAATCCTATCATAGATTGCTACCAGAAAAATTCGGTTTCTAGACTGACTTTTTCTCTCTCACAAATCTCTCTCTAAAAGCTCTCTATTTTTCACAAGAAACTATTAGTCTCTTGGAATTGTGATGTACAAAAGAGCTAGCCATTCCCACCTTTATATAGTGTATGGGGCACCCCAAAGTAATCCCAATCTGATTGGGAGAAACTTCTTAGTAGATCGAGGAGAAAGAAAACATTTTCCTAATAAAATAAGGAAAATACATTTGACTTATTTATCTTATTTAATATTCAATATCTTATATTAAATATATTTTCAAGATATATATTGACAATATCTTATATTGAAAATATCTTTATTTTATTACCATAAATCATTTACACTTGTGTATATATCACATATATATATTACACATAAATCTATACATACATATATATATATATATATATATATATATATATATATATATATATATATATATATATATATATATATTTGGAAATAAATGTGCACATGCATATCTAATATGCACTACACGCATGTAAGCACAAAATATATATATATATATATATATATATATATATATATATATATATACATATTAATATTAATATCTTATATTAATACTAGATAATATAATATCATGATTAATTAATTTGCAAAATTCATGTGTATCAATATACACAATAAATTTCGACATACATATCTAATATATGTATGTTTAATTAATCAACATAATTAATATCTTGTATTATATTTATTCATAATAAATAAATACCAACATATTAATTTACCACTATAACCTTTATATTATGAGATAAATCATTTCCTTATTTGGTTATTGCTATAATCGCATTTTAATTCGGCTAGATGTTCTTATGTGTGTGACCGATAGCCTTCCGAATATGTTGGCCGTAGACACAAAGTGCAAATTACGAAAATGCCCTTCATGCCTAACGATCACGGGATAGCATCTAGCAACACACCGTGACCCTCAATCATTGGAAGAGTCAAATGAAATGACTAATACCTTCCATGTGAAATAGTTACCGTGTAAATTACAATCTTATCGCTGTAACAATATCCATACGGTCATACGTTGAGTGTCAAACATCAACGACTGTATCTTATAATCTGGATATCATGCTCTCTCGAAGTAACTCATTTACTTCCACTTTTCAAAGATTCACGAGAGTAAGACATTTCTTATAAGAAGGCCCTTTCGGATATTCACCCCTACTGATAGGGTACGCGATTCCCGGACGACCAAACATGTATACTCCGCATGCTTCAGTATCACACCCAATCCCTACCGTATGATTGCCCCATGGCTAGGGGAAACCTCAATAATGTCAAAGAATGACAATCCACACCGTGATGCCATGTAGACTCTGATCCTAAGGATAATCACACAACCGTCACATAGTGTGACACTTAACAGTGTAAGTGGGTCAGTCTAACGTACGCATTCTCTAATACACGTCCACGTACAGTCCAAGTGTCTCTACACTTCGATAGACGAGATCTATACCTGCCCTCAAAGACAGAAGACATCTAATACGTGCTAGTCTGTCCGTACTATCAATGCCCTGTTTAATAGTACATTAGCCAAGAGACATTTTGAGTATCAAACTTACTAAAGTGATTAGAGATCTCATCAACCATAATCGCCTATCATGGTTTCTCTATCATGGTTTAATACTAAGGACGTTATCATATAACAATTCATAATTGGTTCTTAAAACAACAAATATATGACAATAGAAAAGTCATTTAATATATGTATAATAATAAAGAAATAGTGGAAATGATCCAACCGACCGGATCTGGTCCAACCCGATTGGGTTTAGGATACTATTTCAACATTTCCTTCTCAAGGAATTACCCCTAGACCACTTAACTTTGCTTAGAAAGATAAACTTTATCATTCATTCGACTCTTTTTCATGTAGATCCAATTACTTCCACTGGGCCTGAGACACTCAAGTGGTTCTACAAGATTGTGAACAGAACTGGAGTACCAAAACTCCCTTTACAGGTTTATGGCTTTAAACCAACCTCCTTTTATCAGAATCTTATTCAGTCATTCCAAAAGGACCATAGGTGATCAATCACCCCAAGCAGATTGTAGAGACTGCATAATCACAGCGGGTCAATGGTTAAACCATACTCCCATTGCATTTGGGTGGATCGACATTCTGATCTGATGTAGTAGTATTTATCAGTGTAGCCTCCAACAACCAATGTTGGATGTGGTCTGATTAAATTAGATAGTAACTCCTTAAGTAACTTTACATCATGGTCCAAGGTTGTTATTCAAACATTCTTTCAGAAAAGCTGTGACAGCACAACCGTCACTATCCGATCTTAAGAATCTTATAACCAACCTTTACTCATTGCATTAAGATACTTCACGAACATTCACCATCTGAACGTGTATGCAAAATCTCTTGTCCTACCTTCAAGCACTAGTGCAAAATGCCTCTATTTGCGGAAGTGGAGTAAATTTATTTCACACCTTATCCACAAATTCATAAGCATCTTCTAGGCAGACTTATCGGTGTTACATAATAATGTAAACCGTCATTTTGAACTAATATCTTAATTGAGTTAAGAAGTGTATCATATCAATAACTATATAAGGCAATCCATGGTTCATCCGTTCAGTGAAATCATTTCACTCGGAGGTAGGCCAAGCATCAGTACCAAAACCATGCCTTAGCCTATATCTGAGCATGGAATACTCATTTCTCTGGTAATATCAGAGATTCCTCCAAATATTTAGATAACCTAATTGGCGTTTTGAGTAGTCAATAGAGAAAATGTCTATTACTCAAAAGCTCCCACTAGCTTGTATCCTTCATAAGACCCTGAAGGTTAATATGAAGAAGTTGTGATACTTTTTCAGCTCTATTACCTTTTCCAAATTGAAAGGTTACTTAGTCGTTTTTCCTTTGAGACAGTGTTCTTAAACTGGGAGATATGAATCACCCTTAGCCAGTCTTCAGATCTTATTTTTAGGATACATGCACTAATTAATAGATGCTGAAAAATCGAATATCTTAATATGGAAACCATTTGTCTTAATAGCTTGTGATGTGTTACATATACCTTTTCAGCATTACTTAGTGGTTCTGACTTTATCAGACAAATGTCCGAGTCTCAGAACCGTATACAAATGTCATATTCACTTTCTTTGAGGCAATTACATTATCGATTTGAAAATGAATACATTCGTTCCAACGAATCCTAAAAAAAACAGAAATTAAATTTCTGCGATATTCAAGGATTCAAATCCGAAATTTACTTCCTTATATCACTCTCACTATCTTAGCTGAAATAACTGTCTGTTGTCTACTATTTAATCATGGATGCTTAGCTACCTCGTTCTTACAAAAGAACTTAGCTTCCGGGTCATAATCCTGGTTAAGAAAGTCTCTAAGGATTCATAGGTTAGTAATCCGAAATCACTTTCCTTATCCTATGCTTTCTTTCATTAATGTTTCGGTTTAGCCTTTAACTTATTTAGTTTAGATGACTTATACTTGTAGACATTTACCTTCCCATTCTCAGCTTTCTTTAAAGAAAATGGCTGCGAACTAGCAGTTCATTTGAGCAGACACTACTCGTGAACTGTGGATGTCCAGTAAGATTGATGCCAAATCATTCTCGTCATCTTTGAACTAATTTTAATTTGTCTCCCATTCAACACGAGTGACAACAGTGACATACTTATCAATGTCACTTAAGTTTGTAGGCTCAAGAGGAACATCCTCTTCCTAAAAATTAATTTGCATTCTTGATTATTGAGTTCAACATTCTTGTTACTTTTCCACTTTTACGAAGTCATCATCAATCAATTTTAATTACTTAAGCAGTCTAGTCACATTGAGATGATATGTAGTTGAAAAATAAATTACGACAGAAATATAAGTCAAATCATACACCACAACAAATAATGATTTTAGGAATTATAAACGGATGTCATGCATGTTGTTTATCCTACCATTCCAAGGATTTAATCTCACACCTCAGTGCTGACGACGGGCAGGTCAAAGAAATGACGATTAAATTGAGACAATCTCTCTCAACAATTAACTGAGAATCATACATCCCAATTTAATTGTTGATTACTTTCCTTTTTCAGCCAAGAAATTCCAAAAATACCCTTTAGAGTGTGATCTACTGTTTCAGATTTTAAGTAGACCCCGAGTATGCCACCGAAGGGTAGGTTAGTGACCCGACGAGTACTCAAAATCCTATCATTTCGGAAACCAAGCCTTGAATTTTGATAGCGGTGAAGGACATCCGAAGGGGGCCGAAATCAAAGCGGCACGAGGCGTCACCATTCTCTCATGGTGCTTGTGTCAACAGTAGAGGCCGAGGGGTCGGTTGTCACCTTCCTCGCTCCCACTCGTTATTTTGAAAATTAGGTAGTCTTATTAGGATTTTTTAGAATTTCTTAATAATCCGAAAAACAACAAATCATGAATATTTAATGTTAATCCTCCCACTAGTTCATCGGTTCCAAATACCGTCTAATCAGTGCCACTTATTCACGACTTTCCAATTTCTCGGATTTATAAATTTTGTGTAGACACTACACAATTAAAATTCGCCAAGAATTTATAATCCTAATACATTAGGACATGTGAATTTCTCAATAATTTGAAAACAATAAATCACGAAATTCAAAGCTCCCACTAGTTTATCGGTTCAAATACCGTCTAACTAGTGACATTATATTCATGATATTCCAATTTATTGATTCTTTAGAAAATCTCTTGTGTAGACACTACACAATTAAAATTCACCAAAGAATTTTATAGTCCTAATCTTGTCATGATAAAAATTTAGGATCTCAAAATTTTTCCAATAATCGAAAATAATAAATCATGAAAGGCAATCACCAACTTATCGGTTCCAAATACCGTCTAGTTAGTGTCCTATTTTTTTCACGACTTTCCAAATTTTCAGTTATTAAATCCTATTTATGTAGACACTACATAATTAAAATTCTCAAAAAAATTTAGATCCCAAAAACAAATTTATCATGTGAATTTTATATCCCGATAAAATTCCGTTTCCTTTAATTAATTTGATTTATTATTAATCTAAATTAATTATTATTTTCATACATGTCTAATTAATGCCAAAATTAATTTTCTACATGTATGCATGTGCTAGAAGTGAAATTCATGAATATGATGCATGACATAATTTTATCACATAAATAATCACATAAAAAAATAAATGCGAAAAATAAACCACCGAGATGGACCGTTGGTACCCCCGTATCTAATCTATAAATTTAAAATTAAATAAATAAATAAACCCTACGTTTAAGGGATTTATTAATTTCTAATTAATTTGCCGCCGCTTTGTTTATTAATTTGTTGCTCCGTTTCTTGAACAAAAGAGCTGCCAGCCGAGTTGGTCGCATGCTCTTCTTTCCATTGCGGTAGTCCAGGTTGGTGCACCAAGATGTTGCACCAACCGGATCTGTGGCTGTCACCAAGATGTTGCTTGATTAACAACTTCAATTATTGATTATATGCAATAGTTCCGCCGAATTGTAATAAATTCTAACTACTAGGAAATTAAATTACAGCAAATAAATTAGATAATTTCTTATACCCAGAAAACTTGGGTTAACAATAGATCTAACGGTAAAACAAGTATCAACCCAATCCATCTCGTCAACCATAAACATTCAACCACGCATATATATGATAAATGTATAAAATATGCAATTTTATTCAATTCCACTCCTTATTAATTAATTATGCAATCAAGATCGCAAAATCGCTTTAACTTGTCTCTGATACCACATGCTGGATATACAGAATCCCGAATCTGGATCCGATCTCTAATTGGATCGTCAGATCTGATTCACAACACCGATCGAGACGCTCGATCATCCACAGCGGAAGCTACGAATCGAAATTCGTTTTTCGATTTTACCATGATATGATTTGCATAATAACTTAATCTACAAGAAGGTTAGTAGATTTACCCTAACCGGAGAGAAGCCGTGATCTTCCGAGTTGTATCTCCAAGCGAGACTGGTGGACGTCGATCCCGCATTCGAACCTCCTCGACTATGCGTTCAAGAAAAACCCAATTTTTCTTCTTCCCAATGGCTAAGACGAGAAAGCAAAATTTCTCTATTTTTTTTTCAAATAGGTGTTTCCTGTTTTATTTAAAAAATGGCGTTGGTTTTCTATTTTTTGTGTTGGGAGAAACAGGATAATAACCAATAGTTTGAGAGTTTATCTTTTACACACAAATTTATCTTTTCCTTTTAGGAAAATAAAAACATTTATCCAATAGGAAAACAAATTTCCTATTTATCAAGAAAACTAATTTCTTATTTATTATTATTTAACACATAAATAATTACATTATCCACATTATAATTAATTAGGAGAAATTTTTTTTCCCCAAAACCAAATAAAAGTGGCGCCATTTTTGTGTGCCAATTAGGATAATGGAAACGTCTTTTCTATATTACATATTATTACCGAATAAATAATATCTGCATATTCATTAAATAAACCCACTATTTAATTTTATCTCGAGGTTCCAAAATACGAGAATTCACTCGCTTGTTAGGAGATAACCCGGGGACCATAGACCTATAACCAGTAGCTACAATAAATTGAATAAAATATTCATCGAACAAAATATTTCTACTCAACTTATTAATTCCGGAATTACGCCACCATAAATCCGAAACTGAACTCTATCGATTATAGATATAACTTATTCTCAGAAAGTCGAGTCAATAAGTGTCCATTGATATAATCATTACATATAGACTAACCCTCCATAAACTATCCGTAACGAAGCAGAATTATTTCCGTAAACCTTCTTCATTACATCTTACCCTTATTTACCATCAACCCACTAGTGATCAATTAGTTCATAACCAATATGAACTCAGCCGATCGATCAGTTTTCTAGGATTAACAAATAAGAGGATTGTCTTTCTACTTACCGCAGGAAGGAATGGATTCCATATATATGAGACACACACTCCATACCCATTCCAGAATAGTGCCAACATAAAAGTGATTCGGACCGCGCCTCTTAGCGATCCTTAACGAACACATCAAACCCTATTTTGAAACAAGCAGGAGTCTGCAATCACTTCAAGATTAAGGTTAATCCATATATGATCATCTTGTGATTTAATAAGATTTCTCAATCACAGAATTATATGAGAAAAGCAGACTAAATCGGTCCAGTCCTATATGACTACATCATATATAAATGCCCCATTTAAATTACCAATATCGACGGTCCTGATAAGACGGTCACACCTTAAAGTGTTCTGGGCGCATTAATGGTGGTTTAATCAATATACCTCATACTTTGATTAAGTTTATCACGGACTAATAGTTCAAGTGTATCACCATAAATTTAATCCTCACGTGTGACACACACTAAGTTATATGGCTACATATGATACAACTTGAGGTTTGGAGTAGTGTATTTCTTATAAGCACAAAGCAAATAATAAGATGAGAATAAATCTGTCATTTATTAATTATAAAAACAATTACATAAATTGTTTTTCGGGCGCTATTTCTAACAATCTCACACTTGCTCGTATAGACAAGCAACAATTGTCTTTCGGGCACTACATCCAACAGTAAGAACTACGGCCCGATTCCTATCCCCGTCAAAAATAAAAATCTCCTCTCTTCCCCGAATTTTTTTTAAATAAAACCCGTAATACATTAATTGACAAAAATTTCATTTGAGCAATAAATGATTATAAATAAATTACAAAAACTCGATTGGTCTTTTGTAGGTAAAAATTTGTATAAGATCGTCTTTTGTTAATAAATTTAAAAAATTCGATTGGTCTTCTATATATTACAATTTATAAAAGATTTATTTTAACCATTGTAAAAGATTGCATTTATCAAATTTAAACAAATAATCTAAATTTTAAAAAAATAATCCATAAATTATAGTATTGTAAATCATTTTTATCAAATCATATATAATAATTTGCATTTTAATCATGATTTTAATCCTTTAAAAAAAAGACGAAAAATCTGAAAAGAAATCAATAAATATGAAACAATTGTGTCGGGTTATGTCGACAACCGTGTTGGATATCAAATTTTTTTTTAATATCCAAAAAACATGTCACGTGTGGGAGGCGTGTCGGACACGGCGCACAGCTCACGGCTCCCAGATGAAGTGTCGGTGCATCATAGTTCTGTGATTATCGTCCCATTAGATCAAGAGTAATAATTGTTTCACAATCCCGCCTCATTCATAAGCCACGAAATCTGGGATCCATGATCTACTCCCCTCATGTGTAACGCCTATATAAAGGATTCCTCGTCCTCGAAATCAGAACTGTGTTATTGGTTTGATCTCATACAACTAGGTAGGTAGGCAGTCTCAATTGACACAGTCATAAATCTTCAACAAAACCACCAGTTTACTAGTTGGATTTATCCCAAAATGGTCCAATTTCCCGAAATTATACTCAGACGATTTTCAAACATCATCAAATATTGCTAGAATGAGGGTCCTCGATATTATGATGATTAGGGATAGATCAACTTCAACATCCACGGAATCAAGAAAAATTTCCAATGAATATCTCTCAAATGAGAAGAAAAACAGATTAATGGGAGAGGTGTCATGCGGCCCGGAATATCCCTTTCCTTGGTCGCAAATAAAGGCTTGGTTATTAAGGCAATAATCCACAAACATCTTGTGAAACGTATTATGGTGGACACAAGAAGTGTAATCAACATTCTCCACTTCAATATCCTTCAGGCCATACAACTTACAAAGAAAAGTCTCACTCAAGAATCATCTCCCTTCTGGAAATTACTAGATCACCCATACAAGCTATGGGTACGATTTAGTTGAACACAATGTTCGGACACAAGTCACGCACTAGGAACTTGCAGCTGAGTTAAATGGCGGTCGAAGGTGTTGAACTAGTGTCCTAAACCCAATCGGGTTGGACCGGATCCGACCGGGTCGGATCATTTCTACTATTTCTTTATGATTATACATATATATAAATGGCTTTTCTGTTGTCATATGATTGTTCTTTTAAAGAACCGATTATGAATTGTTATATGATAACGTCCTTAGTATTATATTGTGATAGAGAAACCATGATAGGAAATTGTGGTTGATGAGATCTCTAATCACTTTAATAAGTTTGATACTTAAATGTCTCTAGGCTTATTTACTATTAAATAGGGCACTGATAGTACAAACAGGCTAGCACGTATTAGATGTCTTTAGTCTTTAAGGGCAGGGGTAGATCTCGTCTATCAAAGTGTAGAGACAGTTGGACTTTACGTGGACGTGTATTAGAGAATGCGTACGTTAGACTGACCCACTTACATTGTTAAGTGTCACACTATGTGACAGTTGTGTAATTACTCTTAGGACCGGAGTCTACATGGCATTACGGTGTGGATTGTCATGCTTTGACACTATTGAGGTTTCCCCTGGCCATGGGGCGATCATGCGGTAGTGATTGGGTGTGATACTGAAGCGTGTGGAGTATACATGTTTGGTTGTCCAGGAATCGCGTACCCTATCAGTAGGGGTGAATATCCGAAATGGCCTTTTTATAAGGAATGTCTTACTCTCGTGAATCTTTGCAAAGTGGAAGTAAATGAGTTACTTCAAGAGAGCATGACATCCAGATTATAAGATACGGTCGTAGATGTTTGACACTCGACATACGACCGTATGAATATTATTACAACGATAGGATTCTATTTACACGGTATCTTTTTCATATGAAAGACAGTAGTCATTGCATTTGACTCTTCCGATGATTGGGGTGTGTTGCTAGACGCTATCCCGTGATCGTTAGGTATGAAGGGCATATTTGTAATTTGCACTTTGTGCGTACGGCCAACATATTGAAAAGCCTATCGGGCCACACACATAAGAAAATCTACCCGGATTAAAATGTGGTTAGGAATACGAGATTGATGAACTACTTAGAAATTAATCTTCAATTGGATTGAAGTAATTAATACCTGAAGGGTGTTCCAGAAGCTATCTGAAATAGAATCAGTTTCTCCCTTGAAGGATACCATCTTTAGGATACTCAATTAGATTGTGTTTCTAAAATGGAAGCAACACTTTATATGATAAAGGTGTGACATAAGCCATGCGAAGTATCCCTTACATGATTCGGGATTGTGCCATTATATAATACATATACTTAACCGTGTTCCAAAGAATAAAGGTTGAATAAATTCCATATCAGATATGGAGTCGATGACATCAAATCCATCTTAACCAATGATTTAGGGTTGTCATGCTTCTAGCAAGCAGGCGATGTCTGAAAGGCTTGGAGCCTAGTATGACATATGCAACGTTGTGGAATGTCTTGGCAAGTACGCTATATATTGTCTACTTTCCCGTGGAACAAAATGTTTGTCTCTAAACATGCTGTCATCTAAAGGAGGTATTTCTTCCAGAAGAGATTGTGGGAGTAAATGAGATCTCAAAAGAGTTTGAGAGCCATAATGAGAGATTCAACCATAGGAACGTGAGCAGACACCACATAGTGATGTGGTGTAGAACACTGCTCAGTGCACACAAATGTTCTATAAGTCTGTGGTTAACCTCAAACCTGAAAATGGCTGATGGTATTTTCATCTTGAAGAATGAATATCTCACGACTTAGAGGAATGTTTAGAAGGCAAGATTGAGAGATATGGCCAGGAGCTATAATGTCTGAATTAGATTCCATCAGCGACAACCAGGTTGTGAACCTAATATGTCTTACCTAGAGGGAATGTCCCTGAAGAGGGTGACATGGATAGTAATATGATTACCATAAGGCTATAGTGGATAATTTGAAAGTGCACGGGTGTAGACCTTATAATTATCTTTATGCTGTCATCTGAGCCCAATTCTATTCAGACTATGCTTGTTATAACTTCGTATCATGGCAATATGATAGTGTTGAAGACGTTGGGCAAAAAAATCGATGTTCATAGACGATAACATGATATGCGAGCCGATGAGATCTATTTATGGACTCAAACAAGTTTCTCTAGACAATTTCTTTGTTTGATAATCAAAGGAGTTTGATTTAGTCAAAATAAGGGATATGCCCATTGTACAAGAGGGATAGTGGGAGTTGTTATGACTTTTGAGTAAGGTATTGGATACCTCTCTCGGGAATTATCACCCCATATCACAGTCAATTACCGTTTGGTAGTTCAAGGTCTCTACGAAAGCACTTGGATTAGCAGTTCTTATTTTTTAGAAATAAGAATCTATAGCGATAGATTTGACTGCTGTTAGTTTATAGTTTACCTATATATATGTGATGCTAAAAGAGTTTATCATAGATCGCGACATGAGATACTGCTAGCCGGTGTTCTTAAGATGTATCTATGTTAGGACGTTAGTCCTAAAGATAAGGCGAAAGATGATGCTTATGGAAGGTTTCTTTTGCTACTGCGATAGGAACCATCATAAAAATAATGCCAGATGTTCATAGTCCATGAAGAGTCATGGGCAAGTATGAAAGCAAACCTAGTGAATGTTGAAAATATCCTTAAACAAGTTAAGGATGGTTTCCTAGTTTATCAAAACTTGGAATCAGATAAATATAGATATACAGACGTATATTATGAGTCTTATGAAGGTGAGAGGGAGCCACAGTCTGGGGTTGCAGTCACTTTGATTAAGTGATACAGTGAGCTAGAAATGTTCTTGGCTATGGGTCACTATAAATTCTACAACTTAACCAAAGCACAGTAGTGCCCTTAGAGGCGCAGCGGGAGCAGTACATGGATCTAGAAGGTTCATTCCTGAACCTTGTATGGTTCTTCCACCTTTTCTATATATCTGATATAGTAAGTGGATTCATTGTTTGAAGCAAGGACCAGGGTCTCGTCGGAGATTCATGTGTGTGTTGAGGCGGTTCCTTTTGACTTGATCATTTAGAGAATGATATGAAGATAATCTGAGTCCCCACGGATAGCGATCCGTTTACGCTTAGGGTTGGTTGTGAGTATTGCATGAGATTCTTGTGTTTTAACTTGGTCTTGTGTGTACAAGTTATTGGCTTTAGGCCAAGTGGGAGATTGTTCAAATAGTGTCCTAAATCCAATCGGGTTGGACCGGATCCGACCGGGTCGGGTCATTTCTACTATTTTTTATGTTTATACATATATAATAAATGGCTTTTCTGTTGTTATATATTTGTTCTTTAAAATAACTGATGATAGGTGGGCCCATTGGGCCGGGTTATCCATAATTGGGCCAGGCCCAAAGTTAGACAATCAAGATAATGGATTGGCAAGGCAGAACCGCAAGTGCTGACCAGAATAGTTAGAGGAGCAGGACTCCATCATACGCTGCGCAGAAGTATCTCTAGACAGAGCGATCGGCTGCGCAGAAGTATCTCTAGACAGAATGCTCGGCTGGGTATAACGAAGACCGAGTCAACATCAGTTCAACCGCTTGTAGACGTGGGTAGACCCCACGACCAGTGACGTGCAGAGATAACCTGTGATAACTTCCCATCACGCAAGGAAGAGGATCACGATCTACAACTATAAATAGAACACCCTGAACTACGAGGGGGACTTGATTCCAGTTACTATCTAAATTGGATACGTAGGCATCTCTCTCAAAGAGTTCAGTCCGAAATTATACACAAATCTCATTGTTCTTATATTATTTTCCTAATTAGAATTACCCGATTACCCGATTGTAATATTCAGACTACATCATTTGGCGCTAGAAGGAGGGTCAGATTCTAATTAGTGAGTAATTATTACAGTAAAAATGGCAAGAAATCAAGGAAATTCAAAGAAGCAACAAAATCAACCCGAAAAGGAAAAAATCGGAGAAAAGAACCCATATCGAAATGATCAAGATAACGGAAAGAAAATTATGGAAGAAGGACAGACAAGAAACCCAGATGCAGTTAAACAAATGTTGGTTGAAAACCTTGCAAACCTTAAAGCTGAAGAGATAAAAGCCATATTCGAGGCAGTTTTGAAAGCGAGAAATCAAGATAATGATGTTTCTGAAGCACCTACTCCGCTCCAAACTGCTAAAAAAGAAAAGCAAGAAGCAGAATCTAGCATACGAGTGGTGGTTACTCACCCAGGTGGTGATAACGCCAAAGCAGAATTGGATGCTATCCTAAAGCCCAAACAAGACGAATTTAGGCTAGTATCCCCATTTACTGAGGACATTGATGCGTTTCCTTGTCCTCCAGGATTTAGAATTCCTAAGATCCAGGCGTATGATGGCACAAAAGATCCGTATGATCATATGCACCAGTATATTCAACATGTGAACCTATACAACGCACCAGAAGAGATGAAGTGCAGGGCATTTGCAACTCTTCTCACAGGAAAGGTGAGGGATTGGTTCAACAAGTTGAACCCCAGGTCCATCCCAGATTTTCTCACTCTGACCAGGAAATTCATGCATACATTCATCGCGGCAAGACCTTTCCAGAGAAACTGGACATATTTGCTGACCATTAGGCAAAAAAGCGATGAAACAGTGTTGCAGTTTATCAAAAGGTTCAAAGGAGAATCATCTCAGATAGTAGATCTGGATGACGAATTCTTAGTAGCATCCTTCATAGCAGGTCTTAGAGAGGGGCGGTTGCATGCAAAGCTGAGCAGCAAGAATCCGAGCACAATGAAAGAATGTCTGGAAATTGCGTACAGACATTGTCAGGGAGAAAAGGCTAACCGAGCCAAAAGAGAGGAATCCCACAGGGATTCCAAAAAAGGAAAAAATGAGGATAGGTCTGATAAGAAGAGGAAATCTGTTTGGGATAGGGTAACCGCTCCTATTTCTGAAAAGGTTAGGGAAAAAAGGTGCTTTGCATAACAGAGACCTTATTCCTCTGAACAGATCTTGTGACCAAGTTCTGGCAATTATGGAAAAGAAAGGAATCGCCAAGACTCCTCCTCCATTGAGGGGTCCAAGGGAGAAGAGAGACCACACCAGGTGGTGCAAGTACCATAAAGATATTGGACATGACTCTGAACAGTGCAGGGACCTGATCAGAGATATAGACGCAGCAACAATGGAAGGAAAAATCGATGAATGCATCGATCGAGAGCAGGGAGATAATCCCAGAGGAAGAAGAGAATTTAAAAAATAGAACAACAGTCATGACATGTATAATCAAAGGAGACATAGAGATCCGTCTCCGGATGCAGATGGGAATAGAGAAAATGCCCCAATCAACACTGTGAACACGATTGTGGGTGGACCAGGAGGAGTTAATAAGGCTGCTCAGGAAGAGAAAAGTGGCAGAGCAGAAAAGGACGGAGAAGCAAAGAAACAGAAAGTGATGGGAACCGTTCAGTACGGTCCAAGAGATGCACTACCAGCCATCGTGAGCAACGAAGGGCTGGTGATAGAAGCAGTTATACAGAAGAATCTGGTCATAAGCATCTGCGTAGACACGGGCAGCACAGTAAACGTGATGTATTACAGTGCATTCCAGGCAATGAAGTTAACAGATTCAGAGCTGACTCATGTGTCAACTCCTCTTTTTGGATTTACCGGGCCACCCATCCACCCTGTGGGTATGTTAAAGCTATTGACGACTTTTGGCAAAGGACCATAGAGTAGGACTCTGATGGTCAATTATGTGGTAGTAAAAGCTCCATCAGCTTATAATGTGATTCTGGGAAGACCAGCGTTGATCGACCTAAGGGCAGTGGTATCGCCAGCACATTACAGTATGAAATTCCCAACTTTTGAAGGAGAAGCTACCGTTAAAAAGGATGTGGATGCTGCCAAGAACTGCTACACAGCCACAATCAGTGGAAAAATAAAGGTGCAGGAGGTGACAATGGAAGATTTAGTCCCAGATGAAGAGAAAAGTTGGCAGTCCAACGATCCTGTGGAATCAATAATGCTAGATGAACTGGACCCTGAATCCACAGTCAGCATAGGATCATGGATACCTGTTGAACAGAAACAGACGCTGGTTAAGATTTTGAAAGAGTACAAAGATGTGTTTGCATGGAAAGCAAGTGACATGCCTGGACTGTCAACATAGTTGGTTGTCCATAAGCTCAACATCGACCCAACCAGGAAACCGGTGAAACAAAAGAAGAGATCTTTTGCCCCAGAAAGGATATACGCTGTCCAGCAAGAAGTGGAAAAATTATTGCAGGCCAACATGATTAGAGAAGTTATCTACCCAGAATGGCTAGCAAACCCAATGCTAGTCAAGAAGCCAGATGGCAGTTGGAGAATGTGTGTGGACTTCACAGATCTAAACAAAGCTTGTCCTAAAGATAGTTATACTTCCCCTAGAATTTATAGGCTAGTAGATTCTACAGTTGGTTATGAAATCTTTGCTTTCTTAGATGCTTATAAGGGATATCATCAGATTATGATGGACCATGTAGATGCTGTAAAAACTGCTTTTATTACTGAATTTGGTTCCTACTACTATGTGTCTATGCCTTTCGGATTAAAGAATGCAGGGGCTACCTACCAAAGGGCAGTAAACACCATTTTCAAACAACAGATAGGCAAATCCATGGAAGTATATGTGGATGATCTATTGATCAAGAGCAGGACTCTTGACCAATATTTGAAAGATGTAGCAGAGGTTTGTCAAGTTTTAAGACAAACAGGAATGAAATTGAATCCAAAAAAGTGCACTTTTGGGGTAAGGTCAGGCAAATTTCTAGGTTATATGATATCTAAAGAAGGTATCAGGGCCAACTGATGAGCGAAAAATTCACCCACTAAAAATACATTTATAAAGACTCGCAAAACCGTGGGTAAACTAACTCTCTAACTGGCAGAGTACTGTGTCGATTGCTAGGATAGCTACAGAGTATGAGGTCGCCCCAAAAGAAATGTGGTTGTGAGTACCAAAGCTTAACGTGGTTCTTAGTCTAAGCGATCAAAGTTTTAGGTGGAGTTTTTATACTAATGCGAAAAATAAATTTTAACTAACGAGATTAACTAGGTGATTAAAAAGCATAGCCGAGCCATGATCCAACATGTTATCTCCCCACAGGAAAAACTTGATAAGGAGTGTGTTTTATCTGATTCAGTTCATATGATATTCACGGAGTCAACTCTTTATTCTTGCGTTAAGATCTCGAACGGCTCTCACTTAACCCCCACACTAGGTTTATTAACCTCCTTAGAGAGCTAACTCGCCTAACATGGTTGACCGGAATAAAAAGCCGTTGAAAAACCTCACAAAAACATAATTTTAACGTATCACTTAGGTTGCCAATCTAATGATTAAGACTATGGTTTAGTGATTTTAAAACATGTTTCGCACATCTCGTAAAAATAAGAATTTCACTTAGGCATAGTCCAGATCTGTCACTTAGATAACAATCAGGTCTATGATTAGTGATATCCATATCTCACATCTCACCGCAAAATACATTTATAAGCTCGATGTAACCGTGAACAAAGTTGTCAATTTTATTCAAAGTTAGGAAAATGATCAAAACGGGTTTTAAAACATGAGTTTATCATACGAACGTTTAATTACGCGCACACAACTCCCATCTCGTCTCCCGAGGATCAATTTTACCCGTTTTCACATAATTCGGCTATGTTTAGTTTAACTACTCATATTAACGAAAATAACAAAACGAAAGAAAACAAAAGCGAAAAAGATAACTACAATATATATAGATATATGATGATATATATATATATAGATATATATATATATATATATATATATATATATATATATAATATAAGTATATATATATATTTATACTAATTGCATAAAATAAAAGAAAGCAATAAAAACGGAAACGAAATTATATTAAAACTATAACTAGTCGGGTTATTACAATCGACATTATAACGACATATATATTACATATAGGCCCCTCCATAACATAAATAAAAGAATGAAGAAGGAGAAGAAGAGAAATGGAAGAAGAGAGGGGCAACGTTGCTGCTGCTGATGCTCTGCTATATATAGGCAAATATAAGGGGGCCGGATCGATCCGGATTGGTGTCGGATCGATCCGGTGGTGATCATTGCTTATGAGGATCTAGATCCTTCGATCGTATATTTATTTGTAATAAAACTTCTAAAATTCATATCTTGAGTTGTAGGCCTCCAATAATTATGATTCAAACGTCAAAATTAAGCTCTCGGAAAATTCTTCAACTTTCATGAAGGACACTTCTTCAGAAAACGTCGTTTTGATGGGCCATTCCCATTACGTGTCGTTTGCGACATTTTCCTTAATACAAATCAATTAGCCACTTGACCACCATTTGAGTTGTAGAAGTCCGATTGACTTGATTCAAAATCCATTGGAAAGCTTTCTTGAAGATATACAACTTTCATGAAGGATTCTTTTTCAAAAAATGCCGTTTTGATGAGCCATTCGTATGTCGTGTCGTTTTCGGGATTTTTACTATTACGAATCGATTAGCCACTTGGTCATAACTTGAGTTGTAGACCTCCAATTGACATGATTCAAAATACGTTGGAAAGCTCTATCAAAGATCTACAACTTTCATTAAGGCCACTTCTTCAGAAAATTCCGTTTTAATGGGCCATTGGTTCGTCGAAGATATAAATCGTTAGTGGCACTACGAACCACTGATCCACTTGACCTTTTAAGCTTGTGGCACACTCTTATATCCCTAAAAACACCTCTTTTAGGCCTCAAAACGCGTGTCATTACTCGGGATTTTGGTTAACCTATAATTTCGCAATAAACCACCAAAATACCAAACGTAAATCCGACATGCGACACTCCGGTTACTAAACCGGTACAAAACTATAAAACACGCTAAAAATACGATATTTTATATAATAACTACTACTAACATATTTAGATAAAACATAGGAATTAATGACTCGAACTGATATAAAAATACTCGAAATGATATCAGAAACGGGTTGAAAAGTTATAAAAATAACGGTGAATTTTTCCGTCATCACAACCCCCCACTTAGCTTTTGGTCGTCCTCGAACAAAATTAGCGATAAAATAAAATGAATGAGGAAAAATTCATGAAGATAAGATATAAATGACAATCAGATGATACAACCAATTGAATCATAATCACACGTTAACCGCATTATAAATGTATAACAGAGTGTGTGTGTGACTAGCCTTTTCAATTTCCACTATCCTCTCTTGAATAAATCAAGCAAACACACTAGTATCCATTCAGACAATCCTAACAACTTTCCTAGGTATGCAAAGCGTGAATAGATTCCACACAAAGTCCTCCGTGTACTTATTAGGATAATCCCTAAAGCATATCATTTAGTTTATACTGGGGATAGTCAGAAGATAACTAAGTTTTCAACCAACTTTTTCTTTTCTTTTCTATTTTTTTTTTTTTTCTTTTCATAGAATACTAACATATCCGAACTCATTGCCAAAATCGACTATCTTGCAAGCGTCATGAGGTGAGATCGAATACATTAATACCTATCTAACTCTTTTTTTTTCACATGTATAGTATATGCCCTCATTCCTAGCAATAGGATGTTTCGTGATAACACCCTAGCTAGACTACAATCATCAGGCAATCGGGAGCTTTTAAACCTCATAGTGATATAGGACGTTTCGTGATAACGCCCTACCGCACTCAAATCATTGGTAGCTACAACCGACATATATATAGTTCACTTATTTTGACATTCTTTCTATCACATTCAAACCTTCAGATATTCACAGTACATGTTCAGAAGTTAGGTACTAAGTTACTGCTATTTCTAAGATAAACCACTAGGATACTGAATGGGTACAGTTTAAAATTTTCGCTTCAATATCAAAGGCTTATGTGAAGGAATTCATGTTACACAAATAAATTTGGGGTTAAAATGCACTTACTGTTCAAATTAGTTATACATATCAAATTGATCATTACATCTTTAAATCCATGAAATATATACCTTATACAAATTATTTTAATCAACTAAATAATGTTTGAAAAAGATCAAAAACTAAGGGTTTAAACACTTACTGCCATTTATAGACCAACCACGACTCTACCCCCCACTTACGATTTTTCATTATTCTCAGAGTGTAAATGAGATAGAGAGGAAGACTTAGCTTATAAACCTGGAAGAAAGATGCTATCAAATCCCGTAACAGCCATGAGAAAGCACATCCCGAATCCCTATACAAAAACAACCAAAACAAAGCAAACATGGGACATGGTCCTCGTGCCAAAGTATGCAATAGAGATATGGGAATAATAAGATAATGGCACTGTCACGTCAGAAAATTCGATAGGCTATATAATAGCTTTAGATGGAAAAATCACCCACACGGGTAGAGCACAAAACATCTAAGCATATACGTATCACATGAGCATATATCATAGTCAAGACATCAATTCATAGATTCATTTTTATTACACACAGTTTTATTAAGGCGGGAATACTCACCACTATACTACAACAACAAGAAATTTGAAACAGACTAGATCATAAAATGAAATGTGTGAAAGAGTATTGAGTCTTTTATACCCAGATCCTCAAGGGTTCAATAACCTAAGTCCAAGAAATGATACATTTGAATTTTTATCTTTTTTTTTTCCATCGGGATTTTCGGATAACCACCTAATCATTCCCTCTTAATGAAATTCAAACATTCATCCTGAGACTTGGTTGTGATTTGTGTTCATCTTTCATACAGATTCTACATTTCATTAAGACTAGGCTTATTCAAATTATCTTTATTATTATTATTATTATTATCGGGCTGCCTCCCGGTAGTGCTTTTGTTTAACGTCGTTGGCTCGACAAAAGTAGTATTTACAAGTTATCAACCAAAATCAGAACTTAAGAAGATCAACAGCTTTAGAATAATTAACAATGCGAGAACCATTGAAATTAAATTGTCTAGAAACGTACCTCGTTTGGCCCTCGATGTTATATCCTCCCACCAGAGAATCTTCTTTTATCGATTTGTCGAACCATCTTCTTTGCTATTCCATAAAGTTCATCCATTGGGAGTACACAAATGGACGCATGAAAATTCATCCTCACAGAGTGGACGAATGTAGTAATCCGGGACCGATATATTAACTATTACCAACTCTCCCGGTGGCTTTACTAAAGATGGCCAATCAATCTCTCGCTCCTCTAACTCTGTCATCTCTAAATCTTGCACTTTTTCTTCGCATAAACCGAATTATCAACCTCATTCTCACCCTGAACTTTTTCAGTGATAACATTTTCATCCCTAACCACCTCTATTGCACTTGTCTCTGCCTCTTTCACATACCTCACTAATTCCATCAATTGCCCCACCTTGTCTTGAAGATTTCTTATAATTGAGTCAAGATTTACCTTGAACTCTCTGATGTCCAACAATCGATCTTCCAGGCTCTGGTTCAATCGTTCTAGTTGCTCTATTTGATCGGTGAATTCTTCTTGTGGCATGGGGAAAAGCGATCATATTGACTTTGATTCATCGGAGGTGAGTAGCAGTCTTCTTGCCATTCCAGACACTGATCAGGTGGCTGAATCTGGTTGAAGCTATCAACGCATTGAGCATGAATACCGTAATCCTGATAAGCACCAGGGTTAGGACAACCCTCGTAATATTGTGGCTCATAACTCGAATAACCATAATTCTGGTCCTGGTATGCATTAGGGCACTGATAATCCCATTAACCTTGGTTATTCTGCTGTTGATATTGAGGCTCAGACACGAACTGTTGTTGATAAGGTTGGTAGGGTATTGTTGTTCAGCTGAGTAGTTTTGATTGAAAAATCCATTCATTTAAGCTCAATCTGCAAGATCTCAGAAAACAACAATAAAGCAATAAATTTTTTATTTTTTTTATTTTTTTATTTTTTTATTTTTTATTTTTTTTTGTTTTCGTAAACACACGATATTTAGACCCCTCAAAAAGTTATGGTTGCCGAAGGCCCTAATCCCCGCTTTTAGCCGGACTTACAAGATATCACCTCCAGAAGAGGCTAAGTACCAAAGTCGTATTCAAACCGAGTTCAGGACAATATCACTTCAAAGATCCATAGCTCTTTGTCGACATCTAAATAAAACAAGAAAATAAAAACCTAGGCCCAAGCCTTCGGTTCACTTACAAGATATCACAACAATATCACACATTTCCCCGGCAACGGCGCCAATTTTTGATGAGCGAAAAATTACCCCTCAGTAAAAATACATTTATAAAGACTCGCAAAACCGTGGGTAAACTAACTCTCTAACTGGCAGAGTACCAGGTCGATTGCTAGGATAGCTACAGGAGTACGAGGTCGTTCCAAAAGAAATGTGGTTGTGAGTACCAAAGCGAACGTGGTTCTTAGTCTAGGCGATCAAAGTTTTAGGTGGAGTTTTTATACTAATGCGAAAAATAAATTTTAACTAACGAGATTAACTAGGTGATTAAAAAGCATAGCCGAGCCATGATCCAACAAAGGTTATCTCCCACGGGAAAAACTTGATAAGGAGTGTGTTTTATCTCGATTGATTCATATGATATTCACACGGAGTCAACTCTTTATTCTTGCGTTAAGATCTCGAAGCAGCTCTCACTTAACCCCCACACTAGGTTTATTAACCCCTCCTTTAGAGAGCTAACTCGCCTAACATGGTTGACCGGAATAAAAGCCGTTGAAAAACCTCACAAAAACATAATTTTAACGTATCACTTAGGTTGCCAATCTAACGATTAAGACTATGGTTTAGTGATTTTAAAACATGTTTCGCACATCTCGTAAAAATAAGAATTTCACTTAGGCATAGTCGGATCATCACTTAGATTGTCAATCTAACAATCAGTCTATGATTAGTGATATCCATATCTCACATCTCACCGCAAAATACATTTATAAGCTCGATGTAACCGTGAACAAAGTTGTCAATTTTATTCAAAGTTAGGAAAATGATCAAAACGGGTTTTAAAACATGAGTTTATCATACGAACATTTAATTACGCGCACACAACTCCCATCTCGTCTCCCGATGATCAATTTTACCCGTTTTCACATAATTCGGCTATGTTTAGTTTAACTACTCATATTAACGAAAATAACAACGAAAATAACAAAACGAAAGAAAACAAAACGAAAAAGATAACTACAGCTATATAGATATACGTATATATATATATATTTATACTAATTGCATAAAATAAAAGAAAGCAATAAAAAACGGAAACGAAATTATATTAAAACTATAACTAGTCGGGTTATTACACCGACATTATAACGACATATATATTACATATAGGCCCCTCCATAACATAAATAAAAGAAAGAAGAAGGAGAAGAAGATAAATGGAAGAAGAGAGGGGCAACGTTGCTGCTGCTGATGCTCTGCTATATATAGGCAAATATAAGGGGGCCGGATCGATCCGGATTGGTGTCGGATCGATCCGGTGGTGATCATTGCTTATGAGGATCTAGATCCTTCGATCGTATATTTATTTGTAATAAAACTTCTAAAATTCATATCTTGAGTTGTAGGCCTCCAATAATTATGATTCAAACGTCAAAATTAAGCTCTCGGAAAATTCTTCAACTTTCATGAAGGACACTTCTTCTTAAAACGTCGTTTTGATGGGCCATTCCCATTACGTGTCGTTTGCGACATTTTCCTTAATACAAATCAATTAGCCACTTGACCACCATTTGAGTTGTAGAAGTCCGATTGACTTGATTCAAAATCCATTGGAAAGCTTTTTGAAGATATACAACTTTCATGAAGGATTCTTTTTCAGAAAACGCCGTTTTGATGAGCCATTCGTATGTCGTGGTCGTTTTGGGATTTTACTATTACGAATCGATTAGCCACTTGGTCATAACTTGAGTTGTAGACCTCCAATTGACATGATTCAAAATACGTTGGAAAGCTCTATCAAGGATCTACAACTTTCATTAAGGCCACTTCTTCAGAAAATTCCGTTTTAATGGGCCATTGGTTCGTCGAAGATATAAATCGTTAGTGGCACTACGAACCACTGATCCACTTGACCTTTTAAGCTTGTGGCACACTCTTATATCCCTAAAAACACCTCTTTTAGGCCTCAAAGCGTGTCATTACTCGGGATTTTGGTTAACCTATAATTAGTGCAATAAACCACCAAAATACCAAACGTAAACTGACACGACACTCCGGTTACTAAACCGTACAAAAACTATAAAAACACGCTAAAAATACGATATTTTATATAATAACTACTACTAACATATTTAGATAAAACATAGGAATTAATGACTCGAACTGATATAAAAATACTCGAAATGATATCAGAAACGGGTTGAAAAGTTATAAAAATAACGGTGAATTTTTCCGTCATCACCAACCCTGATAAATTAGAGGCTTTAAAGACTATGCCTGAACCGAAGAATATTAAAGAAGTTCAGCGATTAACAGGAAGATTAGCAGCGCTAAACCGATTCTTGTCGAAATCTGCACAGAAGTCATTGCCATTCTTCAAAATTCTTAGGAAGGCCAGTCCATTTGAGTGGAATGAAGAATGTAAACAGGCTTTTCAGGATTTAAAAGATCATATCAGTCACCTGCCAACTCTAACTCCTCCTCAGGAAGGTGAGATACTATTTCTTTACTTGTCTTTTTGCAATGAAGCAGTAAGTGATGTGTTAGTGAAGCAACATGGCATGATACAAAGGCCAGTATATTTTGTAATCAAAGCCCTTCAAGGACCTGAGATTAGATATTCTGAGGTGGAAAAATTGGTCTTAGCCATAGTACATGCCACAAGGAAGTTAAGACCATACTTCCAAAGTCATCCCGTGATTGTGTTGACAAATAAACCTTTAAAGCAAATTTTGGATAAACCAGACAAGTCTGGAAGGTTAGCAAAATGGGTAGTTGAATTGGCAGGGTTTGATATCGAATACAAACCAAGAACAGCAATTAAAGCCCAAGCATTAGCCTATTTCTTGGCAGAAGAAAAACCCTTGGCTATAGAGCAAAAGGCTGAGCAGAACTAGGCTGAGAAGAACAAAACGGAACAGTGGCAGCTTTATGTGGACGGAGCTTCCAACAAAGGAGCGGGAGCAGGACTCCTGCTCATTAGCCCAAAAGGTGAAGAATTCCCATATGCTCTTCATTTTGACTTTCAAGCTACTAACAATAAGGCAGAATATGAAGCTTTGATAACTGGGTTAAACCTAGCACAGAAGTTAGGTGTGCAAAATCTGAAAGTCTACACGGACTCACAACTGGTAACAAATCATATCAAGGAAGAATACGAGGCAAAAGAAGGCCCCATGAAAAAATACCTTGCAGTGGCACAAAGGAAATTGCAAAATTTCTTAATGGTAGAAGTGGAACAAATAACTCGGGGCCCAAAATACCAGAGCAGATGCTTTATCAAAGCTAGGATCGAATTTCTTATCCAACAAAAAGGTGTTAGTTGAGCAGTTAAAGCAGAAGAGCTGTGATGAAATTGAAGTACAACCAATAACACAGGCAGAAACCTGGATGGATCCAATTGTAATGTATCTAAGAGATGGAAGACTTCCTGAGGATAAAGTACGCGCCAGAAAACTGATAAGACTCTCAGCCAGGTATGCTCTGTTCAATGATGTTCTGTACAGAAAATCTTATGCAGCACCTTGGTTGCGTTACCCCAGATGAGGGAAATTATGTACTGAGAGAAATCCATCTCGGAATTTGTGGAAATCATTTGGGAGTAAGAGCTCTGGCCAGGAAATGTAGGCTTTACGGGTATTACTGGCCAGAAATGAAAGAAGACGCAGAGAATCTGGGTCGAACTGCAGGGACATGCCAGGTGTATAACAATTTATCACATAATCTGCATGCGAGGAGATGATATCAATTGTATCTCCATGGCCTTTTGATCAATGGGGAGTAGACTTAGTGGGTCCACTACCCCGAGCACCGGGAAATTTCAAGTTTCCAGTGGTGGCAGTGGATTATTTCACCAAGTGGGTGGAAGCTGAACCTTTAACCACCATCACAGCCAACCAAATACAGAGGTTCCTATGGAGAAATATTCTATGCAAATATGGAATTCCTAAAGTTCTCATCTCTGATAATGGCACACAATTTGAAGATCAAGGAGTGCAGACCTGGTGCACAAACCTAGGAATCTCCCAACATTTTACATCAGTGGCCTACCTTCAAGCCAATGGACAGGTAGAGCAGACCAACATGCAAATAAAGCAGGGATTGAAGAAAAGGTTGGAGCAGGAGGGATCTCATTGGGTAGATCATCTCCCAAACATCTTGTGGGCATACAGGACTACCCCAAATGCCGCTACACGGGAAACTCCATATTCCTTGGCATACGGATGTGAAGCGGTAATACCAGCAGAGATTGGACACAAATCTCCCAGGACGGAATTATACTGTCCAGAAACACAAGAGGTAGATATGCTGCACATCAAGGATGAGTTAGAACACAAGAGGGACATAGCATTGATACAAATGGCCAAATATAAGCAGAGTATTGCTCAGTACTACAACTCCAGGGTTAGAGGTACGTATTTTAAAGAAGACGATTTAGTCTTGAGGCGAAATGATGCTAGCAAGCAAGGTCCCACTGGAAAGCTAGACCCAAATTGGGAAGGTCCTTATAAAATTATCAAAGTGCATGGAAAAGGATCCTATCAACTATCTAATGCCTCTGGAAAAACCATTCCTAGAAGTTGGAATGCGGTTCATTTAAGGAAATTTTTTCCTTAAGATAATTTTGCTTTCTTGAGTAATATTACCTTGAATTATTATTCTTTTTCTTTTTAATTTTATGATTATACATATGAATATTTTAACTTGTACTGGAACAAGGATTTAAAGACAAGATGTTTTGATTATCGGTGAATTTGCAGCGCAAAATAATCTTGGGTAGAAGTCCCACTTAAAAAAGATAAGTGCCAAACTTGCAGTGCAAGGGCATCCTGGGCAGAAGTCCCACATAAAAAATGTAAGTGCCAAACTTGCAGCGCAAGGGCATCCTGGGCAGAGGACCCACCTAAAAAATATAAGTGCCAAATTTGCAGTGCAAGGGCATTCTGGGCAGATGACCCACTTAAAAAATATAGATGCCAAACTTACAGCGCAAGGGCATTCTGGGCAGAAGTCCCAAGTAAAAAACTCAAGTGTAAAACTTGCAAGATGTTCTGTGCAATGCACACAACTAAAATATATGGAACTTGCAGTGCAAGATATTCTGTGCAGAAGACATTAATGTCCTAGATATTAAACTAACAAGCATTTATGTGCATCATGTACTATAAAGATAAAGAAGCTAAGGATAAATATTCCTAACTTCTTTGCAGCGCAACAAGGAGATAACACTCTAAACCCAGAAAATATCAAAAAAGAAGCAGATTCAAATGGTCAAAGTATCATCAGAAGCAAGATCAAATAAGGTTATTACATCAAAAACAACTCTAAAATGCAGAAAAATTCAAAGTTTTCAAAGGTACATATAAATCAAGATGAAGAAGGAGCAGAGGGCTGATCAGATTTCTTCTTTGTATACTTGCGGATGATATCCTCCCCTCTTGTATTCATCATACCGTTTAGTGAAGATTTCGCCCGCCCTTCTTGTCATACAACCTGTGATTAGGTAGAGTGCTAATCACCAAGTCAGCAGGTTTGGCTTCATCAACATCAAGTGTGTACCCTCTACGCAGAGCGGGAGCCAATATGATCTGGATTTGCTCATAAGTCTCAGGAGCAGCTTTATATCCTACAACGACTTTCTGGATGACATTCTGAACAGGAGTCTCTTCCATCTGCTTCACAGTCTCATCAAAATCATTCTTCATCTTCCTCATTGTGGCAAGATGCTGTGGATGCTCCTCAGTCATTTTCTTCAGCTGCTCATCTCTGAGTTTTATTTGCTCTTCTTGGGTAAAAATCAGACCCTCAACTTTAGCGAGATTGGCTTTCAATTGTTCGATCTCCTGGCGAGCAGCAGCCTCTGAAGACTCCAAACTAGCCACCTTGGCATTAGCCTCATCCAAGAGAACAACTTTCTGTTGCAGGGCAGAAATGTCCATAGCCATGCTAGCGGTTTTCTTATGCAATGATTTACCCAGGACGTAGCACTGCAAAAGAAAAAATCTTAGAAGATAGAAATTAAAGGAAAAATGAAAGCCTTCAAAAAACTACTTACAGAATCAGCAAAGTCATCAGCAGACATGTCCTCAAAGTTGAAGGAAGAATCACTTGCAGAACTACCAGAAGAGGTGGACCTGTGCCTCTTGTTCTGTTTTTGGGAAACGGTCCTGAGAGGCACAACATTCAAGCCGGTAGTCTGACCACTGGGGAGATCCTCTTCAACAGACAGGTCCACAGGGTTGGTAGTGCTCAGAATATTCTGGTCAGAAGGAATGGTAGTGGGAATAGTTTCCTGAACAGCATTGCCGGAGTCAATGCTAACCTCCACAGCTTTTTGCTGGCTAGAAGCCTCACCACCTTCAGGGATAACAGACAAGGTCCGTTCAGAATCTTCTGGCCCTTGTTCCATTTCCTCCTCCTCGTCAATGTCAATGTTCATCAAATCATCCACATTGGCCACTACAAAGATAAAGGATAATCAATATATATTCAAAAACAAAAGCAGAAAGTAAAGTCAAACTTACATTTTCGGTATTGTTCCTTGGTAAATTCTATATAGCCAGTAGGCCCCGTAGTGAGAAGCTTGGCAGCATCCACCAATGCAGAGATGATAGTGCTCAAAGTCAAAGTGATTTTTATTGCTGGAAAGATACTTAACCAGAGTCGCATCTATATGGTCCTCCAGTTTATCCTTCATGGAAGAAGTATTCCAACGACCAAGATTTGCCTCAGTGTTGTGCTTCACAAAGAAGAAACGCTCTGACCACTTCTTCTTGGTCTTATCTTTACTGGATAGGGGAATGATATGGCCTAACTTACCGGATCTACGACAAAAGTGATACCATCCTCCACTACCCTGTGTCAATTTACACTGGTAAAAGTTCCTAAACAGTTTTACAGAAAAAAGGAGTGGTGTTCAGGCGACACCAAATCATGAAGCCTACAAGGAATTTGACGTTGTTGGGGTGTATCTGACCAACACCCAATTTGTAGTACTTCATTACCTCAATGTATCCAGGAGAAAGAGGGAATCTTAACCCACTACGAAGCTGATCAGCATATACTGTGCAGAAACCTGCTGGGGGATTGTAAGCATACTCAGTGGACTTGGGGAGCAGAACTTCAAAAGGTTCAGTGCGAATCTTATAGGTTTTTAATAGACTGGCCATTTCAGTTTTGGTCATTTTACTAGAGACACCATGGCAAGCCATTATTGCCTTGGTTTTATCAAATCGATTGATCTCTCTCTTTAAAGTGTTTAAAAAGGCAGTGTGATCTTCTGGATATTGATTGACATTGGAAGTAGGAGTAAAAATCCTAGAGGGAAGAAGATGAGAAGGCAAAAGACACAGAGGATTATCCCCAAAAGTGGAGGTATTTCTCAAATCAATCGAAGAGGGCGGATGATCGATGTTTACCACAGTTTCAGGATTAGGAATGGGATTAGAGGAACTCACTTCCTCACTCTCTAAGGCAATCGATATTTTTTCCGGTGATTCAAACAACTTTTCTACAGAATCACTAGAGGCTATATTGGCTCTTAGACTCATGAATGAAATAAAGATTCAAAGAAGTACAAGAATAACACAGAAACGGAGACTTACTTGTAACTGCTGAAGTGCGATTCCAAAGGTCTGATATAGTAGTGTTGTTTGACAAGAGGGGTGATTATATGACAAGAAGTGGATACGACGCAAGGGTTCAATTCACAGTTATAATAATGACCAGGTGTGACTTGGCCTCGTTTCACGATATAATAATAACAGAAGTAAAAGCGTTTCAGAATAAGGCGGCTGTGAAGTAGTCCACCCTGGTCTGGGGGGACTTATGATGATAGGTGGGCCCATTGGGCCGGGTTATCCATAATTGGGCCAGGCCCAAAGTTAGACAATCAAGATAATGGATTGGCAAGGCTACTACGAGAGAGCTGCCTACGTATCCAATTTAGATAGTAAACTGGAATCAAGTCCCCCTCGTAGTTCAGGGTGTTCATTTTATAGTTGTAGATCGTGATCCTCTTCCTTGCGTGATGGGAAGTTATCACAGGTTATCTCTGCACGTCACTGGTCGTGGGGTCTACCCACGTCAACAAGCGGTTGAACTGATGTTGACTCGGTCTTCGTTATACCCAGCCGAGCATTCATGCAGAGATACTTACTGCGCGACCGATCGCTTCTGTCACAGAGATACTTCACAAGCAGCGTATGATGGAGTCCTGCTCCTCTAACTATTCTGGTCAGCACTTGCGGTTCTGCCTTGCCAATCCATTATCTTGATTGTCTAACTTTGGGCCTGGCCCAATTATGGATAACCCGGCCCAATGGGCCCACCTATCATCATTAACCAATTATGAATTGTCATATGATAACGTCCTTAGTATTAAACTGTGATATTATGGTTGATGAGATCTCTAATCACTTTAATAAGTTTGATATTTAAATGTCTCTAGGCTTATATACTATTTAAACATGACATTGATAGTACAAACAGGCTAGCACGTATTAGATTTATTCTGTCTTTAAGGGCAGGGATAGATCTCGTCTATCAAAGTGTAGAGACACTTGGACTGTACGTGGACGTGTATTAAGAGAATGCGTACGTTAGACTTGTTGGACTGTACGTGGACGTTGGACTGTATTAAGAGAATGCGTATGTTGGACTGAGTGGAATGAAAGCAGACAAGTGAAGACAGGCTTATGACTAAACACTACCCGGAACGAAGCCTACGTGGACGTTAAACCGGTCCAACCCGATTTCCTAACAAGACTGACCCACGAACATTGTTAAGTGTCACACTATGTGGCGGTTGTGTAATTATCCGTAGGACTAGAGTCTACATGGAATCACAGTGTGGATTGTCATGCTTTGACACTATTAAGATTTTCCCTAGCCACGGGGCGATCATGCGGTAGTGATTGGGTGTGATACTTAAGCATGTGGAGTAGACATGTGTGGTCATTCGGAAATCACGTACCCTATTAGTAGGGGTGAATATCCGAAAGGGCCTTCTTATAAGGAATGTCTTACTCTCGTGAATCTTTGCAAAGTTAGAGTAAATGAGTTACTTCGAGAGAGCATGATATCAAGATTATAAGATACGATCGTTGATGTTTGACACTCGACGTATGACCGTATGGATATTATTACAACGATAGGATTCTATTTACACGGTAACCGTTTCACACAAAAGGTAGTAGTCATTGCATTTGACTCTTCTGATGATTGGGGGTCACGGTGTGTTGCTAGACGCTATCCCGTGATCGTTAGGTATGAAGGGCATTTTCCTAATTTGCACTTTGTGCCTACGGCCAACATATTCAGAAGCCTAACGGGTCACACACATAAGAACATCTAGCCGGATTAAAATGCGGTTATAGCGATAACCAAATAAGGAAAATTTTATCTCATAAAAGTTATAGTGGTAAATTAATATGGTGGTATTTATTTATTATGAATAAATTAAATACAAGATATTAATTATGTTGATTAATTAAATATACATATGATGTATACATATGTCGAAAATATATATGTATATGATACACATGTATTTTGCAAATTAATTAATCATATCATTATATTAATTAAAAAATATTCTAGATGCCAAAATATTGTCTATTTGGGCGCAGATATCATTGTGTACAAGATACACTTGGATTGTACAATTTCATTAATAAGATTACCATAATATTAATATTGAATATTAATTGATTTTTGGAAAATAGATTTATGGTAATAAGATAAAGATAGTCAATATTAGATATTGACAATATCTTGGAAATATTTAATATACGCTATTAAAATTAAGTGAGATAAATCAATCAAATGTATTTTCTTTATTTTATTAGGAAAATATTTTCTTTCTTCCCAATCTACTTGGAAGCTTCTCCCAATCAGATTGAGATTCACTGTGGCACCATATACTCTATATAAAGGAGGGATTGACTAGCTCTTTTGTACATCACAATTCCAAGAGACTAATAGTTTTTTGTGAAAAATAGAGAGTTTCTTTGGAGAGATTTTGAGAGAGAGAAAAGGTCGGTCTAGCAACCGAGATTTTCTAGTAGCAATCCAATGGTGGATTCCGGCGAGTTGTTCGTGTGGATTAGCGGTAGAGGCCGAACGCTTGGGCGGCTCTGTGCACCACTACTCTCCTTAGATGGTCAAAGCGTCGATCTTTTGGATCAGGCAAGGTAACCACCGTCTACTTCTTTTATACATGTTGTTTAAACGTAGTCAATCATGGATAAAAGGAAATAAACTTTTGAATTCCGTTGCATTCCCGCATAGATTTCCTAACAATAAGCCGGGAGACACGACATGAATCTACTCTATCCAATTCAGCTGCGTTCCCGCGTGGATGTTGTGGCGGCCTTTCGAGTGCTGCAACCCCAGCAACTCTATGTGGATAAGTGGATCAGGCCGGCTGAGGGAATAATTAAATGCAACGTGGACGCATCAGTTACGGATCAGGCGGCTGGGGTTGATGTGTTGTTTCGAGATAGCCGAGGTGAGGTACGGGTGGCTTTTTCTTATCATTTTGATTCCGGTCCATCAGTGGAGTATATGGATTTGAGGGTGATTGAGTTGGCATTGATAGAGGCAACACATATGGGCATTCCTTCGTTGGAGGTGGAGAGTGACTGCTTGGCTGGCATACATCGTCTTAATCGGCATGTTGCAGATATTTTGCTCTCGGGTGTCTTGCGCATGATTGCCTTTCTAGACATAGTCTTTTTAATTCGGCTTCCTTTACGTTTATTAGGTTCGTGGGAAATGTTCCCACGCATCTTTTATAAAGACATACTTTGTTGGTTCATGATAGGGTCTCTTGGGACGTTGCGATCCCTACTGACGTTATTGTCGAGTGTTTGACGGACGTGATTTAATAAAATGGTTTTGTTCCTTAAAATAAAACTTTTATGCCGAGACTAACAAGTACATACCAATATTTTTTAAATAAACTTAATGTTAATAACTTAACAAGAGAAGAAGTAGCCAAAAAAAGAAAAATAAGTATTACAATCTCGTGCTATCAAATAAGGATAGACGTCGAAGGCAAAAATTTAGTCCAAAACATATTTTCCTCTCTCTCTCTAATTTTTTCTCCTCCCTCTATCTAGAAAAAAATCCTCTAGCCTCCTCAACTTTTTTTCTGCTTTTTCCGGCGCCAGCCGCCGCTTGTTGCGGTGCCGGCTGTCCTCCTTATTCCTATCGTGTCTTTTTCTTTCCTTTTCTTCAGATCTATTATCCTTTTGACAACTTTCCATTGGATTTTTTTTTACCAAATCTGATGTCGTTTTCTTAGTTTTCCGCCCAGTTTGGCGGCGATTTTGGACGGATTCTGGCTCCCCATAATTTCCGCAGCGACTTTGACACCTTTTATCCGGCGTTCTTATGGGGCGGCTATTTCCGGCGATGATTTGGTGGTTTTGGTTGTCACTTCTACTATCTTGGATTTCACTATCCTCTCGATGAAGATTCATATGGTGATTGGTGGTGATAATCCGATGGTAGCTTGGTGGCTATGGATGTTGCAGGTCGGATCTTGGCTTCGGCTTTGCTTGCATGTCCTCGGAGGAAGGCTGTTGGTCGGATCCGATGGTGCTGACTGGCGGTTGAAGCGGTGTTTGTAGTTGTTCTGATTTATCTTTTATTTTGTTTATGTCTGTTTGTGTCGCCTTTCTGGATCAAGTCGGTAATAGTCGGTTTCTCCCGATTTTGTAGTTTTTAAGGTTTGTTTAAGTCTGTTATGTTAAGAACAAGTTTGACTATGGTATTATGTTACCAAATCAAATCCTCCGTGATGAGGCAGAATTTGGTCGACATGAATTTTCCCATGTCTTTTCTTATTTTTCGTTGTTTATGGTGGTGGTCCAGCTTTAGGCTGGTGGTGATCTGGAGTTATTTCAGCTATTTCCCAGCGTTGATCCGGTTGTAATTTGTTTGTTTGTGTAATGAAATCTTTCGTTTTGGAAAAAAAATATAAGGATTGACTCCCCTAAAAATATTTATCCTAAAACAGTTTTATGGTAGTCCAAATACACAATGTCATACACATTCATCCATCAATAGTATTTTTTAAAATAGGGGCAAACAAGTAATAACACGTTAAAAGGGGCTCATCTATATATGTAATATTGTATTGGTCCAGGAACACCAAGTCATAGTCGTATCAAAATAAATTTGCGACGGTCAAATTTTTTGAGGGGAGAGTTATTGTAAAATAAAAGGGAGTCTTTATTCGCATCACATGTGATCTACCACCGCATTACTCTACCTTTTTCACTACACAAAAAAAAGCAATCTAACTTTGCACCACAATGAATTTCAAACATTTTTCATTATTTATTTACACTACATTTTCTATCTTTACACCACACTTTTATATCATTTCCACTCCAATTTTTTATTACAAATTAGTCCCTTCATTTTGCATTTATATCCCACAACCCTACTTACAAATCACATAATTCCTCTCCAACAAAATAACTTCATCTTCATAAACTCATTCCACAAACCATTCATCTTCATAAATTCTTCATCTTTATCATCATTATATTCATCACCTTCATCATCCTAAGTCATTGTAATCATCACACTTCATCATCACAAAACACTTCATCTTCATCATCTTCAAAGTATATCACCATTCATCAATTTTTTTTCTTCATAATCATCATCTTCTTCATAAAACCCTATTTGGAGAAAGTGGGGTTTCAAGCAAAATCAATGAAATTGATGTAATAGACATGTTAAAATGCTATAATGTACATGAAATTTTTGTATTGAACTCTTATTTTTGTTTTGGTGATCGAATGTTGCAAAAGTTTCAAATCTTTTATTTCGCCCAGAATAAAACAACCTTACCAAAGTCGAATGTCACACATTCGACTCTGGTAAGGTCGAATGTCACACAATCGACCTCCATACTATCGACCGTGGCTCAAAAAATCGACATTTTTGAAGTCGAACAATCGACCTTCGGGAATTGAAGTTGATTGTAAGACAATCGACTTTAAGACAGTCAAATTGATTTAGGCGATATAAAATCATGATTTTTTTTCTCCAATCCACTTACAAATCTAAAATTGTCAATCCAATGTTGTTTAAAAGCCTTTTTGAATCTTAAAAAATTGCAATTTGAAATATATGAAAAAATAGGAAATAAGTTTGGTAATATGAAAGTGGGTTTGAGTTGAAGATGATGAATAATAAATATATATGAAGATATTTGAAGAAAATAGGAAAATGGGTTTGTTGATTGAAAAATGAGTTTGGGTTTGAAGATCAAGTTGAAGAAGATGAATATGAATATGAAAAGTTGAAGATGAAAAGAAGATGAAGATGAAGATGAAGATGAGGGATTTTTGTAATTTTTAAAAGTTCGGGGGGAGGGGGAGGGGGGGGGGGGTGGAGATATGAAAAATATATAAATTTGGTGGGTAGTAAAAAAAATTTGGCAACATTGTTTTTTTATAAACTTTTTTTTTGAAATAAAAGCGTCGTATATTGGTAAATTTCGAATTCTTAAAATGATAAGTGTGATGCAACAAGTAAAATGCAATATTTTTTCATTGAGGAGGGGTGCAATGGTGGTTTTTGCTGTGGTGTGAATAAATGCTCCAAATAAAATTCAAACATATCAAATCCGGCAACATATTAAATTCCCTCATTATGATTTATCTAAAATTAAACTTATCTTTCTCAAAAATAAAATAAAATAAATAGGTTTTTGGTAGCTTGGACAAACTAATAACTAAACCAGGATGCAAGGACATTGGAAATTAATCAGGACAAAACATATGTAACTTTCCAAAATCACCCTTTTCCTATCTAGCTATAAAATAAAAAAACCCCTCCTTCCCCAAAAAAAAAACGCCACCTAGAAACAGTACTCTCCATTATTGCTGCAAATCTTTTCCGATTCTCTTGCAAATCGATCCTGATGATTTGCTACTCTTTTCTCCTGTCCTACCTCGTGCTTAATTCGAATTTGGTAAGACGGTTTCTACCTTGATTCTGTGATTCAGCAACCACGTTTCGTATCTCGAAATTGGAAGGCTCGAAGATGGAAAGTTGATCCTTTTAAACCGATTCGGTGCTGATTCATTCCGCCCCAAATTCTCAGCAACGCGTGAACTCACACGAAGGCTGTACATTTGGTATTCAATGCTGCGATTTTGGGAGGTTTTCGTTCCCGCAATGTATAGTTCAACACGAAGGCCGGATTCGATGCATTCATTCTCTGATTCGAGTAATTCGCAATAAAGGTGAACTCATTTTCTTGTTAATATCGTGCTATCATTTATTTCTGATTCTAGAACGGATTTCTGCCTGATTTTCTTGCCCATTGTGTCGATTGAAGGTACAGTGTGAAAGGTCCGACCTTCTCACTATCTTGATGCTGATACGAGATTTTAAAGATCTGATGTTCGAAGATACGCAGTCAACGCTCCTTAGAAGATGAATTCGTTTCAGTTAAATCATTTCACTTCACCGACGAATTAGCCATGGCCGGCCAAGAAGGGGATTTGAAAATTTGCCCTTTTTTTGTTGTTGATGCTGCGAATATGAAGAAGAAGAAGGTAATAAGAGGATTTGGAGAAGGAGGTTTGCTGCTTGACGGTGGACGGAATTACGGAATGGAGGTGGTTGCACCGGCGGCCATGGTTTAGGGTTTACTGCAGGCTCCCTTTTTTTTTTTTTTTTTTTTTTTTTTAAGTTTAGGATTGTTACTATTAATTTTGTAACGTTACTACATTTTTTGATGTACTTTATTTATTTTATGGGCTGTTACTACTCGTGTATTGGATTTTACGACATTTTACGGGTTGTTACTATTTCTTTTTAGGCTGTTACTACTTGTTTATTGGATGTTACGACATTTTAATGTTACGGGGTGTTACTCCGTTACGACATTTTACGGGTTGTTACTACTTATTTTTTAACAAATAAGGGCTGTTACTACTTGTTTTTAGACCGTTACTACTTTTTCATTGGATGCTACGACATTTTATGGGCTGTTACTACTTGTTTCTTGAATGTTACTATTTGTAGAAGGGTAAAAAGTAACAAGGGGTATTTTTGTCCAAATATTTTGTTTTGTCCTTTATAACATCTAAAAAAGAAAAATGTCCTTGCAGACCCATTTATGTTTTTTTTGTCCTTGTAGCCCCTTCCCCCTAAAATAAAACTTATCAATTATAACGGGAAGGTGTCTTTTCCCTTTTGTTTAATGGCAAATTTGCTGGTGGTTCGATTACAAGTATGATTTGGTGGTCTGGAACCAATCATATTTTATTATTTTTTTTGGTGTTTATATTTCATTAATTTTAGTTGATCTCACATGTTTACTGACAGAGTTTGGAGAATTGATGATATGTATTACTATACACCACAAATATTTATACAAGGAGTGAGTATTTTCTAGAGTAACTACTGTATCAATTATAATGATTACAAAGTGTGAACAAATCAAGTACTAATAACAATAATATCTACAGTAATATCTACAATATTTCCAATACGCCCCCTCAAGTTGGGTTGTGGGGACGAAGGCACAACTTGTCATGCCAAGAGATAAGACGGGGTAGAGACTTAGTGAGAACATCCGCAATTTGATCTCCAGCAGGGTTGTGAGTGACATGAACTACACCTTGATTAACCTGGTCTCGAATAAAGTTGTAATCGATAGCAACATGTTTCATACGGGAGTGAAAGACTGGTTTGGAGGACAGTTGCGTAGCACCAAGGTTATCACAGTAGACAACAGGGACGTAAGAGGATGGAAATCCGACATCGTGAAGAAGAAAGAGTAACCATTTGAGTTCAGCAACGGTATCAGCAACATATTTGTACTCAGCTTCAGTTGAGGAGCGGGCGACAATATGTTGCTTTTTCAAATTCCAAGAGATGGCGTTGCGACCTAAGAACACGACATAGGCCCCGGTGGAAGTGTAATCCGGCTTATTGCCACCCCACCCAGCATCGAAAAATGCATGCAAGACAAGAGAAGAGTCTGGGAAAATGTGCAAGCCCAGATCAAGGGTACCAACGAGATATCGGAGAAGCCTCTTAACAAAAGACCAATGAGTATTGGTGGGAGCATGCATAAACTGAGCCATTTTGTTGACTGCGAATGCAATGTCAGGATGGGTGAATAGTAAGTACTGAATACTCCAAACAATACTGCGGAATAGAGTGGCATCAGACAGTGGAGTCCCTGAGGTCGGGGTAAGAGCAAAAATGTCGGAGAGAAGTGGAGTAGAGACCGGGTTAGCTTTATCCATACGGGATTTGAGGAGAAGCTCCATGATATACTTGCGTTGAGACAGGAGAAGACCATCGGGCGTAGTAAGAACCTCAATACCAAGAAAGTATGTCAACGGACCAAGATCTTTGATAGAAAACCGAGCACCCATATTGTGAATAAATGATTGGACCGTATCAGGGTTCGATCTAGTAACAATGATGTCGTCCACGTATACGAGAACATAGAGGAAATGAGTGCCATCGTGGAGAATAAAAAGAGAGGCATCGGCGTGAGCATTCCGGAAACCTGTAGAAAGAAGATAGGAGCGAAGCTCAGAGTACCAAGCATGAGGAGCCTGCTTGAGGCCATATAATGCCTTATTGAGGCGACAAACATAATCCGGATGCACCATATTAGAGAAGCTAGGTGGTTGCTGCATATAAATTGTTTCAGATAAAGACCCTGCAAAAAGGCATTATTGACATCAAGCTGGCGAAGAGGCGAGCCATGACAAGTAGCAAGGGTAAGAAGAACCCGAATGGTGGTAGGTTTGACCACCGGACTGAAGGTCTCAAAGTAGTCAACACCTTGATGCTGATGGAACCCCTTAGCAACGAGGCAAGCTTTATAGCGATCGAGAGAGCCACCAGGGAGATGCTTAGTGTGGTACACCCACCGGCAGCCCACAATATTAAAGGAGGGGTCAACAGGCACAAGATCCCACGTGTGATTCTTGACAAGGGCATCGTACTCAAGTTGCATGGCTAGTCTTCAAGAGGGTGAGGCGAGGGCTTGAGACAACGTGGAGGGTTCGGGTTCAGGGGATGAAAGTTCGCTGAGAAGGGAGAGTTTTTGAATGGGCTTAGAGATATTGTTTTTAGCTCTAGTTGTCATTGGATGTGAGGTGTTTGAGGGAGGTGGGGGGCCGTGGAGGGAGGTGGTGATGGGGGCCGTGGAAGGTTGATGAGATGTATTGGTGGGGGAAGGGGAGGGGGTGGGTACTGGAGGTGGTTCGGGGATCCAGTTATGTAAGGGAGGAGGCTGGTCAGGTGAAGGCTCGGCGGTAGAGCGGAGTGAAAAAACGTTTTCCATAAATTTAACATGGTGAGAGGTGTAGATACGGTGATCGGTGGTGTCGAGGCACAGATAGGCAGATTGAGTAAGGGAATAGCCGATGAATACACATGCACGAGAGCGGGGTTCAAGTTTGTGGGTAGTTTAGGGGCGAAGCCAGGGGTAACAGAGGCAACCGAATACCCTAAGTTTTTCATAGTTCGGGGAGTGACCAAATATTTTGGCAAAGGGAGAGGTCATATCAAGAGTAGGGTGGGGAGACGATTAATGAGATAAACAGCGGTGGCGAAGGCATATCGCCAGTAAGAGGTAGGCATAGACGCATGGGTTAAGAGGGCAAGGCCTGTTTCGACGATGTGGAGGTGACGGCGTTCCGAATAGCCATTATGCTCAGGTGTGTGGGGAGGGGATGTGTAGTGGGAGATCACATGAGAGGTGAGAAATGGGCGAAGACTAGTGAACTTGGTGCCGTTATCTGAGTAAAGAATTTTTATGGTGGCGTCAAAGTACTTTCAACTAGGTTTTTAATTTGTGGAAAACTGTAGCGACGCCATTTTTACGCGGGAGTAGATAAAACCATATATACTTGGTAAAGTGGTCAACAAAATTCACATAATATTTGGAGCCGTCAAGGCCATAAACCGGGGAGGTCCAAACATCAGAAAATAAAATTTCTAGTGGGCGGGAGGCTGGGGTTTGGAGCTGACGATGTAGCCAAACAGATCGTAACCAATGAGTAGAGATCGAAATTGGACTTCCCAAATAGCATAATTGTCACCTGTGAGTTTGACTGGAGCTTGAGCTCCGGAATTGAGGGGAACGAGAGTAGGGAGATTGGAGCCGGTTGTGGCTGTGGCCGGAGAAGTGATGTCCGATTGAGCAGACATGAGGAAGAAGATAGGTGCAACCAGAAAAAAAATAAAAAATTAGGATAGCTCTGATAACAGAGTTTGAAAAATTGATGATACGTATTACTATGCATTACTATACATCACAAATATTTGTATAAGGAGTGAATATCTTCTAGAGTAACTACCGTATCAATTATAATGATTACAAAGTGTGAACAGATCAAGTACTAATAACAATAATATCTACAGTAACATCTACAATATTTAGGAAAAATGTATTTTTTTTAAAAATTGATTGATGGAGAAAATAATAACATCATAAAATCATTGTTCTTTAATGGACAAGATATTTCACCTTAGATGACGCATGGAACAAAAAGACCGACATCAAAGTCGGTTGTGAAATTTTTATTTTTTTTAAATTTATCAATTTATGGGAAACATATCGAATTCCTTTTCCCTACCTGATTTGGGATACAATTTTTTTTTTTATAAATAATAAAGGACCAGATCAGAATTCCTTCTTTTTCTACATCAAAATCGCTTTGAAATCAGAATCATCATCAAATTTAGTTGCCAGACACCAAGCAAAATCATATCTACCGTGCAGTTCTAGCCATCAAACTTTTAAGGTATCTATATATATTACTTCCGACTTTTCTTTCTTTTCTTTTCTTTTTTTTCTTTTCTTTTAATCATTATCATTATATAGAGAGCGGCTACGGTCCAGTTCAATAATTTAACGGGATGGTCCTGTTTTTAATCATCACCGTTAAAACATATCTGAATAATTATATTCGTTGGATTATTTTTTGGTACAACATATCTATTGTGTATTTTAACACATCTAATCCGTTATTCAAACCTGTCAAAAATTTGCGCCTATTATTTAAACGTGTGATTAATCCATTGCTCTGCTAAATTTCTCTTGCTTTTTTACTTCTGTTCCCTTTACTTCTGCCAAAAAAAGAATAAAAAAAAAACAGACGATTATGGATAATTTTCCCATTGTTTCTTGAAGGGTTGTTTGTTTGTTTTTTTTATTTTTTTATTTTAATGGTGGAGAGGAATAACAAAAACAGAGATCAGTCCATTGTTTAATTTGTTTAAGTCAAACTCATCATATGTTATTCATCCTAAATTTCGGATTGGAAAGGTTCCGACTAAAAGTTGAAATCCGTGATTACTCATCATGAATTTCCTGCTTTATTTATAATTTCTTTTTCCTCTCATGGAATATTACAATAATTGAAAATAAAAACGAGGAAGAAGAATCGTTTTAATATTAATGAAGGGAGATGAATGGGTTGCGGAGAAATACGAAAATTTAAGAATGATTTTTTGTTCGTGGAGAAGAGGAATTTTGAGAAATTGAGTTTAAGATGCGTGAATTGATGGAGATGAACTTTTAAGTGGTAAAATAATTTGTATAGTACATAATATGTTATGGTGTAGAGAGCGGCTATAGTCCAGTTGTGTAATTTAAGGGGATGATCCAGTTTCTAATCTCTATCGTTGAAAATCTAAAGAAATAATTACATGCGTTGGTTCATTTACTAGTACACCATAACTAATGTATACAATAAAATACTTAATCAGATTTTTTAACCTGCTAAACCTGTTAAAAAAATTCCCTAAAAAACATTTATTTTTACGCTTAAAATAAAAACAAAAAAACCATTAACTAAACGAGACTCGCTGCTTTCTTTCGTACCATGATCATCAAAACCGGCTCAAGTCGAACTAGGTTGCCTGGAAAAAAAAATCATGTTGATCAACCAAATCGATTCTCTTTTGATTCTCTTTTCATCTGCTTTCTTACCATTGAACATCAAATTTTCGTTCATGTTCCCCCTAATTAAAAGGCATGGGATTAACCCATACATCTACTTGCCCGGATGGGTTGCTTTCTTTTTATTTTTTTTTATTTTTTTTATTTATTTATTTTTTTTAACGGTTCTTTGATTCTGCAATTGAATCAGCTCTTCAATGAACTTTTCTCATTTTACCTTAAAAAGAAACAAAAACAAAACATCTTCATGGGATTCAGGAAAACCAAAATTGATTCACATTAGGTCACAATTTTTATTTTGGAGAAACAATTTCTATGAAATTAATCAATACATTTTTATGCAATCGATAGTTGATACTGGAGATGTAAGAAAGACAGAAAAGACAAAAGGAGAAGAAGAAGTGCAATCAATTTCTCGAAAAAGAAAAACTATCGAAGGATTAATCTGTTTTTTTTTATTTTAATTTTTTTCTGTATGGTACACAATATCTAATAATACATCACATCAATCTAATGACTTTTATTGTTTTAATATTGATAACGGTACTGTAGTATTTCCTTATGGTGTATCAAATACATATATCCAACAGTCATAATTATTTTAATGTTAATCCAACCGTAAACTACCGTCCAGTTATTATATATATTAATTTGTTTCAGAAATTTATTTGTTATCTGTGGTGAGTGGAGTTGTTATTACAGTATATGTTTTGTTTATTATAACCTGCAAAGCATATGCGAATAGATAGATAGCTTTCGGTGATAAATAGGAAACACCTAGTAATATTTAGACGGAAATTCGAAATATATACCTTTGGATAAAAATAGTTTTTTTTGTATACCCCTATTTTTAAGTATTACAAGCATAACCCTCAGTAGAACGGACAATTTGGCATTCAGGACGGGATATAATGTCATGAGGACGGGTTATTTTTCATTGAGGTCGGACTAAAATAACACGTCCTCGATGAATTTTTCTTCACTCGGCCGTCTTAAAAAATACCCGTCCAATTTCCCTGTCAAAGCTAATCCTACGTCGTTTTTTTTGTTACTATAAAGTAATAAAATAAAATAAAATAAAAAGATGCGTCCCCCAGGCCTCAACAGTCACTACTTTTCATCATCTTCCTTACCGTCCATTCTTTCTCGCTATCCTCCCTCTCCAAACCCTTACTGAAAACTGTAATCTGAAACGATTCTCTTCTGCTGATTACCGTCGTTTCTTGAAATAGAGTCCATTTCTGACCACAGGGAATCCATTACTGACAACAGAATCCGGTAGGTCTGAATGAAGCTATTAATATTTTTGGATTATGTGTTCTTCTGAACATTTTAAAAAAGCTAATGTATATCAAGGTATACTGGTTAATTAAATTTTTTTTTTTCAAAACTTACCCCCACAAAAACTTAGATTCCGGTGAGTTACACGTTTTCAATAATAGAACATTACACAATGAGAAAGTAATTCCGTCAAGTAACCCGCATAATGTATAGCAGTTGCGGCAAAGTTGGTTTTCATGGCAGAAAATGTATTCTATTTGGGGAAGAAGACATAGGAAGAAGAAAGTATGTTGTGAATGAAAATGAGGAAAAGTCAAAAGCACAAAGAGAAAAACTAAATACGTACAATAATTAATTTTTTCTTTAACAAAAACGACGTCGGATTAGCTTTGACAGGGAAATTCGACAGGCCGTTTTGATAGAGGATCCCGTGCCCACAATTGTCAAAAAAAATATAAATAAATAAAAAATTTCAGGACGGGCTTGTAAGCACGACCGAGTGAGAAAATTTACTGAAGACGTGTTATTTTAGTCTGACCTCAATAAAAAATAACCCGTCCTCATGACATTATATCCCGTCCTCAATGCCAAATTGCCCGTTGTACTGAGGGTTATGCTTGTAAGACTTAAAAATAGGGATATACAAAAAAAACTATTTTTACCCAAAGGTATATATTTTCAAGGGAAAGGCTCTGAGGAAAAAAAAACATAAATGGAGTGCAGGACATTCTTCTTTTTCGGATGTTATAAAGGACAAAAACAAAATATTTGGACAAAAATACCCCTTGTTACTTTTACCCTTCTACAAATAGTAATGATCAAGAAACAAGTAAGTAATGTACCGTAAAATGTCGTAACATCAAATGAAAAGGTAGTAACGGTCTAAAAACAAGTAATGCTGACCCTTATTTGTTAAAAAAATAAGTAATAATAACCAGTAAAATGTCAGTAACATACAATGAAAAAGTAGTAAATGATCTAAAACAAGTAGTAATGATCTATAAAATGTCAGTAACATCCAATGAAAAAAAATAATATGATCTAAAAACAAATAATAATAAAATTTCGTAAAATGTAGTAACGGGCAATAAACAAGTATCAACACCCCATAAAATAGATAAAATTACATCAAAAAATGTAGTGCCGTTAATAAAAAATTAATAGTAACAACCCTAAATCCTAAACTTAAAAAAAAAAAAAAAACACTACATCCTCCTTCTCCGGCGTTCAGCTCCGGCGTACAAATCCGAGCGTAAAAAAACACTACATCCTCCTTCTCCGCCGTCACCCCTCTTTCTCCTCCCCAAACCCTAATTTCTAAACCCAGCCCTTAAAAAAAAAAAAAAAAAAAAAAAAACAGCCGCCTCCTTAATGTTTTAATTTTCCGGTCACCTTCTCCGGTATTTGTAGTTGTCTTTCTCTTTCTTCTTCTGCACAGAAATTGCCGCCCACAACCCATCACCGTCCAGCATCACACTCATCACAGCCGTCCTCCCCGCCATAAAAACAACCCACCACCAACACCTACGAGCCTGTCTTCTTGCCGGAATCCGGCCACGTTTCGCCGATGCCTGATGGACAAAATAGTAACGACCAACCTTAACCGGCAGAGTACCGGGTCGGAAGCACTATAGAGGTGAGCAAGGTCGTATCCCACGAGGAATCAATCGAATAACAAAGTCGTCTTCGTACTTACGGGGAACTGGCGATTGCTAACCCTAGTTTTTGTTTGACTAACTAACCTATGTCACGATTAATTAATCTAAACAGTGGATGAAACTAAATGAAACTGAAAATAAACTGAACGAAAACGTAAAACTGGACAGAAGATTTGATCTAAAGCCAGGAAAGATACGGGTTGCGAACTATTAAACTAAACTAAACCTAGTATGCAATAAAGGAAATTGATTAACTAAACAATTCAAATTCTAAGGGATTTAATCAAATTATAACGAGCAAACGAGCAATTGATCCACCTATTCTATCAACATTCAATTCCAATTCAGATTATTTCGCGATCTCTAACCAAGTTGTGATTCATCTCATCTAAAGTACAAACCCTAATTTCTTAGATAGTTCGATACATTAATCTCTATCTTTCGACCTAAGATTAACGCTTCTTCTAACCAAAGATGTAAACTTTAACGTTTTTAATCTAGAAATCTAACCTATTAACTCTCGTTATATAGATCAAATAACTATTCTTTTATCATGGTGATCTAATGTTCAGATGACTTTCATCAAACAAAACAATCAACAAGCAACGATCTTTCGATATAAAATTGCATAAATAACAATAAGCATGATAAAAGAAACAACTTATATTAGAAACTCACAAAATAATCAAGAACGGAACTGAATTGTTGAGTAGGACGGCTTCACAACGCTCGTTCAAGGCTTTTAGCCTCTAAGCATCCTCTTGGAACTTGGAATTGTTGAATAAAAGAACATAAAACTAACTAATTTAATCTAAGATTTAAGTGCATGAAACTGAAGGAAAAGTATGTAAAAACGCAGCCTGAGCCGCCCCTAGGGTTTTAGGGTTCGAATATTGTGTATATGGTATATCCTAGGTGGAGAAAACAGCTGCTATTTATAGAATTCGAAGGCGGTTCAGCTAAGTCGGCTACCGGACGCTCGTCCGCTCTTGTGAACGCCCGTCCGGGTAGATCTGGACAGCTGCAGACGCCCGTTCAGACAGCGTCTAAACTCTCTGTATTAAAGTCGCTCCTCCGGACGCCCGTCTGCTCTATCAAACGCCCGTCCACTCTGGACGGGACCTGGACGCTCGTTCAACATGATTGAATCTTGATTTCTTGATTTTATCTCTTTTTCTCTAAGTCATTCCTTCATTATCTCTTTTATCATCAATTAACTCGAACTTAGTCAACTTTTGATCATCTTTTGAGCCTCAACCATGTATCTATAACACATAAAAACATCGCAAAATGTAATAATGTCCAAATAATCATAAAATCATAATAAAAACACATAAATTAACCAATTTTGCAAATAACTTATTAAAAACCTCATTTACTCAATATTCCGATTAAACACTTGTTTCTTATGCAAATTAATACAAATACGGGAAAAAATATCATAGAATATAGCGTTATAAATCGTATAAATTCACCCTTAACAACTCCCCCACACTTAAGCTTTTGCTCGTCCCGAGCAAAACAAACGAAGATTAGGGCTCGAGACAAAACAGACATCTAAACAAATATAGCATACATTCGATAACTTAGAGGTTCACCGGTGTGTGGTGTGCAAAGCCATAGAAAACTTCCACTAAATCCAAACTTGAGAAACTCAAAGCAAAACTAGCTAATACCCCCTCGTAGACTAGCGATAAATGACACTCACAAGATGCACCCTACAAACGTGACATATCCCGAAAAGGATGATAGAATATATCTAGGGCCTTTCTGAGATACTCAGAGGATAATCCCTACAGCATATCTATCAGTTTCTACTGGGGATAAGATAGACGATAACTTAGTCTCTCATTCATTTCATAACAATTCTTTAGTTGATTTAATCACTTTCACTTTAAACACACATCAGAATGAGCTGTTGCCCTGTCATAGCAGAATAGGATATTCGAGATATACCCTACCTTACTCCAATCATAAGGCAGCTTTTCCTGATTGTCGTGAGCTTTTAGTCATCATAGTGGTATAGGACATTGTTGGGGAGATTTTGCATCAATAAAACAAAAGAAAATTTATAACCCTAACTACCATGCAAAACTAACTCCTAACCGGCCGAATACCGGGTAATTGATAGTAGAGCGAAGTGAGTAAGGGGTCGATCCACAGGGAAAAGGGATGTTAAATCTAATCTAACTAACTCTCTCAATTGTTACTCAAGAAAACGCACAAACGAAAGAACAAAATAAAAAAGCATAAAACAAATAAAGCAACTAAAATAAATCTAAGCTAGAACGAATAATAAAAATCTAAACTAAGATACATGGGATCAAACATCATACAAACTAAGTGATTCCAATCCTAGTTCATTCTCATGATTTTAATTCAAATTGTGGTTTCACCTTTACACGAGATACAAATTCCTAATCCCTTAGAGAATTTATTTCTCAGCTATGAATTCCTAATTCCTTAGTGAATTCAATTATCAATCTCTCCTCTCTCGAATGTTGAGACCGATATTCCATACAAAACGAAGGTGTAGATTCAAGTTAACTCTCGTATTTTAGAACCTAACAACCTAGATAATTAACCGATTAACTTGTCATCATTAATGATTAAAAATCCTATCTTTCTATGGTGATCTAGTTTACACAACTTTCGTATGTTGTAAACGTATCAATAGCAAACTGATCTCTCGATCTAATTCACATCATAGCATCAAAATCATAGAACGATACAAAATAAATTAAAGATCATAAAAAATAAAAAGGATTGAATAAATTAAATAAATAAACTCACGTAGTTTGGTACATGATTGAATCCATGAATCGAAAACGGAAGAAAAACGACATCCTAATCTAACCCGGATCACCCGAGCACAAGGCTCGGGTGACCGGCCTTGCAATGCCTAGAAGACTGCCGCTGCTGCTGTCAATAATGCGGCTGTATCAAATTGTATTATGAATTATTGGATATATTTAGGGTTGCATGCGGCTAATATATATATATGCATAAGAGAGGCGGCTGAGGCAATATGGCGGTGGAGGCTGTAATTAAATCCTTTTCCAATTAGGATTTGGAGTATGTCGGCTGAATATTATGGATTTAGGAATGAAACTTCTAAAATTCATATCTTGAGTTGTAGACCTCCAAAAATTATGATCCGAATGTCATAATTAAGCTCTCGGAAAACTCTACAACTTTCATTAAGGACTCTTCTTCAGAAAACGCCTTTTTTATTAGCCCGTCGTATTACGAGTCGTTTTCGGGATTTTCCAGTAGTTTCAGCAACAGCATCCAAACTTGTAACGCTCATATCTCGGGCCTCGTAAGTCGGAATGGAGTGATTCAAAATCCTGTAGAATCCTATCTTCAAGCCCTACAAATCTTCTCTTGAGGTCGAGAGTCAAATCAGTGTATATCATATCAAGAACTGCATCGGAAGTTCGGCTGCTTGAAAGCTTCATTCCAAGCTTTATCTCCATCTTCCTTCCATTTCACTTCTCTTCCATGAAAAACCTCATCATTTAATCCTCTTGCATGCCAAAATATGTATCTACAATATAGGAAAATATACCAAAGCGTAACACAATCCCAAAATAACATAAAATCACAATTTAAGCACATAAATCGTTACATTTTGCAATTAACCTATTAAAAACACCATTTACTCAATTAATCGATTATAAGCTCGAATTCTACGAAAAACATCCATATATGGGGGGAAATTGATGTAAAATATATCATTAAAAACACTACAAATTGACCCTGAACAACACCCCCACACTTAAACTTTTGCTCGTCCTCGAGTAAAACAAAACAAGAACATACCATCAAGAATCCACATAACCTGACACGAGATATAGTCAAAATCATAACAAGCTAGTATTCAGCAAATCGACCTCACTCGGTGATGTGTGTGCAGAACCTACTAAACTTCCACCGATCCTCTCTCGATATAATACATCAAGCACTAACAGTTATCCGGTCAACTAAACGAAAACTTCATTCTATCTACAGCACTTTCCTAACAAAAACTAATTACCAAGAACATAGTAACTAACCCACAACTAAATTCCTTTGCTTAGTACCAAGAAAATACCTTTCGGGTCTCTACTGGGTTTAGATCAACTTGACTTAGAATTCCAAAAAAGCGTATATTTTATATTTCCTATCGTCGCGTCTCAAAAGTATAACACACTCCCTACATTAGAGGCGGTCACCCCGAGATCACTCAATCCTCATTGTCCAAGGTAAACCACACTCCCCAATTGGGGCAGTATCCAAATGGACTCGAGGTGATAGTTACAAACGAAATTCCCGCAAAGAAATTCTATTCATTTATTATTTATAGATATATATATTTTTATATTTTTCAAACTCTTTGGAAACTCTCGGTCAAATATATTTCTAACACATTCAAGACTCTCAAAGTTCTCAAGAACACTAAGGTAATTGAGATTCTAAGCGTGAGTATAGCACAAGTTCTTAACTTTCATTAATGCTAAATAAGTGTTATCTCAGATCAAGAATTAACTTTCCTTTAACTAACCGGAAACTATTCTATATTTGGCTCTTCATCTAATAGGTTCGTGAAATGAAATTCAAGTGAGTATCGACTTACTAAACCTATTCTCGTAACATGATATGACTAACGATAACAACTAAAGGTGCCAGATTATAAAACTAGCATGCCCGGTGAAATGTTACTCAGGACTAAACAAAATTTTTGAAAATTTAGCACTTTTTTATAAGTATAATGTAAATTGAGCAAACGACTCATAGATACATATAAACCATCCTCTCCCCCATACTTAGATTGCAACTTGTCCTCAAGTTGTGAAGAATTAAAGAAAAGATAAAGTACTTAGCTGATTGTAGTTCTAAAGAAGCAAGCCTGGAATGGGTCATGAGTCAGATCCAGAAATGCTGGATGAAAGCAGTAAACTGTGGACCATCCACCGGAAAACTGGCTTCATCTAAAAGCGCACAATTGCTAATGCAAACACCCCCGCACACTTGACAAACATGAAATACCTCGGGATAGGGAGAAATATAACAACAGGAGAGTGAAAGAGAAGATATAAGCACAGGATAGAATAGCTCAGATGGAAAAATTACCAACCAGGTAAAACACAGGACATCTAAGCGTAAGCCACAGAAGCTTATAAAGTTCATCAATAAAAATGTGAGCGACGGAAACCGACAGTTACTCACAATAAAGCACATATGAATAATAGTAGGCTAGGTGAAATCTAAATGGAGAAAAATTACAATGCAACCTACGTGATATGCAATACTAAAATAATGATGGCATATGGAAAACCAACAGTAACCATCATAAAAAAAACGAGGTAGTATTACGGAAACCGACAGTTAACTACACTCAGGAAAAATAAAAGAAAAATAAAAAACAATGCAACTAGATGACATGCAACTAAATGATATGCACCTATATGATATGCAAAAATAAAAGAAAATAAAAGAAAGAAAACTAGCCCACTATATGAAACACGACATATATATAAACGTCTACCACATAATGACAGGTTACGATAAACGACAGTGCTGTCACTAGTGCCGACGCGCCTTAAGACTTATCGAAAGTGATAGACTTATGGAAACCAACAGTTAGCTATTCTAAACAGATATAACTCATAAGATGCAATGGTAGCATTACGAAAACCGACGGTTACTACCCATATGAGTTATAAAAACAAAGGAAGCACGTAAGTCTTAAAAGCTAACAAGATTCATCATAACGATATGTAGCATACGGGAACCGACATTAGCTACTAATTAACCATAAGAACAGTTATAGCTTACGAGAACCGACAGTCACTATAACATGCCTAGATGAATCATATATAAAGAATTGATCAATTATCTAACATGGATTCATAGATGGAAAGGTAAAAACATATAAGTTCAGGACATCTATGTAAACATCAATTAGCCACAGAAGCTCTAATGAAAAATCCATATCAAATAAAAGCATTAAGAATGAGATCAAGAAAAACCTGGACCATGAACTGGCGTTTAGCAAAACAGACGGGCGTTCACCTGCAATTCAGCCCCGGACGAGCGTTCATCAAAACAAACGCTAAATCGCTTTGAAAACCGACCGGACGGGCGTCGAAAGTATAGACGCTGCCTGGTCCTCTAAATCGAAACAGATTGAAAATATTTGAACGGACGGCGCCCAATACTTCCCAACGCTCGTTCACTGCAGATGAAGAAGCTGGACGGGCGTCCAGCGAAGCGAGACGCCGTCCATACAACAAGAATGCACAGGCGGCGAGAAAAACACAGCAAAACCCTAAATACTTATGAACACAACACAAAGAACACGAGATCACAAAGACAAAGCTGGCCTTATCAAATTAAGCACAGGGGTTAGACTAGGTAACACATAAACATATAAACTTCACGTAAAACAAGTTGAGTAAAAACTTTTGCACATTCTTAACCTAACGGTCATCGAAACACGGCAAAATAAAAACTCTCAACTTGGTATACGCTACTTTTATTAAAAACAAAAATAAAACGTAACAAAATCGAGAACTAACAAAACTAGATTCAACATGACACCTATTCCCCGGCAACGGCGCCACTTTTGTTGGGGAGATTTTGCATCAATAAAACAAAAGAAAATTTATAACCCTAACTACCATGCAAAACTAACTCCTAACCGGCCGAATACCGGGTAATTGATAGTAAAGCGAAGTGAGTAAGGGGTCGATCCACAGGAAAAGGGATGTTAAATCTAATCTAACTAACTCTCTCAATTGTTACTCAAGAAAACAAATAAAAGAACAAATATAAAACGCATAAAACAAATAAAGCAACTAAAATAAATCTAAGCTAGAACGAATAATAAAAATCTAAACTAAGATACATGGGATCAAACATCATACAAACTAAGTGATTCCAATCTAGTTCATTCTCATGATTTTAATTCAAATTGTGGTTTCACCTTTTACACGAGATACAAATTCCTAATCCCTTAGAGAATTTATTTCTCAAGCTATGAATTCTAATTCCTTAGTGAATTCAATTATCAATCTCTCCTCTCTCGAATGTTGAGACCGATATTCCATACAAAACGAAGGTGTAGATTCAAGTTAACTCTCGTATTTTAGAACCTAACAACCTAGATAATTAACCGATTAACTTGTCATCATTAATGATTAAAAATCCTATCTTTCTATGGTGATCTAGTTTACACAACTTTCGTATGTTGTAAACGTATCAATAGCAAACTGATCTCTCGATCTAATTCACATCATAGCATCAAAATCATAGAACGATACAAAATAAATTAAAGATCATAAAAAATAAAAAGGATTGAATAAATTAAATAAATAAACTCACGTAGTTTGGTACATGATTGAATCCATGAATCGAAAACGGAAGAAAAACGACATCCTAATCTAACCGGATCACCCGAGCACAAGGCTCGGGTGACCGCCTTGCAATGCCTCAAAGCATTTCTTGCCTTTGTCAATAATGCGGCGGTGTATCAAATTGTATTATGAATTATTGGATATATTTAGGGTTGCATGCGGCTAATATATATATATGCAAAAGAGAGGCGGCTGAGGCAATATGGCGGTGGAGGCTGTAATTAAATCCTTTTCCAATTAGGATTTGGAGTATGTCGGCTGAATATTATGGATTTAGGAATGAAACTTCTAAAATTCATATCTTGAGTTGTAGACCTCCAAAAATTATGATCCGAATGTCATAATTAAGCTCTCATAAAACTCTACAACTTTCATTAAGGACTCTTCTTCAGAAAACGCCTTTTTTATTAGCCCGTCAGACACGAGTCGTTTCGGGATTTTTCCAAATAGTTTCAGCAACAGCATCCAAACTTGTAACGCTCATATCTCGGGCCTCGTAAGTCGGAATGGAGTGATTCAAAATCCTGTAGAATCCTCTCTTCAAGCCCTACAAATCTTCTCTTGAGGTCGAGAGTCAAATCAGTGTATATCATATCAAGAACTGCATCGGAAGTTCGGCTGCTTGAAAGCTTCATTCCAAGCTTTATCTCCATCTTCCTTCCATTTCACTTCTCTTCCATGAAAAACCTCATCATTTAATCCTCTTGCATGCCAAAATATGTATCTACAATATAGGAAAATATACCAAAGCGTAACACAATCCCAAAATAACATAAAATCACAATTTAAGCACATAAATCGTTACATTTTGCAATTAACCTATTAAAAACACCATTTACTCAATTAATCGATTATAAGCTCGAATTCTACGAAAAACATCCATATATGGGGGGAAATTGATGTAAAATATATCATTAAAAACACTACAAATTGACCCTGAACAGACATACGTGGTATACCCTATCGCACTCAAATCATCGACTAGCTTTCGACACACCCAATAATTCTTCATATTATATTCAACTTTTTCATTCGACAATAAGCTACGTGTTACTTATCACATTCAAACCTCAGATATTCACAGTATAACATACTTCGGATCTAAATACAAACTATCGTAAATCTCAAGATATATACGTAGCACTAAGCACATGACTTATAAGAAAACAAAAAATCACTAATCCAAAAGGGGTATAACTTTATAAATTAGCTCATCATTTACTATGGCTCGTGAAGAATAGATCTCGGGTGAAAGAACTAACTTATCAAACATATGATATACAACTTAAATGACTATAAAAATAACGAACATAGATCTGAATTTCCTACTTGGGACAAAACAAAAACAAAAGTGTCGAAAAATTTCGAAAATTTTAGCTCATTTCGCATAGAAACGTTACAAACGCAAGCAAATGTATAGATACACAACGACTCATTCCCCTCCCCCACACTTAAAAATCAACATGTCCTCATGTTGTGTAGAAGTAAAAGAAAAGGTTAAAGACTTAGCTGATTTCAACGGATACACGACTCGTCGGTCAGGCCGGAGCCTATCTAGTGACACTGGAAACTCGTAATCATACAATGTAGCTTGTTAAAACCGCTTAAAGTATACCTGCACGACTTGACAAACACGGAACCATCTCGGGGAAACGGGGAATTACACCAGAATGAAAAGAGATAATAAAAACGAGTAATACCAAAAGATAAAGCATTGAATACATTCACCAGTTGAAAGAAAATACGAAATAAAAGTACTGATGCCTTATGGCTTACATGATCCATCGGAAAGAATAACCAGTAGCTAAATACGAAACACAATGAATCACGCAATCAAAAGTATCTAGAATATACAACCACAGTATCTAGGGCAAATCAGAATCGAAAAATAGACAAAGAAAATCATGGCTGCCCCGGAGTCGTAGAATCATCAGTTGGGGGATCAGAAGGGGGTCCAGATGGCGGTGCTGTAGTCCTATCTACGGAGTCAGGCTGCTCCTCATCGGAAGAAGACTCGGATTTCTCCAAAACATCCGCAATGGCCTGCTCGATCTCAGAAGAAAAATGGAAATCAATGGCGCTCGGATTGAAGATCCTGTTATCCCTTGGCTGCCGGCCTTCACTCATACACTTCAGAATCGTCGAAATGATGTTACGAGGCGCCCTTATGTCCTCTCCGGCCCGATCCGCTGCTTGCTGCTGGCCATACTTAGCCGCATCGGACCGGCGATAAAGCGAGGAAGTGTAGATGCTCTCGCGGGCGGTGCCGAGGAAGAACCAGGCTCTGCGGTGCCACGACTCAGGCCCGACCCGAAGGCTTACCCTTCTCTCTCTGTATAGGCCTCGGATTCTTCGGTTTGTGATCGGCTCCATACTCAGGCACACCGGCATCGGATGAGAGGCGTGGATCGGTGAGGTATAATCAAGCATCGGGTATAGATCTTCTGATTAATAGCCACCTCATCATATAATGCCTGTCCCACATCCACATTCAGGCCAAATGTCAACGCATACAGCATGCCGAGGTCACCAATATGAAAATGTGTCAAGTTGTTCTTAGGCAACAACCGACTCTGAATAAATCGACTTTGGACTTTCCAATCCTCACATGCAGGTCGTGGTAACCAACTCCTTCCGGTCTCCTCCCGGCCTTAACGTCCAGGCCACATCCGGGCAAACTCTTAACCTTAATTCCTCCAAAGGATCCTGCCCCAAACTCTGTCTATGCACAATCTCCTCCTTATAATCTCGACCCTCAAAAGCTGCCAACCCATACTTCGCATTGATCACCTCCGGTGTAAACGGAACTTGGACCCCTCGAACCACAACTACCTTCGTTTCCAAGTCGGTTTCTGAACAATTGGCATAAAATTCCCGAACCAAGGAACTATTGACCGGGGTAGTTGGGATCGTCATCAAGGCTTCCCATTTCCGATCCCTTAAAAGCTTGACAAACCCGGGATCAACCTTAGCTTCCAACGTAGCCCGTTCTATCAACATCGTCCTCGAGAAATAGTGCTGGTTATACGCATCGTGAGCCTTAGGGTTCACGAATCTACGAGGCAAAGGCATAGGGGGTATGGTTTTGGCTTTCTTCCTAGGTTGAGCAGCCCTAGGTTCAACCGGTTCATCTTCCCGTGGAGCTTCCACAACCTCCTCAACCCGAGATGAGGCTTCTCCTTTCTGAGCTCTAGGCATCCTCACCAAAGGAATATCGTCATCCATCTCCGATCCCGAGGTTGGTTCATCCCTCAAAGTAGTCCTAGTCTGGGTGGCTCTATGAGGTTGTTCTCGGATACTCACACCCCGGTTAGGATCAACTAAGGTAGGATCAAACTCTTTGCGTTTCGTCCCAGCCTCCCTAGCCACTTCCTTACCGTGTCTCTTCACAACTCCCTTCTTATGAACCATATTTCAAACCTAGACTACACCACAACGATCCCAAAACAAAACAAGGTACCCGTTTAACATCCAAATCGGTATTTCAAACCAACCAAACCACAAACCACAACCATCCATCATCAATAACCAACCCATTCATCACCCACATCATCATCACAGCACCAATCAGCAAGAGTCAAGAACAAAAACGAAAGAAAGAAAACAAATAAGGTGCATTTCGAGTGAACGAGCCGACCCAAGGATCGAACTCGGAAAAATGTGAACCAAATCGAGAAAAGTTGTTATTAACTTACCGAGTAAGGTGAGGAGATGCTGATCGTGATGAAGAGTAGTCCAAACAACACCAAAGTGTCCACCAAAATCGAATTTTTCTCTCAAAAAGTCGGACCGAAATGGGTGCTGATTCTCCAAAAAGATGGTACATTGGGGAATTTGGCTTAGAAAATCGAAAAGAGGAGATCAAATGCGGCCTGTAGCAGCTTAAAGTGCCCAATTTGGTTTAGAATCGAGGATTTTAGGTCAAAAAGAGGGAGAGGAAGCGGTTTTGCGGTTTAAAACTCAGAAAAAATGAAGGTTCATGCGTTGAAGGAGTATATATAGACAGACTCTGGACGGGCGTCCAAGAAACCGGACGGGCGTCCACTGGGCAATTTGATGAACTGGACGGGCGTCCAGTTATTCAGACGCTCGTCCAAGAGTTTAAATCACATACAGGATTGGAGGGAAAATAGCAGACGGGCGTCCAGGCTTAGTGGACGCTCGTCCACTAATTGGTCAAGTCGGACGGGCGTCCAGACATCCGGACGGTCGTCCAAGCAGAAAAATGCAAAAATATAAAATTTCCATACAAATCAAATTCAAAATTGCACTTTCTTATCAAACTTAAACAAAATTTCAAAAATACAACTCTAAATCAACGAAGTACACAAAATTACTAGAAAACAAAATAAAAACAGATATAAAACAGTGGGTTGCCTCCCACTCAGCGCTTTTGTTTTACGTCGTTTGCTCGATGAAACAGCCTAAGAACGCTAGTCATCGAAAACGGCCGACCAATCTATCACTCGAATGAGACGGCGGAGCATGTCAATCGCCGGAGGGAAGTCATACTCATCTTGCAAACCCCAATCCTCACCAGCTACATCAACACCTCGAAAATGCTCAGCTTGGAACACTAGCGTTAAATCTGTCAGCATCAGATCATTCAGGATTGTTTACGGACGTCCTAGAGCTGCCTGTAACTCCTCAGTAGTAAAGTCTCCACCCCCCGAATAGCGGGGAACAATGAGAACATAGGTGACCGTCTTGACGCGGGTACTAATGTCGAAGTCTACGTGCAAAACAATGGTTCCTCCCGAGTCCGTCATCTACCGTGATTAGTGGGATCTTCCTAAGGAAAGGTAACTCCTCTGGCTGAACACCGAAATCCATATCTAGAAAGCACAACTAACTGACAGATAAAACAAAAACTTAGTAAGGCTAAAACTTAATAAACTAAACTTAAATACTAAAGCATAAAACAAGAATAACTAAAAGAACGATATCTAGGCTGCCCCCTAGTGGCGCTTTTGGTTAATGTCGTTAGCTCGACACCGTTTCAAGCTCAGCCTGGATCAGGCCATTTGACTTTTTCGCCGCCACTACCACCGTGTAAGCTCGATTATTAGTGTGGGCTGCAGAAATAACATCTCACACATGGGGTGAAATCGTTATGACTTTCCAAATACGCTTAAACTTCCCATGGTGACCTCTTCCTCTTCCGATTCTCTCGATGACTTTTCAGATTGGCGCTCCTCCAATACTCTTCCATATCCCAACTCCCTGCTAGAACTTCTTGAGATTGACTATTACCGTCATCCTCAAAAGCAGTCGTGTGGCTTCGTCGAATTCTTCGACTGTTGTATCACCACACCCGAGGATATCGAGGAAACGAACACTCAAAGGTTTCTCTTTAGGCTCACCAATATAGTGCTTGCACCTCGACCATTCACTCAAAGCGGTTGGTCACCATAACCTCGTAGTTCTAGAACGCCTCCGGGAATAATTTGGAAATTCGGAAGGGACCGGACCAACGTGTCCTCAACTTTCCAGGAAACCGATGTAACCTAGAATTGTATAGAAGAACTTGTTCTCCGACTTGGAATTCTCTTTTCTTAATCTTAGCATCGTGGAGGAGTTTCATCTTATCTTTACTAATCCTGGCACTTTCATAGGCCTGGAGTCTGAATTCGTCTAACTCATGTAACTGCTGCAGTCGATGTTTTCCACAAGATTGTGAATCAAAGTTCAGAAACTTTGTCGCCCAATAAGCTCTATGCTCTAATTCGACAGGCAGATGACATGGCTTTCCATAGACCATTTGATATGGAGATGTACCCATAGGGGTTTTATAGGCAGTTCTGTATGCCCATAGTACATCATCCAACTTCAAACTCCAGTCCTTTCTATGACTGTTTACCGTTTTCTCCAGGATTTTCTTAATGCTTTGGTTGCTTCTTTCAACCTGACCACTAGTCATCGGATGATATGGTGTTCCAGTTTTGTGACGAACACCATACTTTTCAAGCACTTTCTCCAGAGGTCGGTTGCAGAAATGTGTCCCTTCATCACCGATCAAGGCACGTGGACATCCAAACCGCACAAAGATGTTCTCCTTTAAGAATTTCATGACCGTCTTATGATCATTGTGAGGAGTGGCTTGAGCCTCCACCCATTTAGACACGTAGTCTACGCAGACTAAGATGTATTTATTACCGCAAGATGATGGGAATGGTCCCATAAAATCGATACCCCATACATCAAAGACCTCGCATTCTAGGATGGGTTTCAAAGGCATGTCAAAACGCCTCGTCAGAGTACCGGTTCGTTGGCATCTATCACAAGCTTCTGAAAGCTTACGTGTCCTTAAAGATCGTAGGCCAATAGAAACCGGATTGGAAGATCTTAGCAGCGGTTTTCCACGGACCAAAGTGACCTCCAGGTGGGTCCACTATGGCATTGCTCAATAATATCTCGTTGCTCAGATTAGGAACACATCTTCTAAGCAAACCATCTTTCTGAGATCTTAAAAGATAAGGTTCATCCCAAGCGAAAGATTTTAAATCAGAGAAAAACTTTTTCTTCTCCTGATAAGACATTTCCGGATCGAGATATCGGGCATGAAGGTAATTTACAATGGAAGAATACCATGGAACATCAGGAGGACAACCGTCTATTAGCATAATGTTCTCTAGAGGAAAGTAAAGATCTATATCATCTGGATCATCCTTTTCCTCACTCAACATTCTAGAAACATGATCAGCCACTACGTTTTCACTGCCCTTTTTGTCCTTGATTTGAACGTCAAACTCTTGTAGGGTCAGTATCCAACGCAGGAGGCGCGGTTTAGCCTCTTTCTTAGTCATCGATACGCATAAGCGGCGTGATCGATCCACACGATCACTTGAGCTCCTAACAAGTAACTACGGAACTTGTCCATAGCGAAGACTACGGCCAGTAGTTCCTTTTCAGTAGTAGTATAGTTAACTTGAGAGGGGTTCAATGTGTGACTGGCGTAATAGATAGGCTGGAATTTCCCTTTGATCTTTTGTCCTAGAACAAAGACACCAACCACATAGTTCGACGGCGCATACATAAGCTCAAAAGGTAGATTCCAGTCAGGCGATATAAGAATTGGAGCAGATATTAAACGATCCTTAAGCTCCTCAAACGCTTGCTTGCAGCTCTCATCGAAAGTGAATTCAACGTCTTCCTTAAGTAAAGTAGACAGAGGCTTGGCTATCTTGGAGAAATCTTGAATGAATCTTCTCTAGAAACCAACATGCCCAAGAAAGCCTCTAACTTCACGCACATTCTTGGGATAGCTCATCTTCTCGATAGCTTCTAATTTTGCCCTGTCAACTTCTATACCTTTGGCGGAGATTTTGTGGCCCAGAACTATTCCCTCATCTACCATGAAATGGCATTTTCCCAATTGAGTACTAAGTTCTTTTCCACACATCTGGATAACACTTGATCAAGATTGTCAAGGTAATCATCAAAAGACTGACCAAAAACCGAGAAATCGTCCATAAAAATCTCCATACACTTTTCTACAAGCCCGTCAAAGATAGCCATCATACATCGTTGAAATGTAGCTGGGGCATTGCAGAGACCAAATGGCATTCGCCTGTAAGCGAATGTACCATAAGGGTAGGTAAAAGTGGTCTTTTCTTGGTCAGCTGGATCTATGGGTATTTGGAAGTATCCTGAATAGCCATCTAGGAAGCAGTAGAATGCGTGTCCCGCCAGACGCTCAAGCATCTGGTCAATGAATGGAAGGGGAAAGTGATCCTTCATGGTTACCTCATTGAGCTTCCTATAATCGATACAGACTCTGTAACCAGTGACAAGTCTCAATGCTATTTCCTCTCCCTTCTCATTCTTCTCAATCGTAATTCCACCTTTCTTGGGAACTACTTGAGTCGGGGAAACCCATTCACTATCCGCGATGGCATAAATGATTCCCATGTCCAGCAGTTTGATGATTTCCTTTTTAACAACTTCTTGCATATGAGGGTTGAGCCTCCTTTGGGGCTGTCTAACACATTTTGCACCCTCATTTGTCTTGATCTTGTGCATGCAGATGTCAGGAGATATTCCTCGGATATCTACTTGCCAACCAAAAGCTTTTTCGTTACGTTTCAAGACGTTGATTAATTTCATCTCCTCTAAACGAGACAGCTTGGCAGATATAATCAAAGGAAGCCTGTCTCCTTCTCTGAGAAACACATACTTAAGATGTTTAGGCAACGGCTTCAACACCAAATCTGCAGGGGGTCTTCTAAACTCGACTTGAGATCTCCACTTTTCAACTCAATATCACTGAGTTTACTCTGTGGTCCCACTGCCAAAGCTTCTCCTTCCAACAATTCTTCCTCAAAATCAGCTGCTAATTGATCTAGATTAACCACACCATGAGTATTCAGATTATCAACCAATCACTCATATTCCGCTTCTACAGCCATGACTTGCTTATCCATATAATCGGTGAAATCATCCGTCTTATAATCAATGGAAAAGCCGGTTGGAGGGCCAGAGGGTACTTGAATGGAATTTAAGACATTGTAACTCACCTCTTGATCACCAACTCGGATAGTCACTTGCCCACCATCGCAATCGATGAGGGCTCTAGCTGTAGATAAGAAAGTCTTCCAAGAATCAGGGGGACGTTTTCATCTTTCTCCATATCTAAAAAACATACCAATCAACTGGAAAGGTAAATCTATCAATCTGAACTAAAACGTCTTTCAGGATCCCTGAAGCTTTCTTAGAGGATCTATCAGCGAATTGTAAACTCATAGTAGTGGGTTCTAGAAGGCTTTGTAAACCGAATTTGTTTGCATCTGAGACATTGGCATAAGACTTATAGAGGCACCTAGATCGCACAAAGAATTAGGGAAGACTAGACCTCCCATTAACACTTTGTAAGTCTGAACTTGCTGGTCACCTCTTTTAATTGGTAAGTTTTCATAATTAATCATGGAGCAATCCTCACCAATTTAATTTGCCTTTCCATGCCTGCTAATTTCTTTTTCGAAGACACAACATCCTTAATGAATTTTGTATACTTAGGCATTTCAACCAAGACTTCTGATAATGGAAGATTTACCTGAGTATTTTTCAAAAGGTTCAGCACCTTTTCGTACTTTTTGTCTTCAATCAAGGGAATGTTGCTCTTTCTCGGCGGAAATGGAAGCTTCTTAAGGTCACTCTCAGAAAAAACTTTCTTTGAAGATGCACTTACAGCTTTATCTTCCAGATCCTTCCAACGAACAGCTTTTTCAGATTTCTTTGTAGTCAGGGGATCAGCCTCCTGACTTTCACTTGCTTTTTCAGTCCTCAAGGGATCAGCCACTTGAGGATCTCCATCTCTTTCACCTCTCAGGGGATCAGCCACTGAGTCTTTTCTTTGCAGTTGAGGAGTGTAGGTGCTGGCTTCCCCTCCTGCCTTATCAATGGCAGGAGGGGCTAGTGGTTTCCCCTATGGGAAGGACTACTAACTTGAGTACCGCTTCTGAGGTTCATCGCACTGGCCTCTTCTTTACCGTATTGGATTGATGACACGAGGTCAGTACATGGGCCTTTGTTCAAGTCAGCTTGAACAACTTGACCACCCTTTGGATTCTTCTCGTGTGGCCAAGGCGGTGCCTAGGGGTCTAGAAGCTAACTATTGATTGATTGCCCAATTTGTCTCTCAAGATTCTTCATTGATCTACTTTGCTCCTCCAACTTAGCTTCAAGATTGTTAGACTGGGAGGGGCTTTGAGAGTTTTGGAAATTTTGAGCATAGGGCTGGTTGGGCCGACTTTGGATCGGGCAGGATTTGAATTGGAAGGCCAATTCTGATTTAACCTTTGAGTAGGATTGGAAAAATTCGAGTTCGGTTCGATTAAAACCAGGTTTCTATTGAAATTTTGATTCAATTAAAATTCGAATTAGGATTAAAATTTGAAGATGGATTAAACCCTTGGTTTTGAAAATTGTACGGCGTAAAACCGATTGAACCTTTGATTGTTCTCGCCATAGAATGCATTCACTTTGACGATTCGTCGTTCGCTCATAGACGAGAACCTAGAAGTGTGCCCCACCTCGTCACAATTCGACACGTGACTTGATTTGTACTCCGCCCATAATCATGAACGGCATTCACTTGATAAGGTGTGGGGATTAAATTGACATTGGCCATTCATATGGCCGGTCGAGCCAGCGAGTTTTAGCGATCTGTAACACGAAGGTTCTGCGGAAAAGAAGAAGTTTGATTAACCGGATTTGAAACTTGAGGTATTGCCACCTGCTTCTGCAGCATGGCGATCAAACTTTGCAAATTGACTTCCTCAACCTTGGGAGGAGGAGGTGCTTGGATGGCTTGATAAGAGGGGGCATAGTTATACTTTGCAATGTCTTCAAACAATGCCCATCCCTCTTCAGGTGTTTTCTTCAGAAATGCCCCACCAGAAGAACTATTGACCATGCCTTTGGCAAGCTCGGTCAATCCACTAAAGAAGGTGTTGACTTGCCTTTCCAGTGGCAAGCCATGGTGGAGACACTTTTTAAGAAGAGACTTGAATCTCTTCCAACATTCGAAGAAGGATGCATTCTCTTTCTGATAGAAAGTGAATATTTCATTTAAACACTGGGCCGTCTTTGAAGGTGGAAAATATTGACTCAAGAACTCCTTTTCGAGTTCTGCCCAGGTGGTGATAGATTCAGAGGGGAGAGAGGTGTACCACTCTTTAGCCTCTCCTTTCAAGGAAAATGGAAAGATTTTTAGCTTGATAGCATCCTCACTTACTCCTTGGATGCGTGTAGTACCGCATATTTCTAAGAATGTATGTAAGTGGGTATGCGGATTCTACGATTGATAGCCATGAAAAATTGACGCGCTTTCGCATCATCCGGATAAGTCTGGCTTTAGCTCAAAGGTTTGTGCGGTAATGGCTGGGATAACAATAGCCGGGTTGACTTTGACTTCGCCTGGCATGGCGTAGTCTGCCAACGTACGTCTATTATTAGCGGACATTATCACAAAATCAGTGATTTCCTTTGCTAGTTGATCTTCAAGATCTTGCTCGGCTCTGTCTGCCAGAACCGCAGAACGGAAAATCCGCCTGTTTGGCCGGACTACGGTTCGCTCGGGGTCAGGGGTGTATAATAACGGTCCCTTTTGACTCCGAGTTTGCATAAACCGGACCAAAAACAAGTGAAACGAAGCCTAATAACTAAGAAATTAAAAGCCTAAACTAAAAATTAAAAACCTAAAGAAAAGAAATGGAAAGAAAAAGGAAACAAAATTATTGAAGAAAAAGGGCCAGACGGACGTCCAAGGGTTTGGACGGGCGTCCGGGTGAAATTTGGATTGGACGGGCGTTTAGTGGTCCAAACGCTCGTCTGAAAGGCAGAATACTTGAACGGGCGTCCAAATCTTATGGACGTTCGTCTAAGTGAATAAAAACAGAACAGAATTGATAATTTTCCAGAGGACGGGCGTCCAAGATATTCAGACGCCCGTTTGGTAGCGGGAAAACTAGAACAGAAGCAGAAATTTGCAGAAAAGAAAAGAAGGTAAGACAGAAAAACAGAAAGAAAGACGATCTATTCTCAAGGGAAACTACTGAGGGAACGCCCTAAACCCTAACTAAAACCCTAATTATGTAATTACCTAATTTAAACTAAACGCTTATCAACTAAAAACAGGAATTTAAAACGAAATAAAAACAAGAAAAACAAAAACAAACAGAATAACGAAAAACAAAAACTAGACAACCGTCCGGTTCCCCGGCAACGGTGCCAAAAACTTGTCACGGATTTTATTAACACAAAACAAACAAGTAATAATCCGGTTAACCTCAAGTATAAGGATCGTACTAATAGTGGTTAATGCCGGGTCGATCTTACGGGGAACTGGCGATTGCTAACCCTAGTTTTTGTTTGACTAACTAACCTATGTCACGATTAACTAATCTAAACAGTGGATGAAACTAAACGAAACTGAAAATAAACTGAACGAAAACGTAAAACTGGACAGAAGATATGATCTAAAGCCAGGAAAGATACGGGTTGCGAAATATTAAACTAAACTAAACCTAGTATGCAATAAAGGAAATTGATTAACTAAACAATTCAAATTCTAAGGGATTTAATCAAATTATAACGAGCAAACGAGCAATTGATCCATCTATCCTATCAACATTCAATTCCAATTCAGATTATTTCGCGATCTCTAACCAAGTTGTGATTCATCTCATCTAAAGTACAAACCCTAATTTCTTAGATAGTTCGTCTATTAATCTCTATCTTTCGACCTAAGATTAACGCTTCTTCTAACCAAAGATGTAAACTTTAACGTTTTTAATCTAGAAATCTAACCTATTAACTCTCGTTATATAGATCAAATAACTATTCTTTTATCATGGTGATCTAATGTTCAGATGACTTTCATCAAACAAAACAATCAACAAGCAACGATCTTTCGATATAAAATTGCATAAATAACAATAAGCATGATAAAAGAAACAACTTATATTAGAAACTCACAAAATAATCAAGAACAGGCTGAATTGTTGAGTGCAGACGACTTCACAACGCTCGTTCAAGGCTTTTAGCCTCTAAGCATCCTCTTGGAACTTGGAATTGTTGAATAAATGAACATAAAACTAACTAATTTAATCTAAGATTTAAGTGCATAAAACTGAAGGAAAAGTATGTAAAAACGCAGCCTGAGCCGCCCCTAGGGTTTTAGGGTTCGAATATTGTGTATATGGTATATCCTAGGTGGAGAAAACAGCTGCTATTTATAGAATTCGAAGGCGGTTCAGCTAAGTCGGCTACCGGACGCTCGTCCGCTCTTGTGAACGCCCGTCCGGGTAGATCTGGACAGCTGCAGACGCCCGTTCAGACAGCGTCTAAACTCTCTGTATCAAAGTCGCTCCTCCGGACGCCCGTCTGCTCTATCAAACGCCCGTCCCACGGGGACGGGACTCGACGCTCGTTCAACATGATTGAATCTTGATTTCTTGATTTTGTCTCTTTTTCTCTAAGTCATTCCTTCATTATCTCCTTTATCATCAATTAACTCGAACTTAGTCAACTTTTAATCATCTTTTGAGCCTCAACCATGTATCTATAACACATAAAAACATCGCAAAATGTAATAATGTCCAAATAATCATAAAATCATAATAAAAACACATAAATTAACCAATTTTGCGAATAACTTATTAAAAACCTCATTTACTCAATATTCCGATTAAACACTTGTTTCTTATGCAAATTAATACAAATACGGGGAAAAATATCATAGAATATAGCGTTATAAATCGTATAAATTCACCCTTAACAGTTGTTCGTGTTGTGATTATACTACTACGATAATTAAACTAAAGATATGAAATATAAAGAGAGACATAGCCAAACCATGATCCAATTGATTACTTTCGCCCCTCTAATCGATTATTTGGGAATGGAAACTACCAACCAACCATCCTAATGCTTATATCGACTCGTTCATGGGTGCAAACTCCTAAGATAGTACTAGGCGCCATGCAACAACCTAGTACCCTTCGCCGGTTCAACGATCCGCTTTAAGGATTTAATCGACCGAACAAGATAAGCGCTCTAGAGCCGCTCGATTTACACCGACAAACCTCGTTACCCAATCGATCTAAACAACTCAGTCAATTGTAAATGACGATCTTAAAACCCATTTTCCCACACCCCTTCGCAACATACATTTATAAAAGTGGTGTGTTTGTTCATGAACTAGGTGTACAAGCTAATTCAAGCATTGATAACAAGTTTTAAGACATGAATTCGTCAAAATAACAACAATTAAACACTACCCATTCCCAATTTCATCAATTAGAGGGTGATTTCTTCAATTTTCACATAATTTGGCTATGAAAAGTTTAGCTACTCATGATAATGAAAGGAACAAGAATCAAAGAGGAAATCAAAGCCATAAAACAAGAAAAGAGATGATTTTCGTTACCAAAATGCAGAGAAGTTGGAATTACATCAATCTTCATCCACACCCATTGTCACTTGGGGAAGAAGAAGACTCCAAAATGCCAAAATCCAACAAATAGAGCTAGAATCTAAGTTAAATTCGAGTTTAATCTAAGAGAGATAGTGAAAGATGAGCTAATCTAAGGGAGAAAAGTGATGAAAATCAACCTAAGAGAGTCTAAGTGAGTCTAGGTATGAGTTCTTCTGAAAAATGGGGGTGAAAAATCCGTTTAAAAACGCCCAAAAATGTGCAGATAAAGCAGTTTTGGCGTGCACCAAAGTCCTCGACGTGCGCCAAGACTGTTCTGTGATTTTGGGAAGTCTCTGTTCTACTTTGGCTCGCGCCAAAGTCTTGTGTAGCGCTAAAAATTCTGTCTTGATCGATACACCTTGATGTCGGCAATATTATGCGTGTAGAGCTCCGATTTGAGTGATTCAAAGTGCGTTGGAAAGCTCATTAAATTGTCTACAACTTTCATGAATACTGCAAGTCCAGAAAATTCTTGTATATAGGATAAAATGGCTGATGAAGTGCACATATGGTGAAAGCAACAACTATTTTTTTATCAATTTCCATTCCCGGGCTTCGGTTTCGTCTTTCTAAACCTCGTGCCTTAACTTCTGGGCTCATAACTCACCTAGATCCTGCATCACAACATTCAAACACATACCGAGCATAACTCCGCAAGATAACTAGGGATCGAAAAGGGTCAAAATACCGTAAAATGGTGAGTTTTTCCATCTATGTGACGGTTCACCTCAAAGTGAGTGCTGAATGCGATTTTGCCCTATAAACGGTCTAAAACTACCCAAAATAAGCCGAAAGTGTCATAAATGGGGCTTAAAACATGCACCGAAGCATAGTAAAGTTGACTCTCATCAACCACCCCCACTTAGCGTTTGCTCGCCCTCGAGCAAAATAAGCGTTTTAAAAGAATCCAAAGAGTCAACGTTACATGCGTAGGTCAAGCCAATCACATATCAAAGATAACCGACAAGTAAATGAGTAAATGAATGCAACTTAACCCTACCTTATCAAGCAAACGGAATGTGAGTGTGTGAATAGCTTCTCCTACATTTACCACGGTATACCGGTTCGGATTATGGATGCTAAGTTAATATGACTACACCATAGGCTCATACTTCATAAGCATCTCCACTAATCGGGGCCAACCGAGGTTAAGTAAGGTCAAGTAGGACTTGCACGGTTGTAACGTTAGGCTAGGGACGGGGCTAACCGAAGGTAATTTCTGGGGAATAAACAACAAAGAGATAAAAACGAGCAAGCTTAATCACGGGGTGTGTCAATACAAAACGTAGCTAGCTTTCCCCTTCTCTAGCTCAAAAATGAAACTCGAAACATGATCCAAGAAAATAGAATGCCATATCGCACTATGTCTTAAGTGTAACGAGGCAAAAGCATACAAGAATCATGTTTCTATATTAAGGATTCATCCCAAACACCAACATCATATAACAAATCAACAACACAAGTCTTAAAACGATTGGCTTTCTTTGACTCAACCTTTATTTCACTTTTATTGACTTTTATTGCAAGCTTTCTTTGATTGATTTCATTTTCTTTTGACTTTTCTCTTCTTTTTTTTTAAAGAAAAGAAACTTTTTGAATTTAGAAAGCTGCATTAAACAATCTAAATAGGTTTGAGTCAAAGGCCATCACATACATATAATATAAAAATGAGCTCATACCCTCCAAATTGTGAAATAGCTCGTAAAAACCAACTCCTCTATACATACGTACTCCTCCACCACCCCACACTTGCTTCAGCAAATGTGCTCGAAATGAAAAGATTAAGCTTGACTCGTAGGGTGTCCAAGGGAACGTAGACCACAAATAAGGCTTGGGGGTCAGGAAATTACGGGCTACAAACGAATGGCTAAGTGTCGGATGGGGGTCTAACCATCCTACCAAGGCTTAGAGGGGTTACTGTGGAATATGTCACGGGATGGCTATTTGGCTCTAGTTAGGTCAAAGAAATGCCATAACTATCGTCCCAAACTCTACCAAGGTCGGCCTTTCTATTTCGTCTCGAAGTTAATGGTATGAGTTCTAAGTAGCCGAATTGTGCCTAAGTCTACCATAATCGGTCACTAATTACCGCGGTTCATGAAATCGAAGCTATACGTGCGTGAAAATCCCATTTCCAAGATAAGGTAGTAAGTCAAGTAGCATGTATTCAGACATTTACTAAACCGTTTACCCTATCAACGTGACGACTCAACACACGAATGTAACATCAAAACCTTGGAAAATTTTAGAAATTGCTCAAATTTACTAAAGAAGTGACCAAACACTAAGCAAGCAACACAATGGCTCAAAAGGAATAATGAAGTGCGTAACAATAGCTAAGCCTACCACCCCCACTGGAAATGCAACACTGTCCTCAATGTGTGAATGAAAAAGGAAAGAAGGCTTAGCCTAACCCGACAGAAAGGCGTGAAATGGTGTATAAGGCATATCCACGAAGGTCCATCATCGAATATCTGATGCAAGAGAGAAAACCAAGAAACGCATGCACGGGAATGACCACCGTGCCACAAGCAAGCAACAAATATCGAGATATAATCAAAAGCTCAAAGTCACATACATTCGCATATGAAGCCAACAATACCATACTCGGATCACATGAGATGAAAAGATAGTAAAAGCTAAAATAACCATCCATGCATAAAATAAAGGCCAAACTGGGCCAAAGTGATACCAATCCAAGTACAGAACAAAAGGAAGAAGAAATAAAGAGTCAAGTGCCCTAAAGGGCTTACATCTCCCAAAAATAGTCAAAAGAAACAGACTCAGTACTAGTCTAAACGTAAAATAGCTGTGCAAAACAATAAAGCTCTAGACCTAGTCCTGAGTCGACTCATCTAGCAAGTGCTCTGAAGCTGGATCTGTGGAGGACTCTGGAGCAGCAGAAACCTGGGTCGGGGCAACTCCTAAAACTGTCTGACCCTCCTCAGCAGTCACGGACTCTGCCTGTGCATCAACCACCACATCTGTGCCCTCTGTACCCTGTACTGATGTGTCTACACACTCCTCATCTCCCCCTAAAAAACTGCCATCAGAAGACCCTGAATCATCACCACTACCATCACCACCCCCTGGACCATCACCACCCTCACCGCCCTCATGAGTGCCAGCCTCCCTAGCTCCCCTCTCGGTAAAACCAGCCCGGGTGAGGAATGTATCCAGCTCGTCAGGATAGACACAAGAGGCAGCAGGATCACGGAGAAAAGCGTGGACAGAAGGGCCTCCAGAAACTCGCAGGGCCTGTACAATACCAGCAAGGATGAGCCTCTTGATCCTCCGCCCACTCCTCCTCGTGCGCGGCAAGCAGATACATGTGTCGCTCAAAGGTGGAAAGAGTGGAGGTGGGTGGTGCAGAAGATCGGCTACGGGGTGGCCAGAAAACTTGATGGCCAAAATAGTAACTGTTAGGTGTGATGCCCGAAAGACAATTTTTGTAATTGTTTTATTTAATAAATGAATTGACATTATTATTCATATTTATTATTCTCATATTCACCGATGTGACAATAGTATTTACACTACGAAAACCCTAAAGTATATCGTTTATGTAATCACTTAACTCGGTGTATGGTATATACGGGAGGATTGAGTTAATGAAGATGTACTTAAAATACAATTAGCCCGTAGTGAAGTTAATCGAGAGTATCGGGTCTCTCCTTTAACGTGCTATTAATGCGCCTGAACACAATAGGTGTGATTGTCTTATCCGGACTTTCGGTTAAGAGAACCTAATGGGGCATTTATATATGATAGATATATCATATAAAAGTCGACCGATTTGATTAGAGTTCACGATATAATTCCGTAATCGAAGTCTTATCGAATCAATGGATGATCATATTTATGGATATATCTTAATCCCGAGGTGATCACGACCAACCGCTTGAATCGGTATGAAGTTTGACTTGACGGTTAAGGATTACACCGAGTCGTGGTCCGAATTACCCCATCTTGGCATTGTCTTTGGATTGAGTGAGTAGTCCGTGTTATCACAGATACGGAATCCATTCCTTCCATTTATGGAAGTAGATGAAACGATTCCACTTATTTGTTAATCCTAGAAAGCGATCGATCGCGCGAGTTCATATTAGCGATTAGCTACCGGTGAGTTATATGAATTAATTGATCACTAGGGGTTAATGGTAAATAAGGATAAGAGGGTTCGAAAAGGGTTAACGGTAACTTCCCGATTTAGAATGAGCGAGTCTATGGAGGATTAATCCATATGTAATGATTGTATCAATGGACGCTTATTATTATTCTCGTGAGGAGATAAATATAATCTTATAATCGGAGGAGTGCGATCACGGGATTATGGTGGCATATTCTCGTGATTGATTTATCAAATATAATTATTCGTCAGTAAGATAATTATTTATTTGATTTATCGGAGCCAACGATTATTAGTCCATGGTCCCCAGACGTGCCTCACAATATAGCATAGCTATTCTCGGGCGTCGAATCCTAATAATATTAATTTAGTTCTTGTTGGACTTTATTAATACGATATGTGAATTAATTGTTTAGTGGACTATTAAGTTAGTTGGGCTAAATAATTAAATATGTGGAAAGAGCATTTTCCATAATCTTCTTACTAATTATTGTGTGTGTGGAAAAATCATATTGACTAGGTCAACGATGATGATTTTAGCCCCATATGTTTATTTTGGAACAAGAAATTAGTTTTCTTGTGATTAATAAGACATGTGCATAAAATATTTATTGGATAAATATTTATGGTAAGAAATAAAAATAAATAGTATTCTAGATTTGTTCTAGAATATTATGGAATTATCTTTTATTAATTGGATTATTTATTTGCAAAATAAAAATCCTTGAAGCTAAGTTTTACTCTCCTATATAAAGAGAGTTTCATGCCTCTTAAACACACAATAAAATTCGACACACCCCTTTTAGTAAGGAGTAAAGAAGGAAATTTTCGGCCAAGGGTGTAAGAAAGGAAAATCTTGGAGATTTTTCCGGGTAGCATATCGGAAGGATTCGAGACGAGGATTTCCTTCCATCGGGAGTTGCTTGGATCACACGTACGGAAGATCGTGGTGCTCTTCACATCTTCGTTCTTTCCATTGCGGTTCTCCAACTTGGATTTTGAGATCCAAGAGGTATGTTCTACAACCCCCTTGTAGATATAGATCTAGTTATTTTATTACGTGTATTTCATAGATCTAGATCCATAAATCGTTTCCGCTGCGGATGGTATTACTAACAGTGGTATCAGACGCCATGGTGATCTATATTTATACGTATAAAATATTAGATCTAGGAGTGGAAAATATGTAGATTTTTTTGTCCCAATTTTTTTGGGGGCCGATGCATATGTTTAATTTTTATGCTTATGAATGTCGTGGTTGAAGAGATGGATTGGAGTTGGCACTGTTTACCCGTTAGATCTATTGTAAACTCATATAAACGATGAAAATTCGTCCATATGAGTATAGGAAATTATGTAATTCTTTTTTATTGCAATTTTAATTTCCAGAAAATAGATCTGTTTAGTAGCTGTTTAGTTATTTCGTGTTTCCCATTGATTGAGCCATTGAAACGACGATCCCTCCGGTCAGAATCAAGATTGGAAGATGATGAACAATTCCACAAAATTTGGCTTCGATCGGAGTCCATTTTGATATCCGTTCATTGCTGCAAAGAAGCTGCTGTAACAGAAAAACGCAGGATTCACAGAAACCCTACCTGTGACTTCCTCGAATTTCTGAGAAAGTTTGGACCGTTGAAACGCAAATCCAACCGGTCAGATCGATAAAATTGGAGTTTTGGACGTGTGATAAAAATTTCAGGTCGATCGGGATTCATGTAGATTCCCGATCTGCCTCGGGAAGTCTTTGATGCGCTGCAGTCAAAGTCAGATTCAGCATCAAGTTGGGCGGCTAACTGGAGAAAATTGGTAAGTTAAAGCACCGATCCAACCGTCCATATTGAAGATCGAGAGGTGAAGAACATATCTGGAAAGTTTCGTCCCGATCCGAGTCCGTTTGGTATGCCGATCGTCGAAGAGTTCGAACAGCTACAGATTATGTTAGAAAGTAGTAAACACTAGTTAGGGTTTGGTTATTTATTTTCTAATAGGTTAGATACGGGGGTGCCAACGATCCATCTCGGTGTTTAAATTTTCCGCAATTTATTTTTTATGTGTTTGATCATAAAATAGATATAAAATCGGAATTGCCATGACATGCATCATATCATAAATCCACTCCTTGCATACATGTAGAATTTTAATTTTGGTAATTAAAATAGGCATGTATACAAACTCGTGTAATTAGTTGAAATTTAATTAATACGTGGTAATTAATTAATTTAGTAACTAATTAAAGATCCGAGGACGGGTTATGAAATCGTTAAGCCTTTTCGGTGTGTGTTCTCGGTGAACCGCCTTAAAGCCCAAACGAGATCAAGTTTTCGATTCGTAGTGTCTACGAGATTGAATGATGGTCAAAGAACAATAAATCTTGGATAAAAACGGTTCGCCTATAGGTTGGGTGGTCAACTGAGCTTCGCTCGACCGACTTAACCCTCCTAGTGTGATGTATGCACGGGGTCCGGCAAGACTAAGCTACACCGGAGAGCGAGAGGGTGATTCCGTCTTATCTCAATAGGGCCGTCTTGACCCGACTTTCGTCCGGATCGTCACATATGTTCCAACGAATAGGACGGGTAGGCTTGCCTCGTTACCGACACCATTCGAATCCTTGATTTGATGTGCTTTTATGTTAACATCAAAAAGACGTGGTTAGTTAACCCACCACCACTTCCAAAATATTGAGTGGGAGCGGGGAGGCGACAACCAACCCCACGGCCTCTACTATAGATACAAGTAAGTGAGAGAGGGTGACGCCTCGCGGCGCTTTGATTTCGTCCCCTACGGATGGTGTTCACCCCTATCAACATTCATGGCTTGGTCTCCGAAAGGATAGGATTTGGTACTCGTCGGGTCACCGACCTATCCTACGACGGCACACTCGGGCGCACTCTAAGAGATCCGATATAGTAGGTCACACTCATAAAGGATATTTTTTGGAAATATCTAGGCTAAAAAAGGAAGGTAGTCAATGAATAAAGGGATGTTCGATTCTCGTATGCGATGTTCGATTCTCACAAGTTATTCATTGATGAGATTGTCTCGATTTAACCGTCATCTCTTTGACCTACCCTACGGCGGCATCGAGATGCGAGGTCAAAACCTTGGAATGGTAGAGTAGACTTAATTTTAGTTTACAATTCCTAAAATAAAATATAGTAGTGTTAAACTTGAATTAATACATGTCATTTTATTTACAAGATTATATCCCTTACTAAATTGCTTAAAATTTATAATTGACTAGTATTGACTTCGTTAAAAAGTGGAAAGTAACTAGGACGTTGAAGTAGTTAATCGATAATGCAATTATTTTTCAAAGAGATATTTTCTCTTAAGCCTTTTAAAACCAGAGTGACATATAGGTATGTCACTAGTGTCATTCGTGTCAAACGGGAGACAAACTTAGGTGATTCGGACTTTGAAATTTTAGTGAATTTTGAGTGTGTAGTGATTACACGAGTAATTTTCTAATTGAAAAAACGGAAAATCATGAAGTATTACTAGTTGGACGATATTTGGAATCGATGAACTAGTGGGAGCTTTATGATTTGTTGTTTTTCTAGAACATTAGAAAAGTGTAATCGACTACACACGTAAATCGTTCTAATTGAAAACAGAAAGTCATGAAATGTCGCTAGTTGGACGATATTTGGAATCGATGAACTAGTGGGAGCTTTATGATTTATTGTTTTTCTAGAAAATTAGAAAAGTGTAATCGACTACACACGTAATCGTTCTAATTGAAAACCGGAAAGTCGTGAAATGTCGCTAGTTGGACGATATTTGGAATCGATGAACTAGTGGGAGTTCTATGATTTGTTGTTTTTTCGGAAACATTGAACTATGTACGAAAGATTTTCTAAATCGAAAAAATCGGAAAATCATAAAAATAAAGCATTGCTCGTTAGACGGTATTTGGAACCGATAAACTAGTGGGAGCTTTAATGTTATGATTTGTTGTTTTTTCGGTATATTAGAAAATCCGAGAAGTCCCGATTTAGTAACACTCGAAATAGACACCCCACGGTTCAAGGGTAGTGTCTACTCAAACGAACTCATTTGGTTCAAGATCTGCTTTCCATCCACGGAAAGTCAAGAATGGGAGAATATGTCTAAAAGTGTTAGTCATCTAAACTAAGAAAATTTTAAGGCTGAACCGAAAATTAATTAAACTGAAAATCGTAGGATAAGGATAGTGATTTTGGATCACCAACCTATGAATCCTTGGCAATTTTCTCGAGCTAAGTTCTTTGGAAGAACAAGATATCAGTGCATTTAACGATTAAAGGAGTAAACAACGGGCAGTTAATTTTAGCTAGAAAAGTGGGAGTGATATAAGGAAATGAATCTCGGATTCAATTCTTGAATATCGCGGGAAAATTATTTTCCGTTTACGATTCGTTGGAACGAAGGGTTTACCTTCTATTCGATAATTTGTTTGTCGATAGAAAGTGAATATACCATTTGTAGTATTTAATCCAAGACTCGGACTTTTGTTTGATAAAGTCAAAAACCACTTAGAATCGCTGAAATATGTATATAAAACACATCTTAAGAAATATTAAAAGCAATTGGTTTCTATATTTAGATAAACGCTTCTTCACAATCCATAGTTAGTGCATAGTCCCTAAAAGACAAGACTCAAGATCGGCTCAGGGTGATTCCTTTCTCCCAGTCTGGTTGTATTGTCTCAAAGGTTCAATGACTAAGTTCCATTTCAATCGGGAAAGGATAATGGTTATAAAGAAGTATAGCTTGTTCATGACGACCTTCGGGTCCGATGAAAGATACGAGCTAGTAGGAGCTTCCAGTAGTGACTTCTTGTCCGATAACTATTCAAACACTCCGGTAAGTTTATCCAAAATATTTTGAGGTTTTCTCTGTTTTCAAATGAGAGATGAGTAATCTATACTGTAAATGGGCCATCACATAGTCCTAGGGGATCGATGCTCGGCCCGCCTCATAGTGAAATGTTTTCACTAAGTGAGAAACCGTTAAATTGCCTTATACTTTTTTTTTAGATGTGCTACAATACATCGCTTAACTCAATAAAGATATTGGAAGCGAAATAACAGTTTACATTGAAATGTAAGACCGAGAAGTCTACCTAGAATATGCTTTGGAATTTACGGATAAGGTGTGGATTCCGTTCACCCCACTTCCATAAATATAAGCATTTAGCACACGGTGCTTGAAGGTAGGTCTGAATTTCGCGAACACGTTCGGTCGATGACCAATCGTTATATATCTTGTAGCATTGAGAAAAAAGTGTGTTATAAGATCCTTGAAATCGGGAAGGGGCAGTTATATATCATTGCGTCCTTTTCGATAGAGTCTATGAACAAGTAAAACCTTAAACCTTGCGAAGACGTTTACTCAAGGTAGTTTTTACTAACCGATTAAAATCGCACCACATCCAACATCGGTTGTTGGTGATAACACTAAATACTACTAAACTAGATCGAATTTCGATCCACCCGAATGTAGTGGGAGTATGGTTTATCCATTACCCATTACGGGTTCTCATGGACTATGTAGTCTCGAGGATCGATTGGTGACCTATGGCTCTTTTGTGAGCAAAGATAGGATTCTCGATAAAAGAGGTTGGTTTAATAGCCATAACCCCCGTGAATGGAGTTCGGCACTCAGATTCTATTCATGCTCTTGTAGAACCACCTGAGCGCCTCAGCCCAAAGTGGGAGTAATTGGATCTACACGGAAAAGAGTAGAATGAGTTCGGTATTGCATGATTTCGCTCAAAAGCAGTAAAATAGGGTGATTCCTCGAGACTTTCTTGCCAAACAAACGGAGTCCTGGATTCATTCGGAACAAAAGGGTATTGCCTTATGAACTCGTGACAGGATGACTATCAAGTCTTATGTCCTTTGTGGATAAAAAGCAAACCTCTCGGTCATTGGAAGTCATATATTTCTACAATATGTGGATTTGACCTGAATATTGATAAGTCTTTTGTAGACTGGATATCAATTTTAGTACAAGAGAGTGAATATATACATATATTAGTGTTTGTGAAGGATAACACCGCACTGGGCTTGGAACCAACATGGGTGTGTTATCTCAAGTCACAATCGACAATACCACAATTTCTCGCAATAGAGATTTGGACAACATTCTTAAGAGTTTGATTCGGTCGAATTCATTAGAATCGGCCCATGGTTTCCCATCCATCTTATTGGTTAAGATGAAGCATCCATGTATGCAACATTCAACGAGGAAGTTCTACCCTATGCCTCAGAATGACTCTCTAAATCTTAGGATCAAGAGAAATGGGATAGATTCTCTTTCTAGTAAGAAATGGTCGAGTTATTGAACGTCAATTTTGATCGAATCTTAGATTCGGCGGTTAATAAAGCAAGTTTAGTATGTCCTTTAGTATCTTGAAGAGAACGAGGAATAATATGCGGACATATTCATATGTGAACTTGGATATGTGATGATAATCGATTTTGACTTTAAGTCGATTGAGGATGATCGTTAAGTTGATCTCGGGCTCAGTGTTTACTCAAGCACCACATGATTAGATGGACGGTAACGCTCGATTCTACGGATCGCTCTCTGAGCCGACAACCTGAATAATCATTAAGACCCATGACATTTAGATGTAGGTGCTCCCGAGTCACCGACCTATCCTACGACGGCATACTCGGAGTGTACTTTGGAATCAAATGGTTATGATATGCTTAATGGGTACTAGAATACAGATGGGTCTCCATTGCTTTAAAGCAAGTGGGAGATGTAGTTTGTTGTATTTTAAATAATAGGGTGTACTCTAAAACAATTAATCACATGCTTTCGTGCAAGTGGGAGATTGTTAGGTGTGATGCCCGAAAGACAATTTTTGTAATTGTTTTATTTAATAAATGAATTGACATTATTATTCATATTTATTATTCTCATATTCACCGATGTGACAATAGTATTTACACTACTGAAGAAAACCCTAAAGTATATCGTTTATGTAATCACTTAACTCTCGGTGTATGGTATATACACGGGAGGATTGAGTTAATGAAGATGTACTTAAAATACAATTAGCCCGTAGTGAAGTTAATCGAGAGTATCGGGTCTCTCCTTTAACGTGCTATTAATGCGCCTGTAACACAATAGGTGTGATTGTCTTATCCGGACTTTCGGTTAAGAGAACCTAATGGGGCATTTATATATGATAGATATATCATATAGAAATTTGGACCGATTTGATTAGAGTTCACGATATAATTCCGTAATCGAGAAGTCTTATCGAATCAATGGATGATCATATTTATGGATATATCTTAATCCCGAGGTGATCACGACCAACCGCTTGAATCGTGATGAAGTTTGACTTGACGGTTAAGGATTACACCGAGTCCGTGGTCCGAATTACCCCATCTTGGCATTGTAATCTTGGATTGAGTGAGTAGTCCGTGTTATCACAGATACGAATCCATTCCTTCCATTTATGGAAGTAGATAGACGATTCCTTTATTTGTTAATCCTAGAAACCGATCGATCGCGCGAGTTCATATTACACCGATTAGCTACCAGTGAGTTATATGAATTAATTGATCACTAGGGGTTAATGGTAAATAAGGATAAGAGGTTCGAAAAGGGTTAACGGTAACTTCCCGATTTAGAATGAAGCGATCTATGGAGGATTAATCCATATGTAATGATTGTATCAATGGACGCTTATTATTATTCTCGTGAGGAGATAAATATAATCTTATAATCGGAGGAGTGCAAATCACGGGATTATGGTGGCATATTCTCGTGATTGATTTATCAAATATAATTATTACATTTCGTAAGATAATTATTTATTTGATTTATCGGAGCTTCGATGATTATAGTCCATGGTCCCAGACGTGCCTCCTAATATAGCATAGCTATTCTCGGGCGTCGAATCCTAATAATATTAATTTAGTTCTTGTTGGACTTTATTAATACGATATGTGAATTAATTGTTTAGTGGACTATTAAGTTAGTTGGGCTAAATAATTAAATATGTGGAAAAGACATTTTCCATAATCTTGGCCCAATTATTGTGTGTGTGGAAAAAATCATATTGACTAGGTCAACGATGATGATTTTCGCCCCATATGTTTATTTTGGAACAAGAAATTAGTTTTCTTGTGATTAATAAGACATGTGCATAAAATATTTATTGGATAAATATTTATGGTAAGAAATAAAAATAAATAGTATTCTAGATTTGTTCTAGAATATTATGGAATTATCTTTTATTAATTGGATTATTTATTTGCAAAATAAAAATCCTTGGAGGCTAAGTTTTACTCTCCTATATAAAGAGAGTTCTCACAAGCCTTAAACACACAATAAAATTCGACACACCCCTTTTAGTAAGGAGTAAAGAATGAAATTTTCGGCCAAGGGTGTAAGAAAGGAAAATCTTGGAGATTTTTCCGGGTAGCATATCGGAAGGATTCGAGACGAGGATTTCCTTCCACCGGGAGTTGCTTGGATCACACGTACGGAAGATCGTGGTGCTCTTCACATCTTCGTTCTTTCCATTGCGGTTCTCCAACTTGGATTTTGAGATCCAAGAGGTATGTTCTACAACCCCCTTGTAGATATAGATCTAGTTATTTTATTACGACCAACCTTAACCGGCAGAGTACCAGGTCAGAAGCACTATAGAGGTGAGCAAGGTCGTATCCCACGAGGAATCAATCGAATACCAAAGTTGTCTTCGTACTTAGTTTAGGTCAATCAAAGGTTGTTCGTGTTGTGATTATACTACTACGATAATTAAACTAAAGATATGAAATATAAAGAGAGACATAGCCAAACCATGATCCAATTGATTACTTTCGCCCCTCTAATCGATTATTTGGGAATGGAAACTACCAACCAACCATCCTAATTTTATATCGACTCTGCTCACGGGTGAAAACTCCTAAGATAATACTAGACGCCATGCAACAACCTAGTACCCTTCGCCCGGTTCAACAGTCCGCCTTTAAGGATATAACTGACCGGAACAAGATAAACGCTCTAGAGCCGCTCGATTTACACCGACAAACCTCGTTACTCAATCGATCTAAACAACTCAGTCAATTGTAAATAACGATCTTAAAACCCCTTTTCCCACACCCCTTCGCAACATACATTTATAAAAGTGGTGTGTTTGTTCATGAACTAGGTGTACAAACTAATTCAAGCATTGATAACAAGTTTTAAGACATGAATTCGTCAAAATAACAACAATTAAACACTACCCATTCCCAATTTCATCAATTAGAGGGTGATTTCTTCAATTTTCACATAATTTGGCTATGAAAAGTTTAGATACTCATGATAATGAAAGGAACAAGAATCAAAGAGGAAATCAAAGCCATAAAACAAGAAAAGAGATGATTTTCGTTACCAAAATGTAGAGATGTTGGAATTACATCAATCTTCATCCACACCCATTGTCACTTGGGGAAGAAGAAGACTCCAAAATGCCAAAATCCAACAAATAGAGCTAGAATTTAAGTTAAATTCGAGTTTAATCTAAGAGAGATAGTGAAAGATGAGCTAATCTAAGGGAGAAAAGTGATGAAAATCAACCTAAGAGAGTCTAAGTGAGTTTAGGTATGAGTTCCTCTGAAAAATGGGGGTGAAAAATCTGTTTAAAAACGCCCAAAAATGTGCAGATAAAGCAGTTTTGGCGTGCACCAAAGTCCTCGGCGCGCGCCAAAACTGTTCTGTGATTCTGGGAAGTCTTTGTTCTACTTTGGCGCGCGCCAAAGTCTTCAGCGCGCGCCAAAAATTCCTGGACTGATACACCTTCAGTAATCTGGCAATATCTTTGCGTGTAGAGCTCCGATTTGAGTGATTCAAAGTGCGTTAGAAAGCTCATTAAATTGTCTACAACTTTTATGAATACTGCAAGTCCAGAAAATTCTTGTATATTGGATAAAATGGCTGATGAAGTGCACATATGGTGAAAGCAACAACTATTTTTTTTTATCAATTTCCATTCCCGGGCTTCGGTTTCGTCTTTCTAAACCTCGTGCCTTAACTTCCGGGCTCATAACTCACCTAGATCCTGCATCACAACATTCAAACACATACCGAGCATAACTCCGCAAGATAACTAGGGCTCGAAAAGGGTCAAAATACCATAAAATGGTGAGTTTTTCCATCTATGTGACGGTTTACCTCAAAGTGAGTGCTGAATGCGATTTTGCCCTATAAACGGTCTAAAACTACCCAAAATAAGCCGAAAGTGTCATAAATGGGGCTTAAAACATGCACCGAAGCATAGTAAAGTTGATTCTCATCAATGCCTTCGTGTTCTCTCCCGCTGTTGCAGCAATCTGACGCGCCTTCGAGAAGCAGACTGCCGATTTGCCAAGATTCTCTCGGCTCGTTTTGGATCCAAGTTCTACCGCATTGAATCCAACCAAAAAAAAAAGAAAAAAAAGACTAGTCTATTGAAGAAGAAGAAGCAGCAGCATATGTGAAACCTTCACTTAGTTGGCCGGAAAATGTCGTAAATTGGCCGGCAATTGGACTCGCTGTTGTTGCTGTTGGGGCTGTGAATGGAACGAAGAAGAAAGCTAGGGAAAAAAAAGGGAAATTCAGATTTGCTGCTGTGGCTGTTTTCTAATTAGGTTTAATTAGAAAAAGGGTATTTTGGTAATGTTAAGTAAGTTTTGTCCTTTCTAAGTATCCATGTACTTGTAGCCTAATAAATGTATTAGTTTGTCCTTTTGTACAAAAACCTATATTTTCAATTCCCCCTAATATTTATTTATTTATTGTTATGAGTTGTGTATATTAATTCTATTGCAGCAGATGGCAGAAGAGGAAGTGAAAAGGGATTGGGAAAATATTCCGGATGAGGCTGTGGAATATATTTTTAGACACTTGCATCTTGATGATATCAGTCATGCCGCTCTTTATTTAAAAGGCGGCATGCATATTTAAGACCAACAACACATTGGCTTATGCATAAACGATGTGAGAAACCTTCTACCAATTGTTTCATCCCTTATTGTCCGGACTCAAGCAACATGATGATGTTCTCACGATGCCTTAAGGTTTGATCATCATCGTAACAAGGACGCGGTGCCTCGGTTTTCGAGAGATGGTTGGATACTTATGTCTTACGGAGACGGTTATTCAAAGTTGTTCTTTTACAATCCAGTTAATGAATCCGTGATCCGTCTACCGGATTTAACTCAAAATTCTTTCGAGTTTAACAGCGCTTGCTTCTCGGACCGTGTGGTTTTCGGAATCTTAAGCATATGGGATGACTTTTTGAACATCGCAACCATTCGTCCTGGAGAAAAAGAGTGGAGTTTTAATTACATTGAAAACAATCTACCATTCACTTCATCCTTTTGCAACCCTGTCTTCCATAAAGGAATGGTTTATTGTTTAGGTACAAAAGGGAACTTAGGTGTCTATGATCTTGAAAAGAAAAAATGGACTGTCCTTGATAAACCGCAGAATCCATTATCACGCAAGACGGCATTCTTGTCGATTGTGGAGGAGACTTAATAACTGTGTTTCTTGGACGATTGAAATCGTGGATTTCGGTTTATAGATTGAATGATTCCAAGATGGTTCGGGAACAAGTTCATGATTTAGGGGATTATGCTTTGTTTCTAAGCAATCCATCCTCTTTTTCCACGAATAATGTTATACCAATGCTGAAGAACAAGATTTTCCTTCCTGCGTTTCACAACAATTATGTAGTGTACTATTCCTTTGACACTCGTAAATTCGAAACGTTTGTATCCAATCTTTGTGAGGAGAATCTAAGAATGTGTGAGATAGCAAACCAACTGGAAAGCTGTTGGATAGAGTGGAGAAAGATTTCTGGTAGTGATGATGTTAAAAAACTTGTTGATCAATGGCGGGGCGCGCAGCTGGAATCTTGTTAAATTGTGCTACACATTTCTAGAAAAAGAAAATAAATATTAAGATTGTATGAAAACTCTAGAAATACATTTCTAGAATAGAAGTTTCTAGATATGTAAGACTCTAGAATAAATATTGAAGTAATTAGCTAGAGTAGAAGCTACTAGATGCATGTAGGGATTACTCAAAATCAAGAAATGTCTAGAACATCCTATTAGACACTTGAACTATCCAATGGGGGCTATAAATAGCACCACCACCATGTAACCAAGCAATCAAACAATCAATACAATCAATTTTCTTTCTCCAATCTCTCCAACTTATCAATCCTTTTCCATCTCACACTCATCAATCCTAGCCTTTTCCATTCAACCTTCTACAAAAATTCTAACAAGTGGTATCGGAGCTCGGTTTCGACACAACTACAACTGGGCGAAATCAACATCATGGCAGATTACACACTCCGCTCATCCATTCCGGTTCCAATTTTCCGAGGTGAAAATTTCGACTATTGGTTCATTAAAATGAGAACCTACTTTTGTGCTCAAGATTTATGGGATATCGTAAGTAAGGGATTTAGCATCCCCGGACGACATCTCAAATTTATCTACCGCACAAAAGAAAGAACTCAAGGAGAATCAACAGTAAAGATGCTCAAGCATTATTAGCCCTTCGCTTAAGCTTGATCAAGAATTGTTTCAAGAATCATGAGTGCAAGACGGCTAAAGAAGCGATGGAAAAGTTGCGGGAGGAGTTTCAAGGCAATGAAAAGGCACGAGTCTCAAAACTCCATTCATTGAGGAGAAATTTTGAGAATTTAAAAATGAAAGAGTTAGAGAATGCTAAAGACTACTACACAAGAGTAGATTCATTAGCAAATCAATTATGGGCGAATGGAGAAGACGTCCCAGAGAAGAAAATTGTGGAAAAATATTAATTACATGTACGTAAAAATATGATCCAATCATTACAACTATTGAGCGAGTCAAAAGATTTGGAAAAATTGTCTGCCTTGTAATTGATGGGGTCTTTAGAAGCTCATGAACATAGATTGGAAAGGCGCCACGAAGGCACAAATCGAAAATGCTTTTCAATCTAAGTTCATAACTCCGTCACAAAAATCAAAACAAAATGATCGGAGATCAAATGAAGGTTCTAAAAATACAAAGGTTCCAAACAAAACATTTTCTCATTGCGGTATATGCAAGAGGAAAAGCCATTTAGAGAAAGACTGTTGGTTTAAAGGAAAACCACAATGCAAAAATTGCAAGAAATTTGGTCACGTCGAGAAGGTATGTCGATCAAAAAGGAATCATCAAGCTAACTTTTCAAGAAAAGGACGCCGAAGACAATCTCTTCTATGCTGTCAAGTAGCAACAGAGGAAAAGAAAGATACATGGTATCTTGCGGTTGGTTGCAAACAATCACATGACAAAAGATGAATCTATATTTTGCCATCTTGAAAAATTCAAGACAAATATTAAGATAGGAAACGGCGACTTTATGGAGGCTACTGGAAAAGGCACTATTGTCATTAACACAAAGAAGGGCAAGCGATACATAAATGAAGTGCTCTTGGTTCCGAGTATAGATCAAAATCTATTGAGTGTCGGGCAAATGATGGAGAAAGGATACACGTTGCATTTTGAAGGAGATTCTTGTACAATATATGATAAGAAAGATAAATCCCTTCAAATTGCAAAAATAAAAATGAAGGAAAACGATGCTTTCCGATCCAATGGAGTTATGCAAGAGATGTCGCAATGAAGGCACAAGTTGACGACTCGTGGTTACGGCATGAAGGCTTGGTCACTTCAATTTCAATGGATTAAAAATACTACATCAAAAGAACATGATGAAAGATCTCCCGACTATAAAGGCACCCGATCGTGTTTGTGAAGGATGCATGCTCGGAAACAACATCGACAACCATTTCTGTCGGAAAAGCTTGGAGAGCGAAGGAGCCATTAGAATTGGTGCACACACAGACGTTTGTGGCCCAATGCGCACTCCTTCACATGAACAAAATAGGTACTTCCTTCATTGATGATTTTACCAGAATGACATGGGTTTATTTTATGCGTGAAAGATCGCAAGTATATGAAATATTTAAGAAATATAAGGCCTATGTCGAGAAACAAAGTGGTCACTACATGAAGACCATAAGAAGTGATCGAGGCAAAGAATACACATCTAAAGAATTCAACAAGTTCTCGTGAAGATGAAGGCGTGGAGCATCAATTGTGATTGGATACGCCCAGAACAAAATGGTGTGTCGAACGTAAAAATAGAACGATTATGGAGACAAAGCAAGAGCTATGCTAATGGAGAAAGGCCTTCCAAAACATTCAGGCAGAGGCAGGTGCACCTGCGATCTACTTGCTAAACAGATGTCCAACCAAAGCCGTTCAGACAAAACACCATTCAAGCTCCTGAGTGGGCGAAAGCCATCAAGAAAGCATCTTAGAGTCTTCGGCTCCATCTGTTATGTTCACATTCCAAAAGAGAAAAGGAGTAAATTTGGATGAAAAGACAGAGAAAGGGATTTTCTTAGGCTATAGTACACAATCAAAAGGTTACCGTGTTTATAGCTTAAGAACAAGAAAGCTTATTGTCAGCCGAGACGTTGAATTTGAAGAGGATGCAAGCTTCAATTGGGAAACCGAGGAAGTTGAAAGGAAAACTATTAATATGGGGCCACTTCTACAAACCAACGAAGAAGACAACCGTCAACTGTAATCACCACCGCGGCTTTATCATTGAAGAAACATCACAAGATGAAGGTTCTTCTCCAGAGAGACACCACCAAGGAAAACAAAATCCTTGAGTGAGATATATGAGAGATGCAATCTCACCTTGATAGAACCAGGAAGTTATGAAGAAGCTTCCAAAGAAGAAGTTTGGAGAAAAGCAATGGAAGAAGAAATTAAGATGATAAACAAGAATGAAACGTGGGAGCTAGTAAGTCCATCTCCAGACAAAGAGGTCATCGGTGTTAAATGGGTCTATAAAACAAAGCTTAATCCTGATGGCTCAATCCAAAAACACAAAGCATGGCTTGTAGCCAAAGGCTACTCTCAACAGTTTGGAGTGGATTACAACGAGACATTTGCTCCTGTTGCACGATTGGATACGATACGTGCATTAATTGCCCTCTCTGCACAAAATGGATGGAAAATCCATCAGCTGGATGTTAAATCAGCATTTCTCAATGGATACCTTGAGGAAGAAATTTACGTTGAGCAGCCTCAAGGATTTATCATGAAAGGAGAAGAAGACAAAGTACTAAAGTTGAAGAAAGCTTTATACGGGCTCAAGCAAGCCCCACGGGCTTGGTATAGTAGAATTGATAACTACTTCATCACGCAAGGTTTCAGGAGGAGCAAAAGCGAGCCTACACTTTACATTAAGACACGAGATAGAAGTGACAGACTTATTGTTTCCTTATACGTTGATGATCTCATCTTTACAGGAAACAATGAGGACACGATAAAGAGTTTCAGACAAGACATGATGAAGACGTTTGAAATGACAGACTTGGGATTAATGCATTACTTCCTTGGAATCGAGGTAAACCAAAAAGAAAATGGGATTTTCATTTCCCAAAATAAATATACAGATAGTCTTCTTGAAAAATTCAAGATGAAAGGGTGCAAGAGTGTTGCAACTCCACTTGAAAGCAAAGCACTCAAGAGCGAAGATGGCACGCCAAGAGCAGATTGTACGGTCCACGGCGCGCCTCATTGGAAGTTTACTCTATCTAACAACTACAAGACTGACATTATGTTTGCAACAAGTTATCTCTCAAGGTTCATGCAATGTCCAAGTCAAGTTCACTTCGGAGCAACTAAAAGAGTGCTAAGATATCTCGCAAGGTACAAAGGATTACGGCATCCGGTATGGATCGAGTCCCGACTCAAAATTGATTGGGTACAACGATAGCGATTGGGCGGGATCATCGATGATAAAAGCACATCCGGCTATGCATTCACTTTGGGCTCAGGAATATTCTCTTGGGCAACAAAAAGCAAGACACAATTGCACTATCAACAATGAAGCGCAGGTTAATATATAAGCAAAGAAAGATTGACAACATGCCAAGCTATATGGCTCAAACGCATACTTGAGGACATGGGGAGCCTCAAGAAGAAGCAACATTGATCTATCGTGACAAAGAATTCGGCAATTTCAATGGCGAAAACCCAAAGATTTCACAACAAGACTAAGCACATAAGAATCAAGTACCACTTCATCAAGAGAAGTGTGGCCAATAAAGAAATAGAAGTCATGCATTGCGAGAGTGAAGAACAGTTAGCCGACATATTCACAAAAGCACTACCAAGAGACAAGTTCGAGCTATTACGAGAAAAGATTGGTGTCACTGAAATGTGTACCAAGGAGGAGTGTTAAATTGTGCTACACATTTCTAGAAAAAGAAAATAAATATTAAGATTGTATGAAAACTCTAGAAATACATTTCTAGAATAGAAGTTTCTAGATATGTAAGACTCTAGAATAAATATTGAAGTAATTAGCTAGAGTAGAAGCTACTAGATGCATGTAGGGATTACTCAAAATTAAGAAATGTCTAGAACATCCTATTAGACACTTGAACTATCCAATGGGGGCTATAAATAGCACCACCACCATGTAACCAAGCAATCAAACAATCAATACAATCAATTTTCTTTCTCCAATCTCTTCAACTTATCAATCCTTTTCCATCTCACACTCATCAATCCTAGCCTTTTCCATTCAACCTTCTACAAAAATTCTAACAAATCTCAAGTTGAAGACTCATAGTAATGCAAAATTTGGAAGACTCTCCCTCACTATTAGTCTATATATTGCCCATATATTTCTGTACTTTCTTTTTTTTAATTACTAAATTATAATGCAAATTACATCCAGCTATTACTATGTATTTTCTATAATTTCTGCAATGCTTACTCATACAGCTTAATTTATGTTCCACGTTTTTTTTCTCCATCTTGCGAAAAAGACGAACTTATTGAAAAAAACCGCTCTGCGCATGTTGGAATAGGGATTGAGATACATTATTATTTTTCTTTCTGATCCATTATTTTTAGTGTTATTTGTTTATAAAGACGTGTTTTGGGACTTAATTAGGCACTTAAGACACATTTAAAAGATCATTAGTTATAAGGACGGAATTTAAATAGTTTTCCTATATTACCCCTAGAACAATACCTCCATGCTCTTAGTTGTTGTAATCGTCTCCTTTACTCTTTCTTCACTTGAAATGGAGCGGCTGAACCCTTCTTCCGAGCTCTGGTGTTTCGAATTGTGGTGATGTTGCTCCGGCGTTCTTCCCTGAGCAGATCGTCTTAGAGTTCATGAGGTGCCTGGATTCAAGGTTGCTGCACTAAAGTTCACTGAGCGGGCTAGAGCGAGGATCGAGAAGGCAGGCGGAGAGTGTTTGACAACTGAGAACTATATGCCAACTTTTTGGATTTTGTTTTTATCTGTGAAATTTTGCTCCCTGTAACTCTATGCTATGAATAGATGTATTTTACGATCCAATTCTCGCCGTGATTATGTTTGTGAGAACTGAGAACTATATATGAGATTTATTTGTTGAATGCTTAATTCTGATTTACTGTTTGGTGTGGTTTATTTCTGTTGATGTTCAATTTGAGTTTTGACAGGTGCAAGCTTTTTAGTATTGCAAGATCTTGTATGTTTATGTTTTCACGATTGACCTAGTGATCTATAAGATCCGTTGCAATACAATGCTAACAGTATGTACATTGATTTGCTGATTAATGTGATTATACATAAGAAAATTAAGGTATTGTTGTCTTTGGCGGACATTAAACTAACTGATTTACTGACCTTTTGTAGTTGGCTGTCTAATAAATATCCATTTCATTCATCATGACTCGCTGCTAATTTGTTCATTTGTTTTTTGCATCTGCACACCAAGCGAGACTGAGATTTGAGTGTTTTTTTTCTTCTTTTTTTTTTCCTTGTAATTTGTGTTGGACTATATTTTGAATGATGCACTTGTGTATATGCTTATGATTGGGTATAAAATGTGCAGGGATCACTCATAAGAAAGCATTTAGTTATCTTGCTAAAATGCATGATATGAAACTTGACTCCAATTTTAGTAGTTACAGTTCAATTCTTGATGGTGCTTGCAGATATGGAGAAGCTAAAGTGATTGACATGGTACTATGTTCTATGATAGAGAAAAAATTCATCCCAGAACATGTATGTGGAAAAGGAGTATGATATTATTATTCAAAAGCTTTCTGATTTGGGGAAAACTTATGGTGCAGGGTTTTATCTAGATAGAGCCCACAACGAGAAGGTAGAATTGCAAGATGCTACATACGGGTGTATGCTCAGATCATTTGTGTGACAAAAACCGCATACATGATGCTATTCAACTTTATGCAATTATATCCGGTTCGGTTAATATTATTGAGAAACCGAAATTTTTTGTTCCTGATTATCTCCGGTCAATTCTAATGTATTGGAAATGTGAAAAAATAGAAATAAAACTTGGATGCTTTGGTATGATTTTGAAAGGCTTTGGACGATGTTTTATTTTTTCCTTTCTTTTTTTTGAGTAATGATCCGGACACAACCGTTGTGACACAACGAGTGTCACATCGTGTATCGACATCGTTGATCATGATGTAATAATGATCAATTAGTTTAACATGCATCACCTTGAAACAAAGAAAGAAAAGCTATACGTTGATGGTGGGTTTGTGTATGATTTGGAATAAAATTGATGCGGTGATATTGATGTCACTGCATTTACAGTTAGAGAATTGATGCAGTGACATCGGTGTCACTGCATATACAATTTACAAAGTTTTTGTTTTTGCAATTTGGGTGTTGATGTCACTGCATATACAATTTCATACTAAAATTGGTAACATTGTAAAATAAGTGTAGTGTCATTCACATTAGGGTGTAATCGATCCGAGTCGAGTCGATACTATCTAGGCTCGAGATTGAATCTACTAAAAAAGTTTGGGCTTGATAGAGCCATAAAAAGGCAACATCGAATTCGACTGGCTAAGTACTCGATATAGCTCGACGCGGCTCATAAGCTCGATTTCCCCTAAAAAATCTTCCTATTTCGGGACAAAAAGTTCAACAAAAATGTCGATGTCACTGCATATTTGATTGCCGATGTCACTACATAAATTGTTGATGTCATTCATATATGATTGCTGATGTCACTGCATCAAATGTTCATGTCACTGCATATCTGATTGTCGATGTCACTGCATAAATTATTAATGTCACACATATATGATTGCCGATGTCACTGCATAAAAATATGAATTAAGGTGAAAGACTTATGTTGATCGTGGTTTTATATCAAAAGATATAGCCATTTGAATTCGATTTTATGAAGAAAAGTGACGATGACAAATTAGTCACCTATTAAGATCCGGGTTATTCTTCTATGAATGATGAATAACCAAGAACCCTAACTCAAGAATAAAGAGGGGCGTGGGTGTGTTTATGGCTGAATCTAAGTGGTATTCTTAGATTGCCTACGTATCCTGTTATATGTCCAGGAATCAAGCCGTACGTAGTTCCTGGAACGTTGTATGTATATAGACAATGCATGACCTAACCCTAATACGGGTCGGTTATGAGCTATTGTCGATTTACCCTTAATTGGGCCTTACCCTCGCCCAAGTTATCCTGTGGATAAGTGGGCTAACGAGGTAGTGTGGACTCTGTTCCCGACTTGGAGATCCGCCTCGACTTAGGGTGATCGAGTGCGGAACTATCGCCCGCTTCGCTCGTAAGTCGATCCTCGTACCCTCGGTCTCTGGCCTTGCCTTGGTCTCGAGGGTCGACATGCTTGCCATGGCTTCCAAGTCGATCGTTCGACTTGCCGCCTTAACTCGGCATGCATTCCTTAACACGATGTACATCTTGTAGGACCTACTCAATGATCGTATCTCGAGGTGCGTAACCCGGTATCGTCATAAGCCCCCCAGACTTGAGAGAGGCGACTTCCGTTGTCCGAGGTCAAATCTGCCTATTTTGAACTTGTCATCGAGTTGGACGAAAACTTGGGCGGGAAAGTAGTGTGAACGCTTCACCTACCACCTTTTCCGTAGCCAATCGTGGCCGTCCATCGTGACGCTTCGTCTCCTGACACAAGTGGCGTCATCCTAGATTTGTGCGTTTTTTAGGGGGTTATAACTGCAAGTAACCCCCCTAATCACGTCCTTTCAAAATCATTCACAATCCAAACGCATAAAGAGGAGGAGAGGAGTCCAGACGCACACAATTTCTGCTATCCATTTCTCCCTTCTTCTTCTGTGAAATACAAGTAAGCAAGCCTCTTTCTCATTTGCGTTTTTCGATTGTTCTTCTTCTTCCCGCCTTTCTTCGCTTAAATTTCCATGTCAAGTAGCACAACCATCTCTCGGCGGGATTGAGGCTTCCCCTTCCAAAGAGTCAAACTCCCTCCGCCACCTCTGTCCGATCACCTTCCCAGCCTTCCTCTCCCAATCACCCCTTAGGTATAATTAGGGAACCAAAGAAGATGTCTACTAGGATGGATGGGAAAAGGGCCAAAGGTTGTCTTCTCGCTTTAAGCGAGGATGATTTAGGTAGAATACGGCGGAAATACTTAAATTTTCGCTCCTCAATTGGTGGTGCGACTTCCTTCCGGCCTCCATCAATTCGCCGATGAGCCCAGGAAGGGTTTTACTGCATCAGTATATGAGGCCCAGTTAGTAAGTGGGCTTCGATTCCCATTATGTCCAGCCGTTCTTGCTATTCTTCACCATTATGAGATTAGTATATCTCAATTAGGTCCGAACGCCATTAGGACTGTAATGGGTTTCTTAGTAGCCTGCCGAGTTGCGGGTGTTTGCTTTTCAATCCCTTTATTTCACTGGTGGTATAAGATTATCACCTTACCGGATAAGATGTGGTTTTCCTTCGTTAGGCGACCCTCTCGACGTGAGTTCGTATCTAAAGGACCTACATCACATGGTAACTGGAAGCCTAGGTTCTTTTTCCTCCGACACGGACTGGATAATCCTTATATCGGTAGCTGGAGATCGAGAGAAGGTGTCGATGACAAACTGGGCCCTGGGAAGATACCCGACGAGGCCCGTCATCTCGAGAAGTTTAAGTTCGAGGTGACTACTAAGGACTTGAGTCTACTTCATCATCCTCGGCTCGTCTTGATGATGCCGGGCCTGTGCCTTACACACAATCGTCATCTGCCGATATCGTCAGAGCTGCAGTAGGAAACTTAACACTTTCAATTTCGATTTATTTTTCGCAATGTTGTACCTTTCCATTTTATCATATACTGACTTATTCTGCCATTGTCGTTTTGCAGTGGGAAAGTTTATAAAGAATTGTCAATCCTTCCATCCCTCGTCCGGTCGCTCCTCCTCGAGTTTCAGAGATCGGGGGAGACCAGGTTGCTTCTCCGGTCGAGGGGAATCCACCACCTATGGATGTAGCTTCGACTGAGGGTACCCCTGTTGACACGTCTGTACCCCCATCGACTTCCGGTGAGCTCACGGTCCGCTTTGGTTCGTTGAGGGATGAGGACGATGATGCTGTGGTTGTACCTGAGGAGGGAAATGAAGTCGAAGAAGTCGGTCACCAGATGAAGAGGCCATCTCCTGCGGATCTGCTTAGAGAGCAACAAAAAAGGGCCAAAAGGGCCAAGTCTGCTGAGGCTCCCTCCTCCGACCCGCATTCGAGAGCTTTGTCTGCCGAGGAATATACCGTCATGGAGGATAAGGCCTTGCTTAACTCTTTCCGAGAAGTGGGCCGAGCAGTATGTTACTTGTTTTCTTCACTCGATTCCCTTTTAAACTTTGTCATTTCGATTTCAAAACTCATGACTTGCGTTTCTCTGGTGGCAGAGTTATCTGATGGGTAAGGAAGTTGCTCGACGCCTGAATGCGCCTTCGAAGACAATAGAAGGGCTGAACAAGCACATTCGACAGCTCATCTCTGAAAAACTCGCCCATAGCGCCGCCTATGCTACCCTCGAGGGTCAGTTCGACGTGCTTCGGGCACAGGCCATCTCTGAGAAGGAAAGGCTCGAGAATGAGCTGGCTGCTGCGACTGCCAACCTGGCCCAGGCTTTGGAGGCTTCCGGGGAGAAAGATAAAGCTCTGAAAGATGTCCAAGAGACCCTAAGGCAGGAGCAGGAAAGAAGTGCGAACCTGGAACAAGAACGGGATGCGTTAACGCTCGACTTGAGCCAAGTCCCTGGTCAAATTGAGAAATCTAGAGCCGACGCTGTTGCCGAGTATCGGAAGTCTGACGCAGCGAGTGATGACCTAACCGTAATCATGAACAAGGCCATCATTGGTGGGTTCACCAAGGCTGTGGATCAGATTCGGAAGGCATATCCCGAGGTTGGGGTCGACGTAGGAAAGCTTGAAGAGCCTTGGCTTTACGATCCCCACTTTGAGGCGATTTATGACCAATGCTTTGCAGAGTTCCAAGAAGGTGTTTCTCTTTCTGCAAAGTATCTTCAAGGGTCGACTTCGACTTCCGGCAATGCTGGTTCTAGCCTTGATGCTGCTCCTTAGTTTTTCTTGCTCTTTACATCTTTCCATTGTAACTTTATCTACAACTTTGATCCTTAATGACATTTGGTAGTCAACATACTTTGTGGGTTGGTCTTATCGACCTGGCCCAGTTTTGGAATTTTATTATTTTTCCTTTATTCTTGGCTTTTTACTTGTTATTTGCCTTTCGCTTGTCGAGTCTGTGACTCTGTTCGCTACTTGCTTTTATTCAAGTATCCTGCCCCCCAAGTGTTGTTTTGAACCTTTGGTTCTTAACACACTTAGGATTTATTCGAATCCCAATCGACCCTTTTGCCTTGGCCTTTCGGCCATAATTGGCTTATTAGGTATCGACTTGGGTTGGTTAGCCCGACATTGCGAACTGTGCTTATCTCAGTCGTATTGCCTCATATGTAGGTATAGACTTCCGACTTACACGGTGGCCCGACATTGCGAACCGTCCTTTGTCTTTGCCTTATTCAACCCTAGGTGTCGTTGGGCTTCAGACTCGGACATTGACCCGACCATGCGAATCTAGACTCCGCCTTAGCTCTGTCGCCTCGTGGGCTAACTTGGCTTCTGGCTTGGTCCCGAGTTCCGACTATGCGAATCTTAGACCCTGCTTTAGCTTTGTCGCCTCTTGGGCTAACTTGGCTTCTGGCTTGGTCTCGAGTTCCGCCTATCGGATGGCTCAATTTTTTGAATTCTCGACTACAACTTCGTGTCCCTTTGGACTTAGAATATTATAGTTAAATAGAATTAATAACACGATAAACACAAAAGTAGACGTTTTATTATGATAACTCTGGAATTGTCCCTTGGACTGATTACAAGTTTCACAAGATCAAAGTAAATACGAGCTAGTCGATCTAACACTTAAACATAATACTTCCGAAGGTTGTTTGCATGCCATTGTCGGAGTCGTTGTTCCGTCTGCTCGACCTAACTGGTAGGACCCTTTGGGATGAACCTTTAGAACTTGGTATGGACCTTCCCAATTCGGGGCTAGCTTGCCCATCTTTTCTTGTCTACTGGCCTCATTTTTTCTAAGAACTAGATCTCCGACCTTGAAATATCGATATCTGACCCTTTCGTTGTAGTATTGAGAGATTTTTTTGTTTGTACCTTGCCATTCTGGCTGAGGCTATTTCTCTTTTCTCTTCGAGATTGTCTTTTTCTTGTCGGACATCGGGTTCATTCGTTTCGATGTTGTACGCGTAACTCGAGGAGAAGGACTCCGACTTCAGCGAGGATAAGCGCGCCGCACCCATAAGCTAGGGAGAAAGGTGTTTCGCGGTCGATGAATTTGGAGTCTGTCTGTATGACCACAGGATACTCGGAAGTTGGACCGCCGAGCCTCGACCTTGTTCCTCCAACCTCTTTTTCAATCCGAGTTTGATCATCGATTTGGTCTGCTCAACTCGACCGTTTGCTGCGGGTGCGCTCATCGAGGTAAAGTGTTGGTCGATCGATACTCGCCAACCATTCTCGAACTCTTCGGTCTTGAATTGTGTTCCATTATCTCGAGATCGACTACTTCGAATGCCATATCGACACAAAATATCGACCCACAAAAATTTCTTGATGGTGGTCGCTTTGATGTCCAGTACGATACGGCTTTCTACCCACTTGGTAAAGTAATCTACCGCGACCACCACAAATCGATTATTTCGGGAGCTCGAGCTAAAGGACCTACTATATCGACTCCCCATATATCGAACGGCAAGGCGGCGAGATAACGTTCATTTCTTGCGCTTGTTGATGGGAGATGTTGTCGTGAACTTGACATGAGTTACACCTTCGAACTAAGCTATTCGCGCCTCGTTGCATTGAGGCGGTGAGTATCCGGCTAACTTGCTTTTCCGAGCTAACATTCTTGCTCCACAATGGTTTCCACAGGCCCCTTTATGAATCTCTTCAAGAATATACTTGCCTTCCGACTCGGCACACATCTCAACCATGGACTTGTGAAAGATTTTCGATAAAGTATGTCATTGAAAATCGTACCTTGCCGATGAAGTCGGATCTTTCTCGATCGCACTTTGTCATTCGGTAGAATCTCGTCCTTAGGTATAGAACAATCGAGTCCATCCATGTGGCCTCTTTGAGTGATCGGGTGGGGCTTCCTTCTCTTCATAACTTCATTACTTAGCAATTCCACGTAACTTTTTACTCGAGACAAAATTCGAGGCGAGCTTTGAGAGTGCATCGCCCTCTTGTTACGATTTGAGGTACCGCTTTCGATCAGATCGAATTGAATTTTGCTTTAAGGCCTTGAACGACTCGTAAGTAATTCTTCATTGTCTCTTCCTTGGCCTCGTACTCCCCTTTCACATGATTAACGACCAGCTGAGAGTCACTATAAACCGTCAGATCTTCGACCCCCAGCTTCAGAGCAAGTTTCAATCCGGTTATCATTGCTTCATATTCGGCCTCGTTGTTAGTTGCCTTGAAGTCGAATCGGAGAGCATAAGGAAACTCTTCTCCTTTCGGGCTGACTAGCAACAGACCTGCTCCGGCTCCTTCTTTACTCGATGCCCCATCGACGTGTAGAATCCACTTGACTTCGTGACTCTGTTTTTCCTGGTCGATTTGCCTTTGAAATACCTCCCGCTAAAAAGTCCGCCAAGGCCACGAGCTTTAAGCGCGGTTCGGGAGTGAAGTCTATATAAATCTTGTGCCATTTCAATTACCCACTTCGCAAGTCGACTGATGTGTCCGGTTTCGCAAGTATTTGCTTGAGTGGTTGGTGCCGTGACTACCAAGATCGGATGGGCTTGGAAATAGGGTCTGAGTTTTCTCGAGGCGTGTACCAAGTCTAGTGCGAGCTTTTCAGCTGGTGAGTATCGGACCTCGGGACCGTGTAATGCTTTGCTCACAAAGTATATGGGCACTGCCCTTGTCCCCTCTCGGACCAAGACCGCACTCATCGCTCCTCGCATACCGATAAGTAAACCAACAATCTTTCCCCTCTCGAGGTGAGGTGAGGGTAGGTAACTCTGACTGATATGTTTTTAACTCTTCGAAGGCTGTCTGACATTCATCATCCCATTGGAAAGGACTGGCCTTCCGAAGAATCTTGAAAAAGGGCAATGCTCGCTGAGCTGATCGAGATAAGAATCGGTTTAGTGCCGCCATTCGACCGTGAGTCTCTGCACTTCCTTTGTATTTCGAAGGGTGGCATATTCTTTAACGTGTCAATCTTGTCCGGATTAGCTCGAATCCGTCCCTCGATATCATGTATCGTAAATTTGCTCGACCGTACTCGAAGGTGCACTTTAGGATTCAATTTCATTTTGCGTATCTCTCAAGACCTCGAACACCTCTCGTGCATCGATTAGAAAGCGCTTCAATGATCGGCTTTTAACGAGCAAGTCATCCACGATACCTCCATGTTTTCGCCGATCTGCTTTTGCAAAATTTTATTGATCGCCTCGGTATGTAGCTCCGGCATTCTTAAGTCCGAATGGCATGGTTACATAATGTGAAGGTGCCAAACTCGTGATGAACGCCGCCTTGTCTCGTATCTCGAGGATCCATTAAAATCGGTGGTACCCCTTGCACGCATCTAAAAGGCAAATACCTCAAACCGATGGTCGAGTCCACTAACCTCGTCGATTTTGGGTAATGGGTAAGAGTCCTTTGGGACAGGCCTTATTCAAATCGGTGAAGTCCACACACATGCGCCTAACCGCCATCTGGTTTTTTCACTAACCTTTGGATTAGCCACCAATTAGGATATAACACCTCTTTTACTATGTTGGCCGCTAACGACTTACCGACTTCCGACTCGATGGCTTCCAATCGGTCTCGACGCGAAATTTCTTTTCTTCGTTTGATCGCCTTTTGGCCTGGTCAACTTCGAGCTTGTGAATCGCGATATCCGTTGGAAGACCGGGCATATCTGAAGCTTTCCATGCAAAAACATCTCGGAATTCCGTCAACAAGTCGATCAATAATTGTTTTTCCTGAGTCGGTATCCAAACCCCGACTTGGACATTTTGCTCTTCTGCTCCCCCCCATAGGTCAACATTTTCGACTGCCTCGTTTGAAGCCCAGGATTTATCTTCCTCTTCCTCTGGGATCAGTTCTTCGATAAGGACTTGCTGGACTGCCAGATTTCCATTCATAATAATTGAATTGCAACTCCTGGCGACTTCAATATCCCCTTTGACCTCGTGAGAACCATTTCGAGTTGGGAACTTCATACTGTTATGGTATGTCGAAATGATGGCTCGTAACTCGAAGAGGGCAGGTCGCCCTAGGATCACATTGTACGCGGAGGGGGCTTTCACGACCACATAGCTCAACTCAAACGTCCTCCCTCTCTCCCCATCTCCTACTGTCGTCAATAGCTTTATGGATCCCAACGGGTGGACTGCCTGCCCTGTGAACCCGAACAGTGGGGAGGCTATAGGGATCAAGTCTTTATCTTTCAACTTCATTCCTTGGAAGGCTGAGTAATATAGGATGTTAATCATACGCCATTGTCGATGCATACCCTCGACACTCTGGTGCGACTTATTATCGCCTCTATCACTAGTCCTTATTTGTGATTCCTCGACTTAGAACGTCATCTCTCGCCCATACCGACCTCCGTCGAAAGTTTTGTTGCTTTCCATATCTCGAAATGTCTTCCGACCCTTGACTGGCTCGCTCTTTTTCCGTTTCCCCCGGCCCAAATATGGTGTTAACATAATTGTTCGGCCGGTTGTCTTCATATCTATCCCGACCATGGTTATCTCTATCAGCATCTGGAGATCGTTCTCTTCGTCTCTGATGATCTCTTCCCCGACATCCATCTTGGTCGGGATTCTTTCTCTTACTGTTTCTATGCCCTTGGGGCTCAGATAACGAAGTTCGCCGATAAGCTCATCCGGTGGCCTTCTTGGATGCTGAAGCTTCGATGTCTCTCTTCAAATCCATGCAGTCATCGATTGCATGGCCTATGTCTTCATGGAAGTCACAAAACTTGTTTGACCTCCGCTCTCTCGAGGTTTCTTGATCGGTGGAGGCCTCTTTGCTAGGTTCTTTGACACCATGATGGGCGAGATCTCCGATCTCGATCGGTTGAGAGGACAAAGTCTTTATCTTTCTTTCCTTTTTTCTCTGACCGATCCGAGACAGGTGCTTCAACTCGATTAAACACAGAAGGTTTATCGACCCGGTCCCAAACAGAAGCTTTCCTCTCGGCTTCATGCTGTCGAGGTTGACTCTTTCCCGACCCTCGACTCTCTTTCCTTGGATCCATCCATTCGGCTTGGTGTGTCTCTGCGTCGCCTCTTCGCGCCTTGACAAAATGTGGACCACGCTCACACACTCGCCCATAGTTCTCGGAGAGTTCTACTCACTTTTTCGTATAACTTGGTATTCCTCAAGCCCCTACAAACGAAGTGATCAGAAGTCTGTCTTGAGGGTCCTTTACTTGCATTGCTTCGATATTGAACCGTCTTAAATATTCTAACACCGTTTCGTCTCTAAGCTGCCTCATGTTCATGAGGTGCGTCTCACTTAACTGGAACTTTTGTTGACGATAAAGGCGTCTCTCGAACTTTTCGGCCAACATGGAAAAACCGGAGATCGACCGGGCCTCAACTTTGTAAACTCACTGGCTCGACCTACGAGCGAGTCTCGAATGCCCGGCACCGCATCTCGTCTGGCGCCCATCTAACCTCATCTGCGATAGATACCTATGTAAATGGTCCTCCGGATCGGTGGTGCCATCGTAAGGCTCTATCTTTGGAATCTTAAACCCCCTTGGGTCTAGGAAAGCTTTCAATCTCCTTAGTGAAAGGAGATTCTAAGGACAATGAAACCTTGTATTTTCCCGTAATCACGCTAACTCGCGCCTGGCGCTATCCTCTGCATCCCTTTGATGCTTCGATGAATTTCCTTCCTCCGTTTTTTCAACAGAGCTAGAGGATGCGATCGATCTCTCAAACCGGGTCGGGTTAGGTTTAGGCATGTTAATATTTAAACCTCCTTCACTGCTTATGCCGAGGATTTTGTCTGGCCGAGGACTTCTTGCATGATCTTTTGCGAGCGTTGATGTCTTGACACGCCAATTGATCCACCAACAATTCTTTGTTCGGGGCTAGTTCTTGCGCTCGCTTCAAGGGATTTTCCTGGATCGGTTCCAGTGTTCGGCTCTTTCGACCTGCGCTTCCATGCCCACTTCTTCTTCTAGCTGCAGATTTTGCGGATCGTGTTCTTGGAAGTGGTTCTTCCGGGTGGTTTATCCTTGGGCGGCATGTTCTCGGCGTATTCAACGATTGAAGGCCCTCCTTCTAGCCCAAATGACGATGACAAATTAGTCACCTATTAAGATCCGGGTTATTCTTCTATGAATGATGAATAACCAAGAACCCTAACTCAAGAATAAAGAGGGGTGGGTGTGTTTATGGTTGAATCTAAGTGGTATTCTTAGATTGCCTACGATCTCGTTATATGTCCAGAATCAAGCCGCACGTAGTTCTGGACGCGTTGTATGTATATAGACAATGCATGACCTAACCCTAATACGGGTCGGTTATGAGCTATTGTCGATTTACCCTTAATTGGGCCTTACCTCGCCCAAGTTATCCTGTGGATAAGTGGGCTAACGTAGGTGGTGTGGACTCTGTTCCCGACTTGGAGATCTTCCCGACTTAGGGTGATCGAGTCGGAACTATCGCCCGATCGCTCGTAAGTCGATCCTCGCACCTCTCGGTCTCTGGCCTTGCCTTGGTCTCGAGTGGTCGACATGCTTGCCATGGCTTCCAAGTCGATCGTTCGACTTGCGGGGCCTTAGCGGCATGCATTCCTTTAACACGATGTACATCTTGTAGACCTACTCAATGATCGATCTCGAGGTGCGCGTAACCCGGTATCGTCAAAAAGAAATCAATTTTATGAAATTAAGTTGGAAAAATATCAAATGTCATCACGGTGTTGCTTAATCAAATATCACTGCATCCCGATGGTCTCTGCATCCCGATACTCTGCATCGCGGTGTCTCTGCATCGGGGGTGGCCACTTCATTTCGGTGTCTCTGCATTGGGGGTGGCCTCTGCATCACGGTGTCACTTCATCGCGATGTCTTTGCATATATGATTGCCTATGTCACTACATAAATTGTTGATGTCATTCAAATATGATTGCTGATGTCACTGCATAAAATGTTGATGTCACTGCATATCTGATTCTGATTGCCGATGTCACTGCATATATGATTATCGATGTCACTGCATATATGATTGCCGATGTCAATGCATTGCGGTTGTTAATGCATCGTGGTGTCTCTGCATCGGGAGTGGTAACTACATCATGGTGTCTTCCCATCGGGGGTGGCTACTGCATCGGGGTTGCCCCTGGATTGCGGTGGTCAATGGATCGAGGGTGGTCAATGCATCGTGATGGTCACAGCATATATGATTACCGATGTCACTACATAAAATATTGATATCACTGCATACATGATTGCCGATGTCACTGCATAAAATATGAATTAAGGTGAAAGATTTATGTTGATCGTAGTTATATATCAAAAGATATTTCCATTTGAAGTCGATTTTATGAAGAAAATAAACTGATTTTATGAAATTAAGTCGGAAAAATATCAAATGTCATCACGGTGTTGCTTCATGAAATGTCACTACATTCCGCTGGTCTATGCATCGCGGTGTCTCTGCATCGGGGGTGGCCACTGCATCGCGGTGTCACTTCATCGCGATGTCTCTGCATCGCGATGTCTCTGCATATATGATTGCCAATGTCACTACATAAATTGTTGATGTCATTCATATATGATTGCTGATGTCACTGCATATCTGATTGCCGATGTCACTGCATAAATTGTTGATGTCACGCATATATGATTTCCGATGTCACTGCATAAAATGTTGATATCACTGCATATATGATTGCCGATGTCATTGCATAAAAATATGTATTAAGGTGAAATATTTATGTTGATCGTAGTTTTATATCAAAAGATATAGCCATTTGAAGTCGATTTTATGAAGAAAAGATATCGATTTTATGAAATTAAGTCGGAAAAATATCAAATGTCATCACGGTGTTGCTTTATCAAATGTCACTGCATCCCGGTGATCATTGCATCCCGATGGTCTCTGTATCGCGGTGTCTCTGCATCAGGGATGGCCACTTCATCGCGGTATCTCTACATCGGGGGTGGCCACTGCATCGCGGTGTCTCTGCATATATGATTGCCGACGTCACTACATAAATTGTTGATGTCATTCATATATGATTGTTGATGTCACTGCATAAAATGTTGATGTCACAGCATATCTGATTGCCGATATCACTGCATAAATTGCATAAATTGTCAGTGCATCACTGTGGTCACGGCATCACGGTGGTCAATGCATCGCGGTAGTCAATGCATCGGGGTGGTCCATGTATCACGGTGGTCAATGAAAGAAAGGAAAAATAAACTTTCACCGTCAAAAAAAAAAAAAAAAAACTTTTTGACGTCCATCCTGAAGAAGAAAAAAAAAACAAAACACAACAACAGCTTGACATTAATAAATAAATAAAAAAACCATTCAACGTGTGCCGTGTGCCCCTTTTTTTTTTTCCTTTATTAAGGGTATTTGGGTCTATCTACCTAATTTTTGTCCTTATAACTAAGTGTTTATTTTGGATGTCCTTTTTGCCAAATTAAGTCTAATATGTGTCATTTTCAATAATTGTCCCTTATTTTTAAACACTAACTCTCGACGTATAACTTTAAAAATGATAATCTTATTTTTTTCGTTTCTTTATTTTAAGATCACAATAACCACATTCCGACGCATATATACTTTTTGAAATTCACTGATGGTTGAAATTCATTGCAATTCACTCTCACAGATTGAGTGAATTTCAACGATTAATCTTCTGAATAATGATGAAATTATATCAAACGATGTCTCAAAAGGTGTTTTAAATTATGTTTTACATGTCTTAGTAATCGTGTTGATTTTGTAAATTGGTAATTTTACAAACTGAGCATAAGAAAATAGGCAAAACATGTTGGATTTTAGTGTTTATTAATTAAAATATTTGGACAATGATAATTGTTTCCTCCATCGTATTAAAAAATGATCTTCGCGCATCTCAATTCTTAGGTTTTGAGGTTGAGTTTATATTTTTTTACAGTTTCAGAAACAAAGATTTATTGGACAATACCTCACCAGGCCGGCGGCAGGGCCATCTGACCAACTGCAAGGGTCACTCCTTGTTTCTGGTATTGTACTCTTAGGGGTATGTAATATGTAGGTGGTCTTGTACTTCATATATCTACACTTATCTATGTGGCAGAACAAAACTTAGCTTTGTGGTGGCTTTGACTCCACGCTGTGCAAAAATCCTTGGCGATGCGGCACAAGAGCACTATCAAGCTTATGCTTGATTTTGTGCAGTGGTTTTGTATTGTCCGGAAAAAAATCTTTATAGCAATCCGTTTACGAAAATTGTTGTTCAATAAAAATGATAATGCAAAGATGCTTAGAAAGTCATCAAGGGTTACGAAGGTTGTGTTTTGTATGTATTAATTGTGATATCCAACATTGGACATGGGTAAAGCGCATTAAGTGTGAGACACAAATGTCTTGTCAATTCGGATTAATTAACCCCATTTAGATCAAGCGAGTACGACTTTGTAAGCAGTTGACCAGTTCTTTTATGACTCTTTTTTATTACTCACTTAGCGTTAGCTACCGGACTGATATACCTAAACCGTAATCCAACATGCGGGTCTTTATTTGGGCCCTTCCGGCCACTATAGTAGTGGATAAGGCCATCGGCTACTACAATCAGCAAGCCCGTCTCAAACAATAGAAGAAAGATGTTTTCTATTGATCCATTTGAGTATTACAAGGATTGATTTATAGTCTAGAATACTAAGTAGAGAAGCAAATAATTATTACACAGTTATTGCAAGAATCACAGTAATTGAGGCAAATCATAGGGAATTAATTGTCATCAATATTTTGGTAACCTCTGTATCTTCAACACGCCCCCGCAATCCCACGGGAATTGGGTGCACGTGGAGATTGTCTTTGAGAAGATGAAAACGGGCATGACTGAGCGGCTTTGTGAGGAGGTCAGCGAGCTGATCATTAGAGGAAATGAAGGCCACCTAAAGCTTCTTTAGAGAAACGAGTTCGCGAACGTGTTGAAAGTCGGTCTCTATGTGCTTGGTGCGAGCATGAAAAATAGGATTGGCGGTGAGATATGTAGCGCTGATATTGTCACACCTCCGGACGGGAGGCTTAGAAAACGGAAGGGAGAGTTCATGCATTAATTGACTGATCCATTGCACTTCAGTGGCTGCATTAGAAAGGGATTTGTATTCAGCTTCGGTGCTACTTTTGGCCACAGTGAGTTGGTGCTTTGAGCGCCAACTGATCAAATTTGAACCGGGAAAATGCGAGAGGTTCCAAATAACGCGCTCGTCGCCTGGATCAAGAGCTCAATCGTCATCAGAATAGGCTTGAAGCCGGAGGGAGGAGCGGCGATGTAAGAGAAGACCATGCTCAAGGGTGTATTTAAGGTAGCGGAGAATGCGTTTGACTGCCGCCCAATGAGTGTCCCGAGGCAATTGCATGTACTTGCTGACTTTTTGAACGGAAAAGGCAATATCAGGACGCGTAAAGTTTAAGTACTGCAATCCCCCAACAATACTGCGGTAAAGAGTGACATCGGAAAATGGTGACCCATCCATCCGGCTTAACCGAGTGTTAGAGGCCATTGGTGCTTGACACGGCTTGGATTTGTCCATTCCAGCGTGCTGAAGTAGACTGAGAATGTATTTGCGTTGACTTAGAAGAAGACCATCAGGAGTGGAAAGGACTTCGATGCCCAAAAAATAAGACAGATTGCTCAGGTCCTTAACAGGAAAATGAGAACCCAAGTGAGCGATAACCTGTCGAACTAGATCAGAAGAGGAGCCCGTGATAATAACATCATCAACATAAATGAGCACATAAACCCAATGAGAGACAGATCGATAAATATAGAGAGAAGTGTCTGCTTGCAAAGCGGTAAATCCATAGGATAATAAGACCTCAGTGAATCAAGAAAACCAAGCCCGGAGCTTGATGAAGCCTATAGAGACTTCGTTTAAGCTTACAGACATGGTGAGGAAAAACTGGATGAACAAAACCCTATGGTTGAGACATATAAACATCATCGGTGAGATAGCCATGAAGAAAAGCATTATGTACGTCAACCTGCTGAATTGACCAATCATTAGTCAAAACAAGAGATAATAGTAGCCGAATAGTGACCGGTTTGACAACCGGACTGAAGGTTTCCGAGTAATCAACACCAGCTTCCTAATGGAAGCCTTTAGCAACAAGCCGAGCTTTATATCGTTCCACTTGTCCATTAGCATGTTTCTTGATGCGATAAACCCATTTGTTTCCAAGAACATTTATTTGAGAGGAATAAGGGACAAGGTCCCAAGTGTCATTTTGAAGAAGAGCATTAATCTCATCCCGCATAGTATCTCTTCATTCTCGGGAGCGGATGACACTAGAGTAGGAAGTGGGTTCAGTAGGTTGGTGCTCAAGAAGATAAGCTTTAGGGAGGATGTAGTCGGAGGGCCATTGTTTAGGTTTGAGGTTGTGCGTTTTCGAACGGGTGAGCATTTGGTGAGGTGGAGGAGGAGGAAGATCAGGGGAGGATGAGGGTGAGGAAGAAGGGGAGTGGAGAGTAGAAGAGGGAGGGGAGGGGGATGGAGGAGTGTGTTCGGGTTCTGAAGAGGGGGAAGTGGATGGGGGAGAGCGAATGGGAGTAGTGATGGTGACAGGAAGAGGGACAGTAAGGATGTCATAAGAGGGGGGAGAATAGGAGGGAGTATAAGGGAAAGTGGACTCATCGAAAACAACATGATAGGAGAGGTAAAGACAGCCCGAGGTGAGGTCTAAACACTTGTATACGTGATGGTGATCACAATAGCCAAGGAATAAGCAAGTTTTGGAGCGGAAATTCATTTTGTGACGGTAATAGGGACGGAGATTGGGCCAGCAGGCACACCCAAAAACTCGAAGAAAGGCGTAGTCTGGGGAACGGTGATGAACCATTTCATAAGGAGATTTATAATTAAGGATGCGGGTAGGTAACCTATTATAATGAGGTATCTTGCTGAAATTCACTGATGGTTGAAATTCATTGCAATTCACTCTCACAGATTGAGTGAATTTCAACGATTAATCTTATGAATAATGATGATATTATATCAAACGATGTCTCAAAAGGTGTTTTAAATTATGTTTTACTTGTCTTAGTAATCGTGTTGATTTTGTAAATTGGTAATTTTACAAACTAAGCATAAGAAAATAGGCAAAACATGTTGGATTTTAGTGTTTATTAATTAAAATATTTGGGCAATGATAATTGTCTCCTCCATCGCATTAAGAAATGATCTTCGCGCATCTCAATCCTTAGGTTTTGAGGTTGAGTTTATATTTTTTTTTACAGTTTCAGAAACAAAGATTTATTGGAAAATCCCTCACCGGACCAGCGGCAGGGCCATCTGACCAACCGTAAGGGTCACTCCTAGTTTCTGGTATTGTACTCTTAAGGGTATGTAATATGTAGTTGGACCTTGTACTGCATGTATCTCCACTTATCAGTTATCTAGCAGAATAAAACTTAGCTTCATGGTGGCTGTGACTCCACACCGTGCAAAAATCCTTCGCGACGCGGCACAAGAGCACCATCAAGCTTATGCTTGATTTTGTGTAGTGGTTTTGTATTGTCTGGAAAAAAAATCTATATAACAATCCGTAACATTACGAAAATTGTTCTTCAATAAAAATGATAATGCAAAGATACTTAGAAAGTCATCAAGGGTTACAAAGGTTATGTTTTGTATGTATTAATAGTGATATCTAACATTGGACATGGATGAAACGCATTAAGTGTGAAACATAAATATCTTGTCAATTCAGATTAATTAACCCTTTTAGATCAAGCGAGTACGCAATTGTAAGCAGTTGACCAGACCTTTTATGACTCTTTTTTATTACTCACTTAGCGTTAGCTACGTACCGGACGTTACATGAATTTTATACTCTGGTTTTTTTCGTAAATTTCTTACTATTCTAAGGGTATGGATTTTGTAATATCTAATTTTATTGTGATTTATGTACTGTTATACGTACGTGTAATGGTTTTGTATTGTCATTTTTTGTGACAATTATTTTTGTAATGTTACGTATTTTATTGTATATGTATGATACATTATTTTCCTTAAAATATATTTTTAAATAGTATAATTGGAAAATATATTGTTCTTTTTCTTTTTTGCTTTAAAAAATATGTCTATGACATCGTAACAAATTCAACCTGTTTTTTTTGGGGAAGGGCCAGCAGGACAAAAAAAATCATAAATAGGTCCAGAACGACGTTACAACATGTTATGTGATTAAAAATGACAAATTCATAATAAATTGCCAAAAATACCCTTTTACACATTAAACACGTAGTAACGGTAGATAAAGTGTAAGAATAAACCAATAAAACAAATAAGAATAAAGCAAACAAAACAAGTAATATGTATTTCATAAAATGTCGTAACATACAATGAAAAAGTAGTAAAAACCAATAAACAAGTAATAACAGACTAAAAACAAGTAGTAACAGCCTAAAACAAGTTGTAACAACCCGTAAAATGTCGTAACGACCAATAAACAAGTAATAACAGCCCATAAAATAGATAAAGTACATTAAAAAATGTAGTAACGTTACAAAATTAATAGTAACAACCCTAAACTTTTTCAAAAAAAAAAAAAAAAAAAAAAAACAGCCTGCTTTTCCGGCAACCATGCTCCTTCGCCGGTGCATATGGCCCTAGCCCGGCGGCACAACCGTAGGAGATGAAGCAGAAGCCGGATTTTCGCAGATGAAACAGCAGCCGGGCATCAATTATCCACTCAGCCGGCGAAAATCGGGCAGCCGGCCATCAAGTAACAGCCCCGCGTCTCCTTCACAGCTCACTACCACAGGCGAGAAGAGAGAGGTGCTTGACAATATGATGCAGTCGCTATTCATCACGTCACAAGAGAAGGCCCGAGCAGTCATAATCAAAGGGGCGGACAACGACGCAGGCTTCGGCGTTCTTGTTTGATTGGTAAACTTCGTGCCGTCAACGATGTCGTGTGCAGGGGTTCGTCTAAACGCTGATGCCATCAATTTGAATTCGTCTTTGATAGAGACGTGGATGCGGCTAGGGTTTTTGTCTGCAACTTCCAGCGGCCATCAATTTTGTTTTTGAACGCTGATGGCTTTTGTCTGCAACTTCCGGCGGCCATCAATCCGGCGTTCAAATCCGTCTGGATGAGGGAAATATAATTAGGTTAATTAGGTTTAATTAGAAAATTGGTATTTTGGTAAGTTTAATTAGTTTTTGTCCTAATTAATAATCCATTTCCTTGTAGCCTAATAAATAAATTAGTTTGTCCATCTAGACAAAAACTTTTTTTTTTTTAGAGAAAAGAGAATTTTTTTATTGATTCAAATCAGCAGAGCATGCCAAAAAAAATTGGAAGACGGCATCGTGCCCATTGTTTGAGACCGACAAGAGATAAACCTTCCTTTCCCAAAAGATTGGCTGGGAGGTTGCCCTCTCTATTGACAAAAAAGAAACAAAAATTGACAAAAATAGGAATAAAAACTTTACGATCATCAATTTTGATTTTTCCTATCCTCAATTTTTTTTTTACACATTCCCCTATCCTCAATTTTTTTTAATCATTCCCCTTATCGTTATGTAATTTTTTTTTTTGAATGTTATCGTTATGTAATTTGGAGTACTGTAATTTTGAATCGTTATGTAATTTGGAGTACTGTAATGCCATTTTTTTCCTTATTAAATTCCGGCAACATATCAAATTTCCTCTTTATGACTGATTGTTTTCATTTTTTTTTTTTTTTGGGAAGAACTAATTGTTTTCATTAGATGCTAATGCTATCATAAAATTAAACTTATCAGTTTTTAGGAAACATATCCGGTTTCCTTTTCCTATTTGATTTGGGAAACAGCTGGTTTTAGGAAACGGGAAATTTTATTATGGTCCTGGACCAATGATGACTTCAGTGATCGGGGCCAAATAGAAAAACGACAAATAACACAAGCGCCCACCCAGTAAAATATAAATCCCATGTATTGACGTTTTTACCCTTCTTATAAGACATTTCATTGGTGGACAAGTATGACATGGTGGTCCTGGACCACCATAAAACCACTGTTAGGAAACAGTTTATCTCTTTGTTTCTTTTTTAAAGTGGAAACAGTTTTTCTTTTCCTATAAATAATATCACCATATCATTATTTCTTTAGGGGAATTAGGAATAATGAAAGTTTTTGGAATATTTTTGAAGAACATGACAGCACAATATTTTTCTGACAACTCTCATAATTTTTATTGGCCGAAGGACAAAACTAAAAATAAAAAAATAATAAAAAATGCAACGCGCTGGCCGATGAGGAACGCTCCAGTTTTTTTTTTTTTTTCCTCTCTGATTTTCAAACACTCATATCTCTTGATCTAGATTTCCAAACGTAATAAAAATTTCACTGAATTTTTTATTTTTTGATGCTATTCATTTTGAGACTTGGTTCAATATAATTACATCGTTTTTTGTGAGATTCACTGTCGAAATTCACTCAGTGAATCTCCCCAATGAATCCTGAAAATCGATCAGTGAATCTCGATAGTGAATTTCGAACAATAGTGAATTTTGACAACAGATTTTCTGAATCACGTCGGAATATGTTGAATATGGTCTCAAAATAAATAGCATGAAAAAATTTGAAGAAAGAAATTTCAAATTTGAAGTTCTGGATTAAGAGATATGAGGGATTAAAAAGATAGATGAAAGAGAAAGTGTGTAGAGTTTTTTTTTTATTAAAAATAAAAAATAAAATAGTTTTGTGTTTCAAAAGTCTGTCCTTCTTCTTATTTAATGTAATGTTTGTGTCATTTTTTCCTCATTCTCCCTATTTCTTTTTAGAGGAAATTGCAAAATTGGTTCCGTAAGTATAGGGTGGTAGCAATTTTAGTCCCGTACGATTTCATTGTATCAATTTCGTCCCGTGTCTTCTTATTAGGTTGCAATTTCAGGACATTTTTTTTTTATCATTTTGCCATGCTGGCATTTAATTGCTGACAGGGATCACATATTTGGCATAGAATACCATGTAGGATCAAAAAAATCCACACAAAACCTATTTTCATCCAAAAACTCCCAATTCGTAGATGCGGCCAGAAGGGCGACTTTTTTTATAGCTGGTATTTTTTTTTCATGCTTAAACCAGGGATTGATTAAAAATAGGGTTAATTCCTTAAAAGTATAATTTTTTATACTTATTGGCCCCATAAGGACATAAAGGAATCTGTTGGACTTATAAGGATACATTTTATTCAGCTTACCTAATTTACCATCCACAGTTAAAAAGGTACTCTGCAATAGCTTCGCCTTCTTTTGTGACATCAATGTCGTAGTCTGAGTATGCATCCGTCTCGTGTAATGCGTATGTCAATTCATCTTCCATCTCAACATCCCTTTCTACTTTCTTTGCTACTGAAGGACCTACTGCATTGCTAGATATATCTCATCCACTTCTATTCACAAAGTTTCCATGACCTGCATCCCCACCCTTACCAGAAACACTCACGGGTGCAACTACTTCAGAAGAGAGATTTCGAGTCAAAAAGTCGAGAGCTTTCTCTTTTGTCCCAAACCACTGAACAACATCTGTTGCTACAGAACAAACAAGGAAGAATGAGAAAAAAACGATATGAGTAAAGACAATCTCGATGATTAACTAACAGATCTAGGCAGAATGCATTTAAGACCATTAGCCTCCTCCATCTGTCTGAAATTTTATATTCTGAACCATTGTTAACCTTCTGCTAGTGACTCATCCATCACAAACATGGTTCAAAGTCGCGGTCGCGGTAACCGATTCGGAGACCACCGATTCACATGTATCGTCGCGTATCGGTATCGTTTCGGGCGAGACGGGTTTTCTCCAATATAAAATGATCTAAAAAATTTGGAAAAAAATCTCAAGCCGAGTCACTGTTGATATCGGATTGACTTGGCCGAGTCAGGCCGAGTTTTGCCTTGCTAGGCCGAGTTTTGCCGAGTCAGGCCGGTACACACTCGAGTCATGTCTAAATCGAGATGAATCCGTAACTTTGTACCGGTAAGCTCCGAGTCGGAGCGACTCGGCCGAGTCGTCTCGGACTCGGCGGAGACTTTGAACCATGATCACAAAGGCCAATGACAACCCAAAGGTTTTACAATACTTAATAACTATATTTTATGATCCCCGCTGGGTTCAAGAAATTATAAGACCCACCAGTTTCTATTTGTCAAGTATTGAAAAGATTGTTCAAATCAACCGACAACGGCATAATGTTTAATTATTAAATAAAAATGATACTCTAAGATTCAGCTAGATACCCTCCCTAGTTAAAAAGGGACATGTTTTGGTTGTTTCCATTTCTCATTTTTGAATGTTTTACTGATAATTGGGAGAATATGTATGTAATGATTGATTTGTCAAATTGTGAAATTCTGTGTGAAAAATGATGAGAAGTATGTTGCCGCTACAGTGTGAAAAATACTTTGTGATCTAATCGAGGCTGTTAATGTGGCGGTGGTACCGATACCTGTAAGACACGATCCTTCAACTTTCTTGGTGAGTCGGCAGCCGTATGCATTTTCATAGGGGCCATTTAAAAATTGTGCACGTTTCTTGCTTGCTTATAATTATGATGATGATAAAAGAAGGTTATGTAGATTTATGGCTCGTTTGGATTGATGGAATGAAATGAATCTGTTGGAATAATGCAATGGAATTGAATGATATCATTCCATTACATTGTTTGGTAGGCAATGGAACTCATTGTAGGATTTATTTTTTCATTCCATTCCGACTATTCCATTGAATTCTGGATGGAATGAAAATCATTCATTTTCATTCCGTTGGAATGAAATCATATTCCTTTCCTCCGTTGCCAAACAAGCCAAATTGATATAATGTAATAAAAAAAACATTTCATTTCATTCCATTACCGTAATCCAAACACGCCATTAGAGTATCTCCGTTGCCAAACAAGCCAAATTGATATAATTAATGAAGTGACATTGATGTCACTGCATACATTAGACAACTAATGAAGTGACATTGATGTCACTACATAAATCGATACAATAAGACATCACTGAATAAATCGATACAATAAGACGTCATTGCGGTGTCTCTGCAATGCGGTGTCACTTCATCGCGGTGTCTCTGCATCGGGGGTGTCTCTGCACCGAGGGTGGTCACTGCATCGCGGTGTCACTTCATCGCGGTGTCTCTGCATCGCGGTGTCACTTATCGCGGTGTCATTTCATCGCGGTGTCTCTGCAATGCGGTGTCACTTCATCGCGTTGTCTTTGCATCGCATTGTCACTTCATCGCGGTGTCTCTGCATCGCAGTGTCTCTGCATTGCGGTGTCATTTCATCGTGGTGTCTCTACAATACGGTGTCTCTGCATCGTCAAATGGTATAACATCGTGATGTCTCTGCAATGCGGCGTCTCTGTATTGCGGTGTCACTTCATCGTGGTGTCTCTGCAATGCAGTGTCACTTCATCGCAGTGTCTCTGCATTACGGTGTCATTTCATCGTGGTGTCTCTGCATTGTGGTGTCTCTGCATCGTCAAATGTTATAACATCGCGATGTCTCTGCATTGCGGTGTCACTTCATTGTGGTGTCTCTGCAATGCGGTGTCACTTCATCACGGTGTCTCTGCATCGCGGTGTCTCTTATTCGCAGTGTCTATGCATCGCGACGTCTCTGCATCGTCAAATGTTATAACATCGTGATGTCTCTGCATCGGGGGTGGTCACTGCATCACGGTGTCTCTGCATCTGGGATGGTCACTGCATCGTGGTGTCTCTGCATCGGAGGTGGTCACTGTATTGAGGTGATCAATGGATCTGGCGTGGTCAATGCATCGTGGTGTCACTTCATTGAGGCGTCTCTGCATCGTGGGTGGTCACTAAGTCCCTGTATCACTTCATCGAGGTGTCTCTGTAATGCGGCGTCTCTGCATCACAGTGTCTCTGCATCGGGGGTGGTCACTGCATCGCGGTGTCACTTCATTACGGTGTCTCTGCATCACGGTGTCGCTTCATCGCCGTGTCTCTACATCGCGGTGTCTCTTCATCGCGATGGTCATAGCATCGGGCGTCGCGGCGGTCAATGCATCAGGATGGTCATTGCATCAAGGTGGTCATTGCATCGGGGTGGTCAATGCGTCGTGGTGGTCATTGAATCGCGGTGGTCAATGTATCGGGGGTGGTCATTGTATCGCGATGGTCAATACATCGGTTTAAAAAAAAATCCTGAATAGCGCCTGAAAAAAAAAAAAAAAAAAAAAAAAAAAAAACAGTGCTTGGAAAAGAAAGAAAGGAAAAAAAAAAAAAAACATGAACAGTGCCGGGAACGGAAAATTTAAAAAAAAAAATTTAAAACAAACAAACTAACTAACAGGCGCATCTTCTCCTTTTTTTTCCCTTCATTAAGGGTATTTGGGTCTATCTATTTAATTTGTGTCCTTATAAGTCCAACAGATTCCTTTTTGTCCTTATAAGTCCAATAAATCCGTTTTGTGTATTTTTTGGTCTTTGGCCCATAAAAATATTAATGCCTAGTGAATCCCAAAAATTATTAAATATATATATATTTGGGGGAAGGGGCTACAAGGACAAAAAAAAAACATAAATGGGTCTGCAAGGACATTCTTTTTTTCCAGATGTTATAAAGGACAAAAACAAAATATTTGGACAAAAATACCCCTTGTTACTTTTTACCCTTCTACAAATAGTAATGATCAATAAACAAGTAGTAATAATTTGTAAAATGTCAGAACATCCAATGAAAAGGTAAGAATGATCTAAAAACAAGTAATAATGACCCCTTATTTGTTAAAAAAATAAGTAGTAACAACCCAGTAAAATGTCGTAACATACAATGAAAAAAAAGTAATGTGATCTAAAACAAGTAGTAACAGTCTTAAAACAAGTAATAACAGCCCGTAAAAAATAGTAACGGTCAATAAACAAGTCGTAACAGTCCCGTAAAAATGTCGTAATATCCTAAAAACAAGAAGTAACAGACTAAAAACAAATAGTAACAACCCCATAAAATATTGTAACGGGCAATAAACAAATAGTAACAGCCCATAAAATATATAAAATACATCAAAAAATGTAGTAACGTTACAAAATTAAAAGTAACAATCCTAAACCCTAAATTAAAAATAATAATAATAATAAAAAAGGTGCGCCATACACCTCTTGGCCGGAAATTATACATTTAGCAGTGGCCAAAGTAGCGCCTTCTTGGCCGGAGAGTGGACTCGGTTGGACAGTGGGCGGAGCAGTGAAGCAACCGCCGGATTTGATTGGATCGATTTTTGATCGGATTTTGGCAGTTGAAGGACGGATCAAATCATTACAGTTGAAGGAAGGATCAAATCGTTGGAGAACATAGTTGCTGCGGTGGTGTTACCTCGAATTGGAGTGGCGTTGATGTTTGACGGCCACTGCTAATCGGAACACCGTCGGAGGTGGGGCTGTATCCGGTGGTGTTGTTCCTTCATGAATTTTTGCTTTATAAATCGTTCCTTCATGGCTGAACACCCACAGGTTTGCAGCTCCCGCCGGAAATTGCAACTCAGGCCCCGTCGTTGTCCCTTCCGCCGGAAAATGCAGCCGCCGCCGCTCACCCCATCGCTGTCGTGGTAGGGGTCGAGGTTTTGCCAAGAGAGATGTATTTTTCAGCCATGGATGGCGGTGATTTCTTGGATGGGAGGGGTGGGGGGAGGAGAATTTCTGAAGGCTTGCCATTGATGCTCACAGTATGTATGCGTTGGTGTTCTTGTGAATGGACGGAGAAGAAGAAAAAAAAAAGGTTGAATGATTTAGTGTATTTATCACAAACATATTTTAAAATTAATAATAAAGGGTATTTTGGTAAGGTTACACATGTTTTGTCCTTATTAAAATTTAGTTTCCTTGGATCCTGATAATCAAATTAATCCGTCTTTTTCGACAAAAACCTATATATATTTTTTGTCATGCTTAAACAAGGGATTACACTTCTCATGGTGTTGAGAATTCTCATTCCCAGGTTGTAACAACACATGTTTATTGAAGCCACATACATTTGTTCTTATGTTAATACACCAGACAGATAAATTACAATCTCCTAACAAAAAATACATGAGAAGTATCATTCCCAGTTATAAAAGGAACCAAACAAAAAATGCTACATGATAGGGAAAAAATCAAATTTCTTTACGAAAACATCACAATTTTTCATAAACAAAACAAGAATTTTAATCACTTACAATCGATAATGACCCGTAAATTTTTTTCAAGTCGCAAAGTAAATACGTAACACACTAAATAATTTTTTTCACGGGTCCAAATATTTTTATAGGTAAAGCTGCAGTATTTTTATTTTTAATGGTCCGTGGACCACCCTTAGTAGGCTTTAGATCCGCCCCTGCTTACAATCCATCTCCTTTAGGGCCATGGTCGGTGGTTAAATGACAAACTTCGGCTGCTATCGTTTATCTGAAGGAATGGAAGTGAAATAATCGAACAATTTCAGTCGCCCCTTCCAGCCGCATCTGCGAATTGGGATTGAGTACGTTTTTGGATGAAAATAGGTTTTGTTGGGATTTTTTCGATCCTACGTGTTATTCTATGCGAATTGGGATTGAATAATTGAGTACATTCTTGGATGAAAATTGGTTTTGTTGGGAATTTTTTGATCCTACATGGTATTCACGTTAGTAATAAAATACCAGCATGGCAAAATGAACGAAAATATCCTGAAATTGCAACTTTTTTAAAAGATACGGGATGAAATTGATACAATGAAATAGTACGGGACTAAAATTGCTACAACCCTATACTTACGGGACCAATTTTACAATTTCCTCTAAAAATATCATAATCGCTTTGAATCAGCATCATCACCGAGCAAAATAATCAACTGTACGAGTCATCAACTTTTGAGGTATTTTTTTTAATTTATTATCATTAATTATATATCTTTTTGTTTCAGAAATTTATTTGTTAATTTAGTGTAGTTATTAATATGTATTTTGTTTTTGTTTAATTTAATTTTACTTTAGGGCTAGGTCGATTTACTGATCACAGAAGGTGAAAAGAAGCAAGTTGGTTTGTTGTGAGCCACCGAATCCACAACCATTCCCATGGCTGATGTTTACACATGGAAAATCAAACAAGATCCAGACCTTTTATCGTCATTTAAAGAGGAAGTTGCGAGATTTATCTAACAGCCACATACAGAAAATCAGGATACGAACGAAAACGAAAAGACTCTGAAATTGATTGTTTTATTGATTGATTAAAATAATACAATATTCACTCCTAGGAGATAAATAATCTTTTTTTTTTGTGAGGAAAGGAGATAAATAATCTAACAACTGAATTTAAAATAAATAAAAGAACCATTATCTTAATCCTAATATTCAAAAAATAAGATAAATATTATATGTGATTTATTTCCACAAACTCTATTTAATCTTTATCATATTATCTCATTAGAATCATCTCTTCTAATACCACATTCAAGCTAGTTGTGAAGGCTGGGTTGTGATCACGCAACCAAAAGAAGATCAAGAAGAATATTGTTACAGTTGCGTTTTGTTAAACTTGGTGTCCATGGAAAAGCTTTCGTTGCCAAATTTAAGTTCGGATATAATAAGATTAATTGAAAACTGCATACTGTCAGTAAAGTGACTTAAACTCTACATTTTGGTGGAACCAATCAAGACTCACTGTGTGTGATGGGCGGTGAGAAGTGTATTCAATTACGTGCATCGGTAGGGTGGAGTCTCATCGAGCTTCATCACAGGTGTAAGGATGCTTGAGTACTTGAATACAAAGCAGGTCTCACATCTGTTAATTACATTTATGTGATGACTATACTGATGTCATTAAAAGGAGGACACGTGTAAGGGTATTTATGGCAAATCAGACAAAGATTCTGGCGGCTAGGGTTTAGGGATTTGTGCCTATAAATACGATTGTTGTCTCATTAATCGTGTGTGTGAAAATCTGCAACTCAGTGCATAATAATAAATATCTCTTTTCTCGCTTTGTGGTTTTTATCTCTCTCACTTTGAGAGGGGTTTTCCACGTTAAATCGGTGTTCTTCTTGTTTTCTGTTATCTCCTTTGATTATTTGCGTTTGATTGCATTTGTTTCTATTTCTTGCATCTGAAGTTATCTCCATCAGTTTCATAACAAGTGGTATTAGAGCAAGGTTCTGGAGAAAACAATCTGTACGATCAGCTTCATCTTCACCAAGACCTTCAGTAAGGTGCTAGGATCTGTGATAAAGTTGTGATCTTTAGCAAGGAAAGATGTCAGCAGTAAACGTGAAAATCGATAAATTTACAAGAAGGAACAATTTTGGTCTGTGGCAAATCAAGATGCGTGCACTGTTGAAACAACAGGGTTTGTGGAGTCCTTTATCTGAAAAACCAAATACAGATGCAGCAGATTATGCCGGTCTGGAAGAGAAAGCACATTCAAACATCATGTTGTGCTTATCTGATGATGTTATCACTGAGGTTCTTTGAGGAAGACACATGACCAAGTTGTGGAAGAAGCTAGAAAGCTCAGATATGACCAAGTCACCGACCAACAAGTTGTTGTTGAAAGCAGTGGTTGTTCGGTTTGAAGATGCATGAAGGAGTCCACTTTGGGGAACATCTGGACCAGCTGAACACAATATTACTTGATTTAAGGAATATTGATGTTGAAATTGAGGATGAAGATGCAGCCCTAATCCTGTTGGTGTCATTACGGCATCATATGAAAACTTTGTGCGATCTTTTTCATATTTGGAAAGGATCTGATAGCTTTGGAGGATGTGAGGTCTCGCCTTACATGCCAGGGAGCTTAGACACAAGTCTGCTTTGGGACAGATAATCAGTCTTTGGGCTAATAGCTAGCAAACAATAGTGGAAAATGATATGGGAGTAAGAAGAAAAGAAGTGCGGGTCCAAAGGTCCTAAGTCTGCGATGTGCAGTAATATCAGAAGGAGCGAGGACATTGGAAGTCCAATTGTCCAAGGAAGAAGAAAGCAGCGAGGAAGGCAATTCAGCACAAGAGCCTTGGCTCTTGGGCAATCTGATGAGGATCCGGTTCTAGTTGCAGGGGATTCTACACACCACAATGATGTGTGGATACTTGATTACGGAGCATCCTACCATATTTGTCCAAACAGGAGTGGTTTTCTACTTATGAGTAGATGGATGGTGGTCAAATCTATATGGCCAACAAAGAAGGTTTGCAAAGTTGTGGGAATTGGATAAGTAAAGTTAAGGACGAGAGGATGGTAAATTCTGTACCTTTGAAGGATGTAAGACATGTTCCATGAGATGATCAAGAATTTGGTATCTCTCACCATTGGATGACACAAGGGTTCAATTTCAAGGGTGAAGGTGACACAGTGAATGTCTTCAAAGATTCGGGATTGTAGCCCTTAAAGGCATCAAGAGGGAACCTTGTATATATTACAAGGATCTATCAGCACCTGCTTCGCCATTTGCATCTCGGCTAGATTCACCTGGGCCTCAGCAGAGCTGTGGCACGTGAGACTAGGTCACATGGGTGAAAAGGGTATCATGCGATTCATTCTTCAAAGAGGTTTTCTTGGAGGATATAAGGTCAAGAATCTGGACTTTTGTGAACATTGTGTGTTTGGGAAATTGCATGCAATAAGTTCTCAAGCAGGTCTGCACAACACAAGTGGCATCACTTGATTATATCCATTGATTTGTTGGGGTCCATCAAAAGTTGAGTCATTGGGTGGTCACAGATGTTTTGTGTCATTCATAGATGACTATTCAAGGATGACTTGGGTGGTGATGATGAAGAACAAAAGTGATGCATTCAGTAACTTCAAGCAGTGGAAGGCCCCAGTGGAGAATCAGTTAGGCAAGAAAATCAAGAAGCATCATACAGATAATGGTCTGGAATTCTGCTGGACGGATTTTGATTCATTTTGTGCCACTGAGGGTATTGCCAGACATCATAAGGAATACACCTCAGCAGAATGGTGTAGCTGAAAGAATGAATCAAACTCTTCTGGAGAGGGCAAGATGTATGCTTTCTCAAGCTGGTTTATCAAGGAGATTTTGGACAGAGGTCAAAAACAAACTTGCTACTTAATCAACAGTGAGTCCTCACACAGGATCAATCTCAAGACACCATTTGAGATGTGGTCAAGCAAGCCCTCTTGACTACTCGATTCTAAGGGTTTTGGAAGTACAACTTACTATCATGTTAGTGAAGGGAAGTTGGAGCCCAGAGCCAAGAAGGAGTGTTAGTGGGTATGGTGATGGAGTGAAGGGATATAGAATTTGGTCATCAAGTAGAGTCTCAGAGTAATCCTCGGCAGGACGTGGTGTTTGATGAAAATTCTATGCTTAACTCATCGATGGGAGGTCTCATGAATCGAAACCAGTGTTGAATTTGATAGTGTTGAGAATCGGGTGGAGCTTCAGGTGGAGTCTCATGATATGCAACAATCGGTGGATCCAAATCAACTTATCTTGATCCGATAATGAACCGGAATATGATCCAAGCCACCTCTTGCGAGACCTCAATAGGCGTCATACAAACATTAATCAGCAGAGTCTAGCTGCCAGCAGGCCTAGAAGATCTAATGTTAGGATACCTCCAAGGAGATATGGGTATGATGATTTGGCTGGATATGCACTCCAAGTTGCAGAAGAGGTAGAGGTTGCTGAACCTATTACTTACAGGGAAGCAGTGACATGTACAGAAGCATCTCAATGGCATGCAGCCATGGGAGATGAATGAAGGATGTAGGATCTTAGATCTAAATGTGTTAGATCTAAGCGCAGCGGATGGATCACGATTTATATACCACAATACATAAATAAAGGATTTAACAACTACAAGGGGGTCAAGATCATGTTACCAATAACGGGAAGAGAAGCCTTGATCTTCCGATGTGTTCTCCAAACGGCGGTTGGTAGACACCCTTCTTGATACACGAACCTCCTTGATATGCAATACCAAGAAAAACTTAGAGTTTTTCTTCCTCTAAAAACCCTAGACAAGAAAAAAAAATTTCTCTCTTTTGCAAGTGTTGTAGTCGAATTTTTCATTGCTCATTACCCTTGGAATAACTCTCCTTTTATAGGAGAGTAAATCCTTGGTCTCCAAGTTTTAATTAATTAAATAATTAATTAATTAATCAAAATAAAAAGATATTTTCCTTAATGACTAATTGTGATATGTATTGACCAATAGGAAATCAAATAACAAGTCAACCAACCAATCATATAACAAGAATATCTTTTATTTTCCATATCACCAAAAATTAATTCTTGTGATAATTAAAGAGGAGATTGGCGCCACACTTAGGGTTAATAAGCCCACACAAAATGTCTTTTATGTGTATTATATTATTTAGCCCAACTAAATAATATCCATGCATATCAATTAATTAGCTTGACCAATTAATTATCAATGAGGCCCAAATAACAAGATTATTAGTCGAATTACGAAGCCACATCGGGGACCATGGACCTATAACCAGTAGCTCCAATAATTAATTATTCATCGAACAGAATAAGTACATTAATTATTAATTCCGGGATTACGCCACCATAAACCCAAATCGAACTCTACCGATTATAGATGTATACTTATACTCAACCCATGAGTGAATAAGCGTCCATTGATATAATCACTACATACGGATTAACCCTCCATAGATCGTCCATTACGAGTGGGAAGTCTCCGTGAACCCGACTCGAGAATATCTTATCCTTATTTACCATTAACCCACGATGATCAATTAGTACACATATATCGACTAGTAGCTAATTAGTCAAATATGAACTCCCGGGATCGATCACTTTCTCGGGGCTAACAAATAAAGGATCTGTCTCTCTACTTCTGCAGGAAGGAATGGATTCCATGTCTGTGGAAAATCGAACTACTCACTCATCAGGAGATAGTGCCAATGAGAAGTGGCTTGGAACACATATTCAAGTGAACCGTAACTAACACATCAAACACTACCCCGAGACAAGCAAAGCACCTCGTGATCACCTCGGGATTAAGGTTGATCCATATATGATCATCTAATGATTTAATAAGAATCCTCGACACGGAATTATACCGAGAAATACAGATTAAATCGGTCCAATCCTATATGAATGCCATCATATATAAATGCTCCACGTAGTACTCTCTACCGACAAGTCCGAAAAGACTATCACACCCTAAGGTGTTCTAGGCGCATTATTGGTGTTTTAATCAAGAGACCCTAAACTCTGATTAAGTTCACCACGGACTAACAATTTAAGCATATCTCCACTAACTCAATCCTCACGTGTAATCCATACACTGATTTAAGTGGTTACATACAGATATACTTAGGGTTTGCAGCAGTGTATACTATATAAGCACAAAGAAAATAAGATGAATAAGAAAATATGTTATTTATTAATATAAAACAATTACATAAATTGTCTTTCGGGCACTACATTTATCAATCTCCCACTTGCACGAATGACAAGTAATAATTGTTTTAGAGCACACCCATTAACTATTACAACAAGAACTACATCTCCCACTTGCTCTAAAGCAAATGACTCATGTCCCGAATACCCATGTTTTCCAAGTGCCTCGTAAAGACCTCAATGGAAAGTGTCTTCGTAAATGGATCACAAAATTTTGTCGGTGAGAGGGGATTTTCGTGACGGAAATGTCTCATCTTTGAGCAATCTCTCTGATCAAATGGTATTTTCTCTCTATATTCTTTGACTTCTGGTGACTCCGGGGTTCTCTGGAATTCGACACTGCCCCGTTGTTGTCACAGTAGAGACGTATCGGATTTTCTGGATTTGGGATTACTCTTAAATCTCCCAAGAACTTCTTGAGCCATACCGCTTCCTTAGCTGCCTCAGAGGCCGCTATGTATTCGGCTTCCATAGTTGAGTCGGCCGTACTGGATTGCTTGACGCTTCTCCAGACTATTGCTCCGCCTCCCAGAGTAAACACTGAGCCTGATGTCGATTTACGATCATTCTTATCTGACTGGAAGTCAGAATCAGTGTACCCTGCGATATCCAGGTTCGCACCTGAATATACAAGCATATAATTCCTCGTTCTCTTAAGATACTTGATGAGATTCTTCACTGCCGTCCAATGGTCCATGCCTGGATTGGACTGAAAACGGCTGACCAAACCCACGCCATAACAGATGTCTGGTCTAGTACACAACATAGCGTACATCAGACTACCAACAGCCGAAGCATATGGTATTCGTCCCATACTCTCAATTTCCTCAGGAGTCTGTGGAGACTGCTTCTTAGAGAGTTGAATGCCGTGACGGGTTGGTAGGAAACCCTTCTTTTCATTCGTCATGCTGTAACGCAACAACATCTTATCTATGTAAGATGCTTGGGACAGAGCCAACATCCTATTCTTGCGATCCCGTATAACTTGGATCCCCAGAATATAACTCGCCTCTCCCAAATCTTTCATTTGGAATTGCGTGGATAACCAATTCTTCACATCTGACAACATCCCCTTGTTGGGTCCAATAAGCAGAATGTCGTCAACATACAACACTAAGAACGCCACATGATCTTTGACGACCTTCTTGTATACACAAGGCTCATCAAAATTTTGTTCGAAACCATACGACTTGACTGTTTCATCAAATCTATGATTCCAAGACCGAGATGCTTGCTTTAACCCATAAATGGATCTGAGCAACTTGCACACTTTGTGCTCTTGGCCTTTCTCGACAAATCCTTCTGGTTGCTGCATATATATTTCCTCATCAAGATAGCCGTTTAAGAAGGCTGTCTTAACATCCATCTGCCATATCTCATAATCTAGACATGCAGCTATTGAAAGGAGGATCCGAATGGATTTGAGATTGCCACGAGGGAGAAGGTTTCTTCGTAGTCGATTCCCTCTCTCTGTGTGTAGCCTTTTGCCACTAGCCGAGCTTTAAAGGTTTCAACCTTTCCATCACTCTCTCGCTTTCTCTTGTAGATCCATTTATCGCTTTATGGGTTGTACACCCTCAGGGCAATCCACAAGTTTCTAGACTGAGTTAGAGTACATGGACTCATTCTCCTGATTCATCGCCTCAACCCACATGTCCTTATCAGAATCATCCATAGCCCTGCGATAGGACACTGGATCATCCTCCACTCCATCGTGAGACGCGGCGATATTCGCCTCTGGTTGCATACCGCATCGCGACTTTGGTGGCTTAACCACTCTGGTGGTACGCCCGAGTGGTTCAGGACCGTCGAGGGTCAGCAGTGTATCGGTGGTGTTGTTGTTCGTGACGATGAGGTGTCACCGGTGGTCCGACTTCATCAGTAAAGTAACTCTCGAGTACAACTTTACTTGAGGTTTGAAGTCTTTCATATATTGATCCTCGAGAAAAGTGGCGTTAGTTGAAACTATCACCCTCTGATCTTTTGGATCATAGAACAGACCTCCTCTTGTCCCTTGTGCATACCCTACAAACAGACATACTTTCGTACGTGCTTGCAATTTGCTAGTCTTGTCAACCATCACATGTGCCGGACACCCCCATATAAGGTAGTGACGCAAACTAGGTTTACTCCCACTCCATAACTCAATAGGTGTTCTCTAGACAGACTTTGACGACACCACATTTAGAATGTGGACCGCTGTTTGAAGGGTATGTCCCCAAAAAGACACCGGCAGTGACGCGTAGCTCATCATGGATCCGACCATGTCTATTAAAATCCTGTTTCTCCGCTCAGTAACTCCGTTTTGCCGAGGCGTTCTTAGCGCAGTAACGTTGGGAACAAATCCCATGTTCAAAAGGTAGTCGATGAAATCGTGATCCATGTACTCACCTCCACGATCGTGAGCGAAGGCATTTCAAAGACTTGCCCAATCGCCTTTCGCTCTCGCTTGGAATTCCTTAAACTTTCCAAAAGTTTTGGATTTCTATGTAGCGAATAAACATATCCTGAATCTCGAGTAGTCGTCGATGAAAGTCACAAAGTACTCGAATCCACCTCTAGCCTGTACATTCATCGGACCACAGATCTGAATGTACCAATTCTAAAGTTTCTTTAGCCTGTTACCCTTTGACGAAGTGGTCGCTTGGTCATCTTCCCTCCAGGCAAGACTCATGGACCGGCGGTGAGTCAACAGATAACTCACTTAAGGGACCATCTTTGGCCGATCTTTTGATTCTTTCTAAGGAAATATGGCTCAGCCTAAGGTGCCAAAGGTATGTTTCATCATTTTGAGAAACTTTCGCGCTTTTAGCGTAACTTTGATGTGCTACTCTAAACATTTGAGATTAAGCGTTGGAGTATCGGTTGGTTTAATGACATCTGATCCGTTTTCTAACATTGCGAGAACATAAGTTACGTCCATTTCTCGAAATAACAATCTTATTATACTCAAAAGATAAAGAATACAATTGTTCTTGCAAAGCGACACAGAAATTAAATTTCTTCTAAAGTGCGAGAATATAAAAGACATGGTCCAACTTAAGGACTTTATTTCCAAACATTAAATGAACTACTCCCATCGCTTTTCTTTGAAACCACCGCTTCGTTGCCAACTCTCATCACATGTGCCCCGTCCTCTAGCTCCCTCATACGAACTAAGGATCGGAAAAGAAGAAAAAACATGGTTAGTAGCTCCGAATCCGGTATCCAAGTTGATACATCTTTAGCTACATTGTAGGATTCCAAGACATGTAAATTACCTGCCTTATCCTCGCGCCTTGTTTGCTGGCCCTTTCCTTCCTTCACCTCTTTGAGATGTTTGGGCAATGCTTGCGCCAATGCCCTAATTCTCCACAGTGAAAGCACTTACCTTTAGGTTTGGAAGGAGTTGCCTTTTTCCCTTTCTTCTTCATGGGCTTTGATTTCTGTTCTTTCACAGGCTTGGCTTTCGGCTTTCCCTTTGTCCCTTTGTTTGACGACTTAGCCTCAGCCAAATTGGCTTCAGCTTTCTTTTCCCTTCTCAGGCCCGGTTGTTAGACTGGAAACCCTCGAATATCTGCAGCTCATTTATCAACCGCGTCAAGTCAAACTTAAGCTTGTTCATGACGTAGTTGGTCTTGAACCCGGAGGAAATCAGTGGTGATTATTCGAGAATCATGCTCACCTGAGTCACTTCATCGAACTTGGAATCGTGAGTCTCAAAGATCGGTAGTAATTGATCATGTTCATTACATGACCCGTCACTGACTGACCTTTCCTCATCTTCGCGTTAACAGCCATCCTGACAGCCTCATGTCGGGCCTGATCAGAAGGTGAGCCGAACATGGAAACAAGGTGCTGCATCATTTCTTTTGCAGTGCCAAAGTTCTCACATTTGGTCCTTATGATCTCCGACATTGAGGCTAACATGATGCCCCGCGCTTTGTTGTCTGCTTCAGTCCACTTCTGCCGATTTTCTTTTTCGGCTTTTGAAGACTGAGTGGTAAGTGCTGGAATAGCCGAAGTCAAGGTGTGTTGAACATTTTCAAAGACGAGAACAACGTTGAGGTTACTTTTCCACTTGGAAAAATTGTTTCCGGTCAACTTATCATTTAACAGTAAAGAAATCTGAGACGACATGATTCTGTAAAGTAAAATGACAGAAATTAAATTCAAGCTCATACACTACTAATAAATTTTAGGAACAATAAACTAAGTACTTATAGTCTATCCTACCGTTCCAAGGACTTAATCTCTCACCTCAGTGCCGCCATAGGGTAGGTCAAAGAGGTTTCGATCAATATTGAAGATCAAATTTGAGAATCAAACATCTCATTTATGATCGTCAATCACCTTTCCTTTTTCAGCCAAGGTACTACAAAAATTACCCTTTATGAGTGTGACCTACTATTTCAGATTTTTAGGTAGACCCCGAGTGTGCCGCCTTAGGGTCGGTCAGTGACCCGGCGAGTACCCAAAATCCTATCCTTTCGGAGACCAAGCCTTGAATTTTGATAGCGGTGAAGGCCTTCCTTAGGGGGCCGAAATCAAAGCCGGCACGAGGTGTCACCATTCTCTCACGTTGCTTGTGTCAACAGTAGAGGCCGTGGGGTCACCTGTCGCCTCTCCCGCTCCCACTCAATATTTTGAAAAAGTGGTGGGTTTACTGATCACATTTTTGGACTTGATGTTACATTAAGGAACAATAAATCATAGGCCCGAATGTTGTCGGTTACATGGGCTAGCCCACCCGACCTATTCGTTGGAACATATGTGGCCGTCGGACGGGTCAAGACTAGGGGAGCTCCGTTGAGCCGTAGTGGCTCTTCGGATGGCTCAGCCTTGCCAGACCCCAGTGCAAACGCCACACGTGGAGGGTGAAGTCGATCGAGCCGTAGCTACTGTTGACCACCCAACCGTGGTTAAACCACTTTCGAACCATGTTTGCCCATAATTATCCAAACCTTAAACATCAAACTTTCACGTAAACACTACGGAACAAAACCGTAATCTCGTCTAGGTAAGGTGGAATTCACCAAGAATCCAACACCTTAACCACGAGGTTTCGGGATTTTACTCCTTATGCTTTCGCAGAGTGGGATTCACCGAGAATCCATCACCCAACCTCGACGATTGAAAAAACCCGTGTTCTCGGTTTTTACCTAATTAGTTTCTAATTAATATCAAACAATTAATTAAAACTAATTTCGTTTTATACATGCCTAACTAATTCCTCGAATTAATTTCTACATGTATGCATATGGAGTGGAATTCATGATATGATGCATGTCATGGCAATTTTCCGGTTCTACACATACAATCTAAACATGTATACTAGTGCGGAAAATAAACATCGAGATGGACCGTTGGTATCCCCGTATCTAATCTATTAAGAAAATAAAATAAAACCCTAGTCTGTAGCTGTTCAAAACTTCGACGATCGGCAAAACAAACGAACTCGGATCGCGACGAAACTTTCCAGATCTGTTCTTCATTCCTCGGGCTTCAATATGGACGGTTGGATCGGAGCTTTGACTTGTCAATTTTCTCCAGTGAGCCGCCTAACTTGCTGCTGAATCTGACTTTTACAGCAGCACATCAAAAACTTCTCGAGGCCGATCGGGAATCGAGATGAATCCCGATCGACCTGAAATTTTTATGCCACGTCAAAAACTCCATATTCATCGATCTGACCGGTTGGATTTGTGTTTCAACGGTCCAAACTCTCCCAGAAAATCGAGGAAGTCACAGCTAGGGTTTCTGTGAATCCTGCGTTTTTCTGTTACAGCGGCTTCTTTGCAGCAACGAACGGATATCAGAAAGGACTCTGATCGATGCAAAATTCTGTGGAATTGTTCATCATCTTCCAATATTGATTCTGACCGGAGGGATCGTCGTTTCAATGGCTCGATCAACGGGAAAAACGAAATAACTAAACAACTACTAAACAGATCTATTTTCTGGAAAATAAAATTGCAATAAAAATAAATTACATAATTTCTTATACTCATATGAACGAATTTTCATCGTTTATATGGGTTTACAATAGATCTAACGGGTAAACAGCGCCAACCCCCAATCCATCTCTTCAACCACAACAACTAATCATTATCAACGCATAAAACAATAAATAAAATTCATCTACATGCAATTCCACTCCTTTAAATCGTTTAATTATGATTATGACTATATAAATTGTGGAACCTGGCTCCGATACCACATGAAGGATGTAGGATCTTATATCTAAATGTGTTAGATCTACGCGCAGCGGATGGATCACGATTTATATACCACAATACGTAAATAAAGGATTTAACAACTACAAGGGAGTCAAGATCATGTTACCATTAACGGGAAGAGAAGCCTTGATCTTCCGATGTGTTCTCCAAACGGCGGTTGGTGGACACCCTTCTTGATACACGAACCTCCTTGATATGCAACACCATTCGTCTAAAAACCCTAGACAAGAAAAACAATTTTTCCTCTCTTTTGCAAGTGTGGTAGTCGAATTTTTCATTGCTCATTACCCTTGGAATAACTCTCCTTTTATAGGAGAGTAAATCATTGGTCTCCAAGTTTTAATTAATTACATAATTAATTAATTAATCAAAATAAAAAGATATTTTCCTTAATGACTAATTGTGACATGTATTGATTAATAGAAAATCAAATAACAAGTCAACCAACCAATCATATAACAAGAATATCTTTTATTTTCCATATCACCAAAAATTAATTCTTGTGATAATTAAAGAGGAGATTGGCGCCACACTTAGGTTAATAAGCCCACACAAAATGTCTTTTATGTGTATTATATTATTTAGCCCAGCTAAATAATTTCCATGCATATCAATTAATTAGCCCAGCCAATTAATTATCACTGAGGCCCAAATAACAAGATTATTAGTCCGAATTACGGAAAGCTACATCGGGGACCATGGACCTATAACCGATAGTTCCAATAATTAATTATTCATCGAAGCAGAATAAGTACATTAATTATTAATTCCGGGATTACGCCACCATAACCCAAGCCGAACTCTACCGATTATAGATGTATACTTATACTCAATCCATAGAGTGAATAATCGCCCATTGATATAATCACTACATACGGATTAACCTCCATAGATTTGTCCATTACGAGTAGGAAGTCTCCGTGAACCCGACTCGAGAATATCTTATCCTTATTTACCATTAACCCACGATGATCAATTAGTACACATATCGACTAGTAACTAATTAGTCAAATGTGAACTCCGGGATCGATCACTTTCTCGGGGCTAACAAATAAAGGATTGTCTCTCTACTTCCCGCGAGGAAGGAATGGATTCCATGTGCGTGAAAATCAGAACTACTCACTCATCAGGAGATAGTGCCAATGAGAAGTGGCTTGGAACACATATTCAAGTGAACCGTAACTAACACATCAAACACTACCCCGAGACAAGGAGCACCCTGTGATCACCTCAGGATTAAGGTTGATCCATAGATGATCATCTAATGATTTAATAAGATTCCTCGACACGGAATTATACCGAGAAATACAGATTAAATCGGTCGATCCTATATGAATGCCATCATATATAAATGCCCAGCGTAGGTACCTCTACCGGCAGATCCGGATAAGACTATCACACCCTAAGGTGTTCTGGGTGCATTATTGGTGTTTTAATCAAGGGACCCTAAACTCTGATTAAGTTCACCACGGACTAACAATTTAAGCATATCTCCACTAACTCAATCCTCACGTGTAATCCATACACTGAGTTAAGTGGTTACATACAGATATACTTAGGGTTTGCAGCAGTGTATACTATATAAGCACAAAGCAAATAAGATGAATAAGAAAATCTGTCATTTATTAATATAAAACAATTACATAAATTGTCTTTCGGGCACTACATCTAACAATGAAATGGAGTCATTGTTGAAAAATCAGACTTGGGAATTGCTCAAACAGCCTACTGACAAGGGAGTTGTGACTTGTAAATGGATTTTCAAGAAAAAGGAAGGAATAACTAAGGCAGAAGGGGTCAGGTATAAGTCACGTTTAGTTGCAAGAGGATTCAGTCAATGGGAAGGGGTTGACTTTGATGAAATATTTTCACCAGTGGTCAGACACACTTCAATCAGGGTGTTACTAGCAATGGTGGCACAGCAGGATCTGGAACTTGAGCAATTAGATGTGAAAACCGTTTTTCTACATGGTGAGGTGGATAAGGAGATATACATGACACAACCTGAGGGTTTTCAAGTTCTTGGCAAGGAGAATTATGTTTGCAAGTTGAAGAAATCATTGTATGGTTTGAAGCAAGCTCCAAGCGTTGGTATAAAAGGTTTGTGAGTTTCATGCTTCGGAGGTTACAACAGAAGTCCATATGGTATTGTGTTTACTCTGATCTATTTGAAGGATGGATCATATATCTATCTTGTTTTGTATGTGGATGACATGTCGATAGGCTAAAGACAAGGAAGTCGATGTTCAAAATCAAGAATCTTCTCGATCTTTGAATTTGAAATGAAGGATTTGGGTGCGACCAAGCAAATTTTGAGGATGGAGATCCGGAGAGATAGAAAGTCGAAGTTGTTGTTCTGTCTCGGCAGGTTATGTGCGTAAGATATTGGCCAAGTTTGGGATGTCTGCTTTGCAAAACCAATAGATACTCATATGGCATCAAATGTTTATTTGTCTGCTTATGCTTCACGATCACCAAGAGAAGGAGTATATGTCAAAGTTCCCTATGCTAGTGCGGTTGGCGATCGATGTATGCCATGGTATGCACTAGGCCTGATTTGGCTCGAGCGATCAAGTGTTGTCGGCGAGGTTTATGGCTCAACCTGGAAAGGAACAACTGGAAAGTTGTTAAAATGATATTCAGTGCACGAGAGGTACATCCGATGTTGGTCTCATTTATGGAGGTGATATTTGGTATGGTCACAGGCTCTTTGTGATCTTGATTATGCAGTGATGTTGATGGTAGAAAATCAATGACTCGGGTATGTGTTTACATTGGGAAATGCGGTGGTCATTTGAAAGCTACTCTTCATGCTACTCTGAGCCTTATCAACTCTCGAAGCAGAATACATGGCTCTTCTTGAAGCGACTAAGGAGGGTATCGGTTGAAGGGCTAGTCGGTGATTGGGGTTGCATCAGGATCGGTGAGATATATTGTGGATGATCTAAGTGCAATATGTTTAGCCAAGGATCGAGTTCATCATGAGAGAACCAAGCATATTGATGTCGTATCATTTCTTGAGGAATGAGAAGAGGGTTGTGGTGAAGAAGATTGGCACAAAGGAGAACCCCTGGCGATATGTTCACTAAACCGATTCAAGAGAGTAAGTTTCACTTTGCCTGGACTTCTTGAATATTCAAAGCTTATAATCTGCTTTTGGAAACTCTACCGGAAGCGATCGGTGGAGTGGATCTTTGTGGAGATAGTCCGGTACAAGTACATCGGCATTGACGAATGCATCCGTACAAGTACATCCGGTTATGCAACTGTTTTGACTCAGGAAGAGTTGAAGTCAAGGTGGAGATTTGTCAAGTAAAGTGACTTAAACTCTAAATTTTGGTGGAACCAATCGAAGACTCGGTGTGTGATGGACAAATGAGAAGTGTATTCAATTCTCGTGCATCGGTAGGGTGGAGTCTCATCGAGCTTCATCGGCCAGGTGTAAGGTCTTTGAGTACTTGAATCAAAGCAGGTCCCACATCTCTTAATTACATTATGTGTGGCTATACAAAGTGTCATTAAAAGGAGGACACGTGTAAAGGTATTTATGGCAAATCGGACAAAGATTCTGGCGGCTAGGGTTTAGGGATTTGTGCATATAAATACAGTTGTTGTCTCATTGTCTGTGTGTGTGAAAATCTGCAACTCAGTGCATAATAATAAATATCTCTTTTCTGCCCGTGGTTTTTTTATCTCTCTCACTTTGAGAGGGGTTTTCCACGTTAAATATGTGTTCTTCTTGTTTTCTGTTATCTCCTTTGATTATTTGCGTTTGATTGCATTTGTTTCTATTTCTTGCATCTGAAGTTATCTCCATCAGTTTCATAACACATACTATCTTCATCGCCTTCAAAACCGTATGTTGGTATTTAGCTATGGCGCTGGGGCGGACCTAGCATGGTAGGGGTGGGGTGTATGGACCCCACTCAAATTTCAGGACGAAGTTACTAATATACCCCTCTAATAATATTAAAACTGTGTATGTATATTATTTCAGACAATTCTTAGTGTAATTTTCTATTAAGCTCAATTGGTTTTAAGCTTGAATACATATCTTAAGGTGATGAGTTTGAAACTTGGCTCTTGCATCTTTTTTCAACTTTTTTGAATTGGCCCCCACTGGAAAAAATTTATGGAAAATTTTCCTGGGTCCGCCTCTGCTATGACGCCGTGGATAACGTTAGCACTCATATTATTCTTTGGCTTCCAGGTCAAGAAACGTGGGTGGAAGGCGACATAGAAGTAGCCTTGAAATATATAACCCTTTGTAATGGAGAAATTTACGGACTTGAAAATTATACACATTCACTTGCTGTGGTGGACATTAATGCGAACAATAACGAATTCAATGTGACATTGCTGAATGAATCAGGTCTAGACTTGATGAGTATTGGGGCACCATGTATGAATAGTATCTTGGTTGAATCATGTGGTGATCTTTTTCTTGTTTGTATCCTTAAAACAACTTCAGCTCCGCGTAGAGTACGCGCAATTGAAGTTTTCAAAATGGAGCTTGTTTGATGTTTATGCTGATGACGCTGACATTGATGGTGGTGATGGTGATGCTGATGCTGGTGGTGGTGATGATGATGATGATGAAGAAGTTGATGGCGAATATGAGAAGATTGAATGGGTAAAAGTGGAAGATTTGGGGGATAGAGTGTTTTTCTTAAATCATAGTTCAAACACAATGTCTTGTTCTGCCATGGAAACCGGTCTCAAAGAAAGAAATACAATATACTTCATCAATCAATTTGACAGAGACAAGACCCTATACAGGTATAGTCTTGAAGACAATCGCTTCTATGAAACTTTGCCTTGTCCATGTTTATATATATGTGTGTGTGTGTCTATGTTTTACTTCTATAGTTATATGTATTATCAATTTATTTGGGCGGATTTTGGAATTTTATATTAGCAATTTTGTGTTTCTGTTCGATCTGTGTATATTTAGTTCTGTTATGACCATGGTTCAAAGTCACGGTCAAGGTGGCCGACTCGGCGACCATCGAGTCACATCAATCGACGCGTATCGGTATCGTTTCGGGCGAGACAGGTTTTTAATAAAATGCTTTAAATTTTCTAAAAAACTCAAAAAATCAAATAAATTATAAATAACTAAATACAACAATAAAATGCTTAAAAAACCTTTCTAGAGGGTCATGATACTGATAATATCCAAAGCCTTGGTAGTGGACACTATCACCAATGTTATTGGAAGAACCACAACCATGATCATAGTAACCTAGACTACTTGATAAAAATCTATCATACGATCTCGGGGTTGCTTGATCATCATTCCTGCTACTGGTAGATGTAATAGATCTCTCATTGTGAATAGGCATATCATAAGATCGAGCTGTATTCGCGGTATGAACCACTAGAAGGTAAGTGTGACCTATGATGCTCATTGTCAGACCATTGAGTACTCAAACTTCCATAAACATTGTTTGGCTCAAGCCTTACACGTTGCATCCCCTCGTCAACTTCTCTGTACCTTTGTGAGTATCCGGCCTATTACGACATTACGGGTGGCTATTATGGGTCTAGTGCCTTTTTTTCTCTCCATGCCCCCATTCCTAAATGTCGAATCCAATACAAACCGGCAATATTATACAGAGTTTGACTGATTTCTCGTCTCGGACGTGCAATGTATCGGTAAAAATATAACTGTCTCACATAAAATAAAACAAATGATTTCAGTAAGAGAAGTTATTTTGGAATGGGAGAAGTATATATTTGTTTCATTGTCGTACAATTCAAACAATAGTTCCTTCTATTTAATTTTAAACATATACTCCTTGCCAACCTAGCATCGATTCAGCGGTAAGTATTGCAGTCATTAATCCGGTGGTCTGGGTTCGAGTTTCAGTAAAAAAAATAAATATACATACTCCTTTTATTAATTTAAAAAAAAACATAATTTAGTGCGGATTCAATGGAAATTAATAAAAAAAAAACTTTGGTAAAATATTGGGTTGTCTGTCTTATTTACATAAATTAAAAGGACTTAAATAGAAATTTACTTACTGCAGAACTTTATAATCAGGGTGGGTTTCAATCGTCGGAAAGGGGGTTTCAATCGGAAAGGAGAATCGACTTCCATCGTTTATTCATCATCAGCTTACGCTGTAAGTTCTTCGCCGCTTGTTGATTGGGTATTCAACGTGGGTATTCAACGTAAACATTTTCAGGCGAATTAATCTGCATTTTAACCGTTTTAGATACTTTACCTCTTATTTTCATGGAGTTACTGAATTTTTCAGATTCACTCCGTCTACTCCCTTCAGATTCAATCCCTAGAGATCTTAACATCATTTGTGTCGCATTCGCTACAATTCACATAGTTCTCACCGTGCTTAAAAATCAACCTCCCAGCTACCATTCCCTTTGAAGATGATGTGAGGTTGAGGCTTGCCCTTATGTATTGAAAGATGCAAGCAATATTGTTCATATAATCAATTATCGTTTCATCCGTAACTTTGACATCATGAAGGGAATAAACAAGCTCTAATTTCAAGGGGTATATTACGCTGACATAAAATGCAACGGCGTGGGCTTGGATAGGCATAGAATGAATTCAAAAACCTCAATAAGTCTCCGGAATTGCATTAGACAGAGGAGGTAAACAAACCATTGATCTAGGAAGCTGCAAATGCGAACACTAGTAACAAAAACAATTAGACCCACGTGAAAAAAAAAATCCAAATTCATAGTATCCAAGTTCATAGCACAATAACAGAAGACACTAGTATAATACAAGACACTAATAGAAGATAGACCAACAATCCACCTATATTTTAAAGTCTTAACAATATGCTACTTCAATCACATATATCCCCTTTCACAGATGGGGTCACAAGTAAACAAAAGACGATTACATTCAGCTTAATGAGGAAAGGATATAACAACAGTTTCAATGAAACTATTAAGATCTGAAAACACAAAAAAACTGGCAGAAACAAACATTTCCACATTATATTTCCTCCCAAAAAGCAATGCGAGGTATTAGAGTATTAGAGTAATGGTTTGTTGATGAAAGAACGGAATAATGTGGTATCGGTATTGTCTTTGAGACAGTCTAGGGAGGTCAATTCCGTAAATAAATGTTCGACGTCTCTTATAAATAACAATATAAATAACAACACATTGCATACTAAACCAGTGAAACATAACTGTGATCTACGTAATTTAATTGGGGCTCAACCTTTTTTCGTGATCATCTTCTTCATCACCAACTCACTTTATTATCCTCTTACTTTTTTTCGTGATCATCTTTATTATTCTCTTACTTTTACCTGTATGAATTCTATATGAATTAAACATTTACCTATACTATATACGAATTAAACAAAACACAACCAAGACATCTAAGTTTATGATCTTTTAACACCTAGAACTTATTTAAACGGACTCAAATCCAAAATCGTAATTTCACAGCTGCGTTTGCCTCTCTCTCCCATTTCACGGTGACTTAAATAAAACGAAATTAACAAGATCATGGAACAAAGAACTCGTATTTTTTGAAAATACTTTTCTTTTGGTTTGCAAGACATATCATACTTTGAAAGATATTTGTTGTTATAATGTACCGTTTCTACCTTTAATCGGGCAGCATTGTAACTTCTTTTAGATCTTGGTATATTTACCCAAGTCTATTATCTTCTACCTCGCTTTAATTAAGATACAATTATGTAAGAATATTACATATAATGTTAGGATGAATTAAATGTTATACGTGCTAGGCCTTTTTTTTTTTTTGGATAACGCCTTGGTAGTTGATGAAGGTTAAAACAAAACAATTCGTTGATGAGTAATGAAAGGGGTACAAAAGAAAATACATACATACATACATACCTATTTCGGACCACATCGATGTTTCTATATTCTGAGTAAAATACTCCTCCATCAAGACTATTCCCATAATCAAACACCATGTAATTTTAAAAATATTGACCATGACTTATAACTGGCTGCCGGAGGAGAAATAGAAATGCTTTGGATATATATATATGCGTCCCACCTGCACCGCAAGTAAATACTTATAATGTGTGAATATCTAAGTAAACAAATAACACACAAAAAATAAATAAAATAAAATTATAACAATATTAGTATATCATACATGCACCATAGGTACATAAAAATATCTTCTACTTCAAGCTTTTATATAAGAAATGCAAAAAATATATATATTTCTTTTACTCCGTCCGTCCCGTAATATAGGGCATTTTGGCTTTTTAGTGGTGTCCCAAAATATAAGTATTTCTCACAAAACAAAAAATATTAAATGTCTTGTTTTCATTTTTACACTAAACAATGCAATATTATTAGTCAGTCCAGAAAACAATATATTAGGTTTTCTTAATCTGGAGTAATATTTTGCATTGAAATATTAAAAAGTAACTCATTTATTAGGTTTTCTTAATCTGTGTGAAATGGTCAAAAGGCCTTATATTATGAGACGGAGGGAGTACAAATAATCAAGATCTTGAAGCTTTTGCTTCAGCAAGTACAATGGTATAAAACATACAGAGTGCGAATAAAGACCACAGTACAAAGTAACTATAACCATACAGTACTTCTGCTAGTAGTTCGAGTGAAGTAGAAAAACTAGAAAAACTAGAAAAACAAGAAAATGCTCAGATAGAGGATGCAAATACATACGGTGAGAAAAAGGCATAAAACGTGAGAAATGTACATACATACACTAGGATAGTGGATGCAAATACATACGGTGAGAAAAAGGCACAAAACGTGAGAAATGTACATACATACACTAAATGCACAATACAAGCGTAGAAAATAGCAGAGACAAACTACAAATGAACAAATACGAGTGAGAAAAATGCACATATATATACGTAAATGAAAAAAAGGAGTGAGAAAAATGCAGACACATACAGAGAATACACAAAATGAGTGAGAAAAATAAATACAAATATATACACACAGCAAAAGCACGAGTCTTCAAAATAATTAAAACCTGCAGAAAATTGTTATAATTAACAAAAGAAAACTGATGTGTACAGAAGGAGATTATAAGAATGGAGGACTTACATGAGCTCGGTTTTAACGTAAGCTATGCCTCCTTGACCTCGACGTCGGTTCTAAATGGCTACTCAACAAACAGATCTGACCGGATCCGGTGAGATTCGCCTCGATCTGTTCTGATCTACAGCATCATCAGCCTTCAAATTTCCATAACATATATGTAACGCCCCGTTCCCGGACACCGAGTCCTTATCCGGAAATCGAAACGTTCGGCACGCATAACATTAAATAAATAATATTACACGTAAGCCTCTACCACGTCGTATCACATAAAAGCAAACGGAAGCAAAGACTCGGGTAAATTTTTTCCAAACATTAAAGAATAGAAACCACTAAAGATAGAATAAATGTAATACTTATTACATTCAAAGAAACCAACGAAATCCAATGATACTAAGATAACTATTACATCCAACTAATCCAAGTCTATGAAATAGCATAAATGAAAGAACCAAAATAAATAAGAGTCTTCAACTCCGGCGTCTTCAAACGTCGTCATCAAAGTCCTCCTCGAAACCTTCACCAACCTGTTCGTCTTCTCTCCCCCAAACACATAAATAAACATGCATTTGAGGTAAGTACAATGTACATAGTAAGAAGTAGAAGATACAATTTAATTAGGGTTATTATTAAAAGCTTATCTTAGCGAGAACGACTCAATCTAGGGTTCACTTCATGCCCATCGACACGTCGTGACTATACGTTTCTACTTAGCTTATCTTTGTTACATCACTACCCAAGGACACTGCGCATGGCGTTCATCAGCCTGAAGATATACTTGCTAACTAACGGTGATTAGCACCGATTAGCTCCGGGGTCTCCCCGGTATGCGATATCGTCCGATGGATTTCCTCCACTACCCTTCACCGTTTAAGGCCGCAGTGTTGTCCACCTTTATGGACGTATCACATCGCCGATATGAAATAAGTGTCTAACCGAGAATAGATGATGTTTTATCTTTTACTACACATATGTATGTATTGATGTGAATTAACTAGCCATCCCTAGTGTTTTCAAGTAAGCTCCTCACATCTCCTACTCTGCGTACTTAGACCACTGCAGACGCGGACAAGTCCTAGCAAATACACCGACATTGATGAACCCTAGTTCACCAAAGCACAAGCCCCTTCATGCCCTTCCGACGGATCCGAACTTCAACTCCCTTTAAGAGTACATTCGGTGTTTTAACTGAACGCATCAGAAGTACAATCGAAGCTTGTTTATATATGTTTAATTAATCTTACTACATCGTGATTAAGAGTTTAAAACAATAAAGGACATGATGATCAAGCTTGAAACAATTAAAGTAATAGAAATAAGGTAACAAATCCAAACGCTCGTTTAAGCCTTATGGACGCCCGTCCACTATTACCGGACGCTCGTCCACTTAAAATCGCTACAACCTGTATGTAAAATCACCCCTCAAACGCCCGTCCGCTTAAAGCAAACGCCCGTTTGAAACTGGACGCCCGTCCACTAATACCGGACGCCCGTCCTCCTAAGAACGCTACAATCCTGAATCAAAAATCTACTGTCAGACGCCCGTCCAGCTAGTCCGGACGCCCGTCCGAACCACCAAAATTACAGGACGCCCGTCGACTAGTTCGAGACGCCCGTCCGCCTGGGTTTACCTAAAACCCTAAAATCTTCAAATACGATTTTCAATCCGTTTAACCTAAATAACAAGCAATTTCAACACATAAAATCACAGGAAACATATCTATCCATACCATGGCATCTAGGACCATTAACCAACTAAAAGCCATAACCTTCTTACATCTAAACACTTAAAACCTTAATCTAAACCTTAATTAGATTGTAGGAAGAGCTTCTTACTTGTCTTGCGACCAAAAACCAGTCGATCGATCGGCCTTGAAATCTGTGCCTTTCCAACAAAGTCGCTATCCAAACGATGCTCTTCTCACGACGATTCCGGCGTTCAAACCGATCCAAAACGATTGAGAGTTGCTTTAGATTTTGATGAAACTGTTCCAACCCCTTTTTTTTCTCCCAAGTCGACGGCAAGAAGAAAAAGCGGTGCTCTCTCTTTTTTTTTGACTAATGATTTAGGTTAGGGATTAATGTGTATAATAGATCCTTATATAGTTAATCCCAATTAAATCATTTTTCCATAAAAAAAAAAACAGAAAATCTCTTTTATTATATACATAATTATCTTGAAAATTACATATATAAATATCCAATTATTTAAACTCCAAATAAAAGGAACCGAACCCAATATTTCGTTTCGCAAAATGACACGCCGCCACTTTCCGAAAATCGGAATATTACATTCTCCCCCCTTAAAGGAGTTTCGTCCTCGAAACTTAGAACATACAGTAAGTCCATTAAATCGGGAACTCGCCGATCATCTCATCCTCGACTTCCCACGTAAGCTTCTTCCGGTGAATGATTGCTCCATTGCACCAAAATCAAGGGAATCATTCTTCTCTTAACCATCTTTTCCTTCCTGTCCAAAATTCTGATCGGTTTCTCATCATACGAAAGGTTATCTTGAAGGATCTCCGGATCAACCGTAGTCTCAACATCCGTCTTGGTCAAACACCTTTTCAACATCGATACGTGGAACACGTTGTGGACTCTTGACATGGATTCTGGTAGCTCAAGCTTATAAGCCAACGGTCCAATCCTTTCCAGAATCTCAAAATGTCCAACATACCTCGGACTCAACTTTCCTTTTTGTCCAAAACGTCTCACTCCCTTCATTGGTGAAGCTCGTAGATACACTCTTTCACCAACTTCAAACTCTAAGGGCCTTCTTCTAACATCTGCCCAACTCTTCTGTCTATCTTGAGCTGCCTTCAGATTCTTCTTAACCAACTGAACTCTTTCCTTAGCCTGCTCAACCAATTCCGGCCCGGTGATTTGTCTTTCTCCGACTTCATCCCAAAACAGCGGCGTTCTACACCTTCTTCCATACAACGCTTCAAATGGCGGCATGCCTATACTTGCATGATAACTGTTGTTGTAGGCAAACTCCGCTACCGGTAGGTAATCATCCCATGATCCGCCTACTTCCAAAACACATGCTCTCAACATATCTTCAAGTGTTTGGATGGTTCTCTCAGATTGTCCGTCTGTCTGAGGATGAAAGGCCGCCGACTCAAATCTAACTTGGTTCAAATCTGTTTGTAAACCTTTCCAAAATCGATCGACGAACCTCGAATCACGATCCGAGACTATCGATATATAGAACTCCATGTAACTTCACTATGTTATCCAAGTATAGTGTCGCCATCTTCTTCAAGGGCATATCAACCTTATACGGTAAGAAATGAGCGGATTTGGTCAATCTGTCTACAATCACCCAAATTGCATCATGACCGCCTCTTGTCTTAGGTAAGCCGGTAATGAAATCCATCGTAATCTTATCCCACTTCCATTCAGGGATATCCAATGGCTTAAGCATTCCTCCTGGTCGCTTTATGCTCGGTTTTACCTTCGCGAGATATCACACTCGCCACGAACTTGGCTATTTCCAGTTTCATCGAGGGCCACCAAAACTTTTCCTTCAAGTCTCTGTACATTTTAGTGGATCCTGGATGAACCGAGAATGCAATCCTATGTGCCTCTTCCATAACTCTTTGCCTCAAATCCCCAATATTGGGCACACACAGGCGATCCTGGTACCAAAGGTTCCCGTTCTTGTCAGCACGTAACCCATCTGTGAGGCTTTTCTCTTGCAACTCGCTTTAAATCAACCAAAACCGGGTCTTCATCTTGTTTTTCCCGAATATCATCCATCAACTCGGACCTTGCTAACAACGGCGCCACAACCCGCCGGTCTTCAACCGATCAAAACTTGATTTGCAGCCCGTCTAGCCTTTCTGCCACAACTTCAACACTTGAAACCGCGAACACGGGTTTTCTACTCAAAGCATCTGCCACTATGTTGGCTTTACCCGGATGATATTGAATATCTAGGTCGTAATCCTTTACGAACTCTAGCCATCTCCTTTGTCTCATATTCAGATTCTCTTGGGTAAAGAAGTACTTCAAGCTCTTGTGATCGGTGAAGATCCTCGCCTTAACTCCGTATAAGTAGTGCCTCCAAGTCTTTAGGGCAAACACTACTGCTGCCAACTCTAAGTCATGTGTTGGGTAATTCTTCTCATGCACCTTCAACTGTCTAGATGCATAAGCAATTACCTTTCCTCCTTGCATCAACACACAACCCAAACCCTGTCCCGAAGCATCCGTGTAAACGTCATAATTATCAAAGATCTCCGGAACTGCCAAAACTGGGGCTGTAGTCAACTTCTTTTCAACGTCTGAAAGGCCTCTTCACACTCAACTTTGGTCCACTCAAACTTCACATTCTTCCGAGTGAGCCGGGTAAGTGGTGTAGCTATCCTTGAGAAGTCTTGAACAAACTTCCTATAATAGCGGCCTGGACCAAGGAAACTTCTAACCTCTCAAATCAGTAGTCGGTCCGGACCACTTCTCAACCGCTTCAACCTTCGAGGATCAACTTTAATGCCATCTCCGAAATGACATGACCCAAGAAACTCACTTGATTCAACCAAAAGTCACATTTGGAAAACTTAGCATACAACCTGATTCCTCTTCAAAGTCTCCAACACTATCCTTAAGTGTTCTTCATGTTCTTTCTCATCCTTGGAATATACTAGGATATCGTCTATGAAGACTATCACAAACTTATCTAAGTATGGCATGAAAACACGCCTGCATTAAGTCCATAAATGCAGATGGAGCATTAGTGAGTCCAAAAGGCATAACTAAGAACTCATAATGTCCATACTGCAGATCGAAAGCCGTCTTCGGTATATCTCGCTACCTTGATTTTCAATCTGGTGATATCCCGACCTAAGATCAATCTTAGAGAACACGCTCCTTCCTTGCAACCGATTAAACAAGTCATCAATTCTTGGCAGAGGATATTTGTTCTTGATGGTGAGATTATTCAACGCTCGTAGTCGATGCATATCCTCATGCTACCGTCTTTCTTCTTGACAAACAACACCTGGGGCTCCCAAGCGCGAAGTACTAGGTTGAATTATATTCCTCTCGAGCATGTCCTTGGTGAGCTTTCAACTCTTTCAACTCGGCGGGCGCCATTCGTAAGGTGCCTTGGCAACCGGTGTCGCTCCCGGTATCAACTTGATCTCGGTCGATCTCTCTATCCGGCATGTTCCCGGTAACTCTTCCGGAAACACTTCAGATACTCCTTGACCACAAGGGTCTCCCTTAACTCGGTCTTTACTTGTTCCACATCCATCTGCGTACAACAAGTAGCCTTTCACCTTCGACAAGCCCTTATAGCCTTAACCGATATTATCGGATGTCGCTTCTTGCTAGGCTTGTACACATTGCCTTGATAAGTCTTATCGATTTCCTGTGTACCTTAAAGATCACTTTCTTTCCTCGGCAATCTAGATGGACGAAGTTCTCGGATAGCCAATCTATTCCAAGAATCACATCGAAACCGAAAAGTCTAAAACCGTGAAGTCGCTTTTGCATCGATAAGATCCAACTTGGACTTCCACTTGTGGTATCATCTTAGTTACTTTCGTTACCTTCCTAACGGTGTGGTTATCTCCAACGTATTCCTTAAAGGTTCCAAAGGTAGACTCAATTTCTTAGCTACTTTAGTCGACACACGAAAGTATTAGACGCTCCCGTATCGAACAAAGCTCGACCATAAAATTATTTAACATTATCGTATTCTACGATGCACATTTATTCAATTAACTACTGATCACAACATGAATAAACATGCTATAAACATAACTTAAAAGAACAAATTAACAATAAGTACGATATAACGTCATCCTCGAGTTACGCCTCTACAGCATCATTTGCAAAAACACGAATCGGGCGACTTGGGCCACTTCTACCACTTCCTTGCTTTCGTTACCCGTTGGACCCTTGGTCGGACGGTTCTTGGCAAAGTGTCCCGCTTCTCCACAGAGATAACATCCGTTTGTATGAACTCGGCACTCACCGAGTGATTCTGTTGCACTTAGGGCAAAGGGTGCTCCGGTAGGTGGTTTACTTGCTGCAGGGGCCGTGGTCTTCTTGAAACTCTGATGTGGTGCTCCTCGGTTATTACCCTGGCTCGTTCCAAAGCTCCTCTTATTCCCAACAACCACGGTGGCCTTCTTCCTGAAGGTCTCAACTTCCAAAGCTTTATTCAACAACTCCGCCATATTCTTAGCCGAGAAACCTAGCATACCTGCATCAGATATGATATGCTAACCCTTCTTTGTATAGGGCCATTTTCCTCTCTTCTACCTTCATTAGCTCAGGATAGAATCTTCCCAACTCGTTAAACTCTGGTTTGTGTGTCTTTGTGAAAGCTGTCATAGTCAAACCCTGCGTAAGCTTTAGAAACTGTCTTGCCATATCTGCCTGCACTGTAGCCGGGAAGTACTCATTGTAGAACATGGTCTTGAAACCTTCCCAATCTGTCACCTTACCACTGCTACTCTGTATCGAATCAATCCAAGCTTCAGCTGCACCCAAAAGAAAACTGACCGCCAACTGTGCCATCTCAGTCTCAGGGACATGTATGTTCCTACATGCCTTCTCAAAACTCCTAATCCATTCTTCAGCCTTCGAGTGCTCAACATTTCCAAAGAAATCCTGGACTTTGTTCCTTCTCAACCTGGTGTACCAGTCAACTGATGGTGCTTGCTCGAAACCGGTCCAGCTGGTGAGTCACTGCGGATAAATTGGAGGGTACGCGTAAGGCACTTGCTGGTGATACTGGGGTTGCTGGAAACCGTAGGGTGGGTAGCCAAAACCTTGCTGAAAGTCAGGGCGGGGTGACGGTGGTGCTGTAGGTCGTGACGTAGGACCTACTGGGGGTGGATAGGGGACCTGTTGTTGCTGGTGGAACACAATGGGTGAGGTGTGGCTCACTGGTGGTGGTATCAAACTTACTGGAACTTCACTGACCAGAGAAAATGGAACCGAACTTCCCACATGCCACTGTGGGGGTTGCTGAGGTCGTGGTGGAAAATTCCGCTGAGAAACCGGTGAGGGGGTTGCTGTATGTGGTGGTGGTGACAAACTCTGCTGAGGTGGATGACTTGGCCTCACAACACCTCCTCCTACGACTGGTGTTGGACTCTCCCGTCGAACTCCTGACGATTCTGCACCGGCTCCAGTTCTCGTGAACACCATCCTGATGATCAAAGAAAACCAGAACGTTACTAACAGATCTAGAGAAAACTTATCTTAAAAGAATAGAAGCCTAAAAGACGCTTTTCTCTGATACCAACTGTGACGCCCCGTTCCCGGACACCGAGTCCTTATCCGGAAATCGAAACGTTCGGCACGCATAACATTAAATAAATAATATTACACGTAAGCCTCTACCACGTCGTATCACATAAAAGCAAACGGATGCAAAGACTCGGGTAAATTTTTTCCAAACATTAAAGAATAGAAACCACTAAAGATAGAATAAATGTAATACTTATTACATTCAAAGAAACCAACGAAATCCAATGATACTAAGATAACTATTACACCCAACTAATCCAAGTCTATGAAATAGCATAAATGAAAGAACCAAAATAAATAAGAGTCTTCAACTCCGGCGTCTTCAAACGTCGTCATCAAAGTCCTCCTCGAAACCTTCACCAACCTGTTCGTCGTCTTCTCCCCAAACACATAAATAAACATGCATTTGAGGTAAGTACAATGTACATAGTAAGAAGTAGAAGATACAATTTAATTAGGGTTATTATTAAAAGCTTATCTTAGCGAGAACGACTCAATCTAGGGTTCACTTCATGCCCATCGACACGTCGTGACTATACGCTTCTACTTAGCTTATCTTTGTTACATCACTACCCAAGGACATCTGCGCATGGCGCTCATCACCAAGATATACTTGCTAACTAACGGTGATTAGCACCGATTAGCTCCGGGTCTCCCGGTATGCGATATCGTCCGATGGATTTCCTCCACTACCCCTTCACCGTTTAAGGCGCAGTTGTTGTCCACCTTTTATGGACGTATCACATCGCCGATATGAAATAGTGTTCAACCGAGAATAGATGATGTTTTATCTTTTACTACACATATGTATGTATTGATGTGAATTAACTAGCCATCCCTAGTGTTTTCAAGTAAGCTCCTCACATCTCCTACTGCCGTACTTAGACCACTAGACGCGACAAGTCCTAGCAAATACACCGACATTGATGAACCCTAGTTCACCAAAGCACAAGCCCCTTCATGCCCTTCCGACGGATCCGAACTTCAACTCCCTTTAAGAGTACATTCGGTGTTTTAACTGAACGCATCAGAAGTACAATCAAGCTTGTTTATATATGTTTAATTAATCTTACTACATCGTGATTAAGAGTTTAAAACAATAAAGGACATGATGATCAAGCTTGAAACAATTAAAGTAATAGAAATAAGGTAACAAATCCAAACGCGCTCGTTTAAGCCTTATGGACGCCCGTCCACTATTACCGGACGCTTCGTCCACTTAAAATCGCTACAACTTTGTATGTAAAATCACCCTCAAACGCCCGTCCGCTTAAAGCAAACGCCCGTTTGAAATCGACGCCGTCCACTAATACGGACGCCCGTCCTCCTAAAACGCTACAATCTCGAATCAAAATCTCATCGTCAGACGCCCGTCCGGCTAGTCCGACGCCCGTCCGAACCACAAAATTACAGACGCCCGTCGACTAGTTCAGACGCCCGTCCGCCTGGGTTTACCCAAAACCCTAAAATCTTCAAATACGATTTTCAATCCGTTTCTAACCTAAATAACAAAGCAATTTCAACACATAAAATCAGTGGAAACATATCTATCCATACCATGGCATCTAGGACCATTAACCAACTAAAAAGCCATAACCTTCTTACATCTAAACACTTAAAACCTTAATCTAAACCTTAATTAGATTGTAGGAAGAGCTTCTTACTTGTCTTGCGACCAAAAACTGTGTCCGATCGACCTTGAAATCTGCAGCCTTTCCAACAAAGTCGCTATCCAACGATGCTCTTCTCACATTTACGATTCCGGCGTTCAAACCGATCCAAAACGATTGAGAGTTGCTTTAGATTTTGATGAAACTGCTCCAACCCTTTTTTTTTCTCCCAAGTCGACGGCAAGAAGAAAAGGGTCGCTTCTCTCTCTCTTTTTGACTAATGATTTAGGTTAGGGATTAATGTGTATAATAGATCCCTTATATAGTTAATCCCAATTAAATCATTTTTCCATAAAAAAAAACAGAAAATCTCTTTTATTATATACATAATTATCTTGAAAATTACATATATAAATATCCAATTATTTAAACTCCAAATAAAAGGAATCAACTCAATATTTCGTTTTTAAAATGACACGTATGCCCTTTCCCGAAAATCGGAATATTACAATATATAAGAAAAAAATGGATACAAGAGGTTATGTATTGTATGGTACTTTCGGCTGGCTAGCTGCTTGTGAAAGTTAAATGGTACTTTGAGCTAGCTGCGTATGAAAGCTTAAAGGTGAGACTGAATGGATGGAGGAAACTTTAAGAAACTGGAGAAGATGAAGGATAAAGGAGAATGGACAAAAGAAGGTGGAGGGGGAGAGTCGAGTGCAAAGTAGAGGACTAAGGGGAGTGGTATGCATGCAACATATCTTGAAGCTTTATTATATAGTAGAAGGATTTTGTTGGTTTTCATTGATTTTAGGGTGGTGCGAGAGTAAGTATTGGATCACCAAATCCGCAGTTTTACGAAAATAAATTGGTGGAAATTTGTTACAGGTAGAGACACATTTTAAAAAGTTGAAAATTACTATTAGTTTTGATATACCAACTATGATTTACATCCGGACCTACCTAAAATTTGTGTTGTTTCTTTCTTCGTAAAAAAAATAATATTGTAGAAAGATTTTGATCGGACGGTTTGGATTTATTGTTTCTCTAAGAAACATTTTCATTCTTCATCCAATCCGATGGTCAGCATGTGCCATGCAGGCAATCCGAACGCATTATCCTTGTGAAATGTCACGTATGTACTTAAAACTCTTATACCGAGTTCTTAAAAAAAACTCTTATACGGATAAAATTCGTTTACGAACATGTGTTTGAGATTATTCGTTTATTTAATTTAACGAATCAAATTTGAAGAAGATTAAAAGTTTGTTTTCTTAACCAGCGAACACATACTTTGCTTGTCAAATTAAAGTACTTATATAGATAAACCAATATAAAACATAACATAAGACATATGAAGGTAAGTCATATATATTCATCTAATGTAATAAAGTATAGTAATTTCATTGAAATTTTTATACATTATGACGTTTGAATATTATTTTATAATTTGTAATATATGCATTTTGACTTGATTTTTTATATCTTAACGAACCGAATTTGAGTTGTGCTCGAGCTAAAATGTAAAAACATGTTTAACAAATCAAACACGAACACAATCTCAAACAAGTTGTGTTTTAAACGAGTCGAGTTTGAACATAAATTTTTTTGTTTATTGGAGGAACGATTTGAACAAACTCATGACCTAATCAAACCAGACTTGAACATAATTATTTGTGTGTTCATTAAACGAACAATCTCACGACTTAAATGAACACGAAAACAGTGACGGACGCAGGATCTCGGATAAGTGATGAAATAATTTTTTTAAAGTGTATAAAATTCAAGGGAAGCAAACAAGATGCACACTACATATATTAATAGACTTTTTCTGAATTGAGGGGAGGCAGTTGCCCCACTTTAGCTGTATGTAGAACCGCCACCGCACGTAACAATGTAACATCATATGCTCGTTTTCTTAACAACTCTATATGTAGTAGAAAATATTTTAAGGTTATTTGGAAATCGTATTGTAGAGAGTATTTATTACTAACTATTCTATTATTAATATTATATGAATCTAACAGAATCAATTATGTAATGTGGCTGAATATTTTATAGGGGCAATTGTCCAAAAGAACACATATTAGACTTAATTAGGTAAATATGACACAATTAAATTATATTTGATTATAAAGACATAAAATTAGTATACGCACCAATCTACCCTTAATTAATACTACCTCCGGTCCAAAATATAAGTCATCCTAGCTTTTTTCCTTTGTTCCCATATAAGTCATTCACAATATCAAGAGAGCATTAATGAACATTTTCCTTATCTTACCCCTAATTTATATCAATCCAACCACTTTTATTTACTCCACAATTGTTGTATTTATGATAGTCAAGGGGTGTATTAGACATTTTATCCCTACATTAATTACATTTAACTACTTTCTTAATCAATGTGAAAATTCTAAGATGACTTATAATTTAGACCGGAGGTAGTATATAGTAAAGTAGGCGCCGAAATTTCGGCAGTATATAACAGGCGCTGCAATTTGTTGTGGTTTTGTTTTGTTTTGTTTTTTTTTTTAATATTTTTTTTTTTTTTTAGTGGATTTTTTTAATTTTCTGGATGCTAAAAATATATTATTATTATTATTATTATTATTATTTTATTTTCTATATGCAAAAAAGTTTTTTTTTTTCCGGTGATCACCGCGATTGACCACCGGGATGCAGTGACCACCCGGATGCATTGACCACCGCGACGTATTGACCACCCGATGCATTGACCATCCCGATGCATTGACCACCACGTAATTCTTTTACCATATTTCATATGTTTTCATCCTCAATGATGTGAATCGAGTTAATAGGGGTGTAACCGAGCCGAGCCAAGTCGTTACTCCCTGAGGCTCAAGCTCGTCTCGACTAGAAAAAACCAATGAAGACGATCGAGTTATAAATAAAAGTTCAAATTCGACTCGTTCAATATTCAATAAAACTCGGGTTGACTCGTTTAATAGTCGATAAAACTCGGCTCGACTAGTTTAATAGTCGACGAAACTCGGCTCGAATCGTGAGCCCGGACAAATTTTGAAGAATTCATTTTTCTTTGAAAGGATTGTAGGCTTCATTTGATATTTTTCTGACTTAATTTCTGAAAATCAAAATTTTTTCTTCATTAAAATCGACGCGATGTAGTGACACCCACATTATGCAACGATTTATGCAGCGACACCTTATGCAACAATTTATTCAGTGACACCCACCTTATGCAACGATACATTATATAGTGACATCCAATAACACCAACATTTTATGCAATGACACATTATGCAGTGACACCCAATGACACCAACATTTTATGAAGTAGCACATTATGCAGTGACACTCAATGACACCAACATTTTATGAATTGACACCATATGCAGTGACACCCATTAATGCCAACAACATTTTATGGAGTGACACCCAATGACACCAACATTTTATGCAATGACATATTATGCAGTCACACCCAATGACACCAACATTTTATAAAGTGATACCTATGCATTGACACCTGCGATGCAGCGACACTGCAACACAGTGACATCTTCTTGTAGCGATTTATGCAGTGACATCTTAGTGTATGAAGTGACACATTATGCAGTGACACTTTATTGTAGCGATTTATAAAGTGACAACAACATTTACAACGATTTATGCAGTGACACATTGTGCAACGATTTATGCAGTGACACCCGCCTTATGTAGTGATGTTAAACGAATAGAGCCATTCGTGAACAAGCTCATGTTCGGCTCGTTAGCGTTCGTGATTGTTTGTTCGTTTAGCTTAACGAGACGAGCTCGAACATGATTGGAGCCTCGTTTGATCAACGAACGAACACGAGCTTGGTTCGTAACGTTTGATTATGTTAGTGAACGTGCTTATATAAATATACCAATGTACAATAACCCTAATTCAAAAGAGGATAAGCCATTCAATAATCTAATAGAGATTATAGATTAATTTTATATAATGTTTAGATATTTTTATAATAATTTTTGTTGGGTGATGTATGTAATATTAATCTATAACTTATTATTTTTTTATTTGCATTTTATGTTTTATATCTTAACGAACAAAACTCGAGCCGAACTCGAGTCGGAAGACAAAAATATGTTTAACGAGCCGAGCTCAAACACGAGCTTGAACATTTCATATTTTAAACGAGCCAAGCTCGAACATATTTTTTGTTCGTTTAACAACGAACGAGCTCGTGAGCTAAACAAGCTCAAGATTGAACCACCAATACTCGGCTCGGCTCGGCTCGTTAATAGCAATAGCCATATGCAGCGTTATATGCAGTGACACCTTATGCAACGATTTATGCAGTGACAACGACATTTGCAATGGTTTATGCAGTGACATCCAACATTTTATGCAGGGACATCGGCAATCATATATGCAGTGACATCGGCAATCATATTTTACTTAAACTATTTTTTTCCTTATTTTTGTACTACGTCCGAAAGCATTTATATGAATCACACACTTTCATTGGTTACATTGTTTGTTACTACTAATTAAAATATCACCAATACTTGAAATATACAAGTCACCAATCTGCTAATGTTTTTTTTTTCTACTTCAAGCTATCAATTTAATCGTTACGTTTACTTTCCCACATAATTTCCTTAAATTAATCGTGAGCTTTCGTTTTAATTATCATTATCATTATCAGATACGGGTGCAATTCCTAACCCCATCTACTCCGACAATGCTAGTAGACAATCTATACGCAAACTACCCTCCTTAATTGGTCCGTAATAGCCCATACGCATAAAGAACTAGAATTATCGATATCGAGCGCTAACTCATACTGCTAACCCGCCTTGACAGCTGTCGACATTGATCAGCACGCTCCTAGGGTCTCCAAACTTAGCAAATCACTATTCGTATTTCATGCCAGTGAATCCCAGTTTTAGGTTTTCGAAATATTGCCTCGGTAAACTGGTATAGACCGCCGGTTTACCGGGGTCAGCTTTTCCTATCCCTGGATCTACATTGCTCAATTACGATTATTCTAAGTAAATTATGGGGTCTTTAAACATGCAGATTAACTAAAACACATAAATACGAACAGATCTACCATATTGAAGACAAAAATGAACGTTCAAAGCTTCATACCTTCACGATGGAGATCTAGCTCGATCTACTCAAGCTAGAGATGGTGAAGAAAGGGAGGAAACCAGAAATAACTTCTCACAAGCTTGATTAACTTTATTTCATCAAAGTATATAATGTATTTGAAGAATTGATAATGAACTATGTAATAATCTGTATATGCGGCCTTATATAGATACAATGACCGACTTATGACTCTCTAAAACACTAACCGACCTAGTAGAGGCAGCAGATCAATTTCGTGTCAAACAAGTCATCAGTTTACCGGACCTAGCCCTTGGTAAGCCGGGCCGACTTTTCTTCTTTTTCTTCAGCAGACTTCTTCTTAGACTTTAATCACTTGGCCCAATATACTTCTTTTGGTCCATATCCATTCTCCAATGCTCCAGATCCGGTACATCCTATAAAACACGCAAAACGAGACAAAAAAGTACCAAATCTTCAGGAAAATAACATAGATGCAGTATTACAATCTTGGAAACATACACATAGCATTTAACATATATTCCATATAATAACGAGCCTATTTATCCTCTCTTGAGTAGAATTCAGGGTAAATAGGGTTATAATTATTAGTACCATTTAGGGCGTTATCAACTACCCCCACTTAGCTTTTGATCGTCCCGAGCAAAAAGGCGAAAAGAAAACAACACCCGGATCAGTATACAAGTTAATTAAAAACAACTATGCCTCACTAAGTCAAGATCATGATCATGCCACTCATATCTATCAGTACCGCATTAAACACTATTCACGTCATGGGCCAATGTGTGTAATTTTGTAGTTGTTATTATTGCTAGACCGGAATGCTCAGGTTCTTAGTTGGTGTAAACATGAAATGTTTGATTTGTAGTGCTAGTTTCAACGAAAGATTCGTGTATAGGCTAATCTTAAACGGTTCAGTTTAACAAACATGTGGTGTCAAAGAGATTTGTAAAAAATACACTGGAGATTATATTATCACTGGAGATTTGTAAAAAAACCTGTGCCGACTACTCCACGGGCAGAAATAGGAGATTATATTATCACTAGAGATTTTACAGACTTCTGTAATTGCTTACGCAATTGCTCCTGCTAGTGCTGCTGCAAAATGTTCTAGGTTACAACATATGTGTATTTATAGTCACAAAACCCTAGACTTAGCCGCCATAACGACGTACTAGCAGATTGACCAAAATACCCTGGACATGAACTCATCTCAACCGACTCCACCAAAAGTAACCTGATGACTTTTGCCTTGCTGACTATGCCCAAAGCTGACATTGCTCAGCTGACGTTTTTGCTCAAAGCTGACATTTGCCCAAAGCTGACTTTTGCCATTCTTACTCAGCTCCGCTTAGTTAGCTCTGCTTAGTTTAGCTCAGATGAGAGGTCAAGTCACCTTTACTAACATCACTTATTTTGGCTTTTTGACCCTATATTGTAGGGTGGATAGTGGAGAAATATAAAAGATACAACTCTCATGAAGCCTAAATACAAAAGCCAAAATAACTAAGGAAATTAAGAGTTTATCTTAATTATTATACATATTGGCACACCATAAAATAATAGGCTCCTATTATATACTATAATCTGCCTACCAACTAAATCTAAATTGCCAATGTGGGAAAACAAAGGTAGCAACTTAACAGATGTGATTTTGGGCTTTGACCCACTTAACAAATCTCCACTTTGGGACAAAGGTCCACACCCGGAAATGGTAATATTATTCTTTCTCCACAAGCTCCAAATTTATCAAACAAGTCCAAGCACTGCTTGAACTTAATGAACAAACGGACGATGGTTTGTAATATCTAACTCCGCACATGATTTTGTAGGGATTGCAGAAGTGTCAATAATTGTGGATCCTTGCAATAAATACAAACTACCAGACCGACAAACTTTCATAACAACAAGAACACTTTTAATTGGCTTCAGAACTTCACCTTCAGCGGTGTGCCCAAAGAGAGAAATTTTTCTTCAAATCCGGAATATGTCTGACTTTCTTAAGTGTTCTGATAATACCATAATGGGTCTTGATTCTAGCAGTAGCTCCATCCTCCGCACCCGTAGCTCCATCAATAGATTTACCTCACCGCCGCAAGTGCATTAAGAGACATTCATGGGAGTGTAAAGCGACAGTGGCGGGTTGTTTTAAGTGTGGCGCCGCAGGCCATTTTTCTAGAGATGGTCATCATAAGAGGAATCCACCCGCATCGACTACATGTAGGCCGCAATAGCTTTCTTCGGGAAAGAGTAAGCTACAAGGACCGACTAGAGTGTTTTCTTTGGATGCCACCGCATACGAGGACGAGGAGACCGTGGTCACATGTATATAAATTCGAGTTTCTGATTTCTAAGAAGTTATCATTTTCTTGAGTATTAAACATGATTGTGTTGCCTATATTTCTTGTTATGTTCGAGTTACGTATGATTCATATATGAGGTTTATACGTGTCAGCTTTGTTCGATACGGGTGCTTCCAGCACCTTTATCTCCAGCAAGGTAGCGGATAGCTTAATGATGCCTTTTGGAAGCTAAGCAAGCCGCTATATATTACTACAACTTGGGAGAGTCAGTTAAGGTTGAAAAGACGATACCTCAATGTTCAGTCCATGTTGGAAACTTCAAGTGCAAGAGTTTGATCCAATAGTACTAGACTTCATGGACTTTGACGTGATATTGGGAATAAATTGATTGTCTCGGCAGATGTACATTTGGATTGTAAGGCCAAGAAAGTAATCTTCAAACCACCGGGCAAAACATCGATCACGTTTCAGGGTAAAGTTTGCAAATCGGATAAGCAACGGTATCTTATCATTTCACTGCTTCGAGCCACGAAGGCGTTTCAACAAGATTGTGAAGGATATTTGTTATTTGCTCTCAACACCAAGAAAGAGAGTCCACAGACATACCTATAGTAAATGAATATCTCAATGTTTTTCCAGATTAATTACCGGGTAATACTCCAGACGGGGGACATAATGTGAAAGTTACTAGAGACGCACTCTTTGTTGCATGGTATATGAAAATAATAATAATAATAATAATAATAATAATAATAATAATAATAATAATAATAATAATAATATTAATAACCTCAATTAACCGTATAAAAAGAGGGCCCAACAATTGTTTTTTAAATATGTTTTTGCACATAATTATTTAATGTATAAAGAGAAGTAGTTTTTTTATAACGGAAACGAAATATAAGGCGTATAATTTTTCTCCACTGAGACTGAACCCTGATACTCCAGGTTAAAGAGAAGTAGTTTGCGTTCTTTTATTTGAAGTTTGATAATATACAACACCCGGTATACGTTAAACAAAGGCCAGAATAACTATTTAAAAAAAAAAAAAGAGGTATAAACTAAAATTTCTCCATACATATAGAAAAAAACACGAAAAATCTTCTATTAAATTATCAATATATATATATATATATATATATATATATATATATATATATATATATATATATATATCTTCTATTACACCTGAAGATTTACCTTTATTCGACACACATTATCCGTGAAGGAAAGACGGTTGCAAACTAGAAAAGCAGTGGAAGATCAGAACAGGGAAATGAGAAGGAAACGATACAATGGTACGATCGAGTACATACTTTATTTTTTATTTTTTGATATTGAGTACATACTTTATGATTACTATAATTCATTTTCCGTATGAATATATAGTCTGTGTTGCATCGTATTATTAAACGAAATAACATAAGTAAAAAAAAAAAAAAAAAGCATATTTGTTTTTCTTTTTAAACACAAATGATCGACACTCACAGTGAGAGACAATCCGATGCAATAAAAACTTTTTATTGTAGATTATAATAATTTTATTTAGCAAGAGTGCATTTGTATCCGCCGCAAACACACTCATTATCAGTGAAATCTTCACAATAATCGATGCCTTGAGCTTCGTCGCATTCGAGTTGGTTGCAATCCGTTTCGGTATAATTTACCGGTTTCCCATCTTCAGTGTATAATCTCCTCCAAGACTTCAAAGGAAGAGCCGGAGGAATATCAATTGCTTTTGCTACAATAAACAGATAGAGAGAATAAGAGTTAAAGTACTAATATTAATATCATGAAGCCTTGAAAATAAAAACACACATTTTTCCCCCCCATAATAATTAATTAACTTACCTCCCCAACAGAAATGAGTCGTAGTATCACTTTGATTGAGGAATATTTGCACAAAGAAAATGAAGGAAAACATAAAAAAGAAGCATGCTAACTTAGCCATCATTAATGGTTTTCTCCACACCAAAAAATATATATAGAGAGAGATATAAAATAAAATATATTAACCAAATAGATTTGAAGTAGATGTGAATTCATAAGCAGTATGAAGGTTTGAATTTATAACCATCATTCAAATATACCACCAAATGCATGCAGGCCTAGCTAGTTGCTTCTCCTACCTCCTTATATCTTTCTTTTTTTTATTTGACCAAAAAAAAAGAAAGAGAACAATTTAAACAATTTAAGCAATTTATATATGTTGCTGATGTGACTGAATATATAAGCCTTTTGTTTTGAAGTATTTAACTGTACTGCTATGGTATTTTTTTATTATTATTATTTTATTATTATTTCTTAAAGGGAGCTATGGTAGTTGTGGTTAGAGCACCTTTTTTTTAATTAAACAACAGATATTTGGTCAAATACTTCAAAGGGGATTCTCCAAAAAAAAATTAGTAATTAGGTTTCCTATTATCATTACTACTTTGATTTTCCAAAATTTTAATTAGGTTTCCTACTATCAATTCAATACTAGTTTGCAGGATGAGTTTTGAATGGACTGTCATACTTATTTTAAAAATTAATTACGGTTTTATCATGCTAGGAGTCATTATATATCGTTCTAATTCAAAAACTCGAGTAATTTATCATTTTTAACTGTTCTGGCATTTTTTCGATAATTTAATTCCCCGAATCACTAAGCCTCATTGCGATTGCCTCTAAAAACAAGTAAATGCGACAGTTGAAAATTAACTGTTATACTCTGACTTTGATTTCGTACCATACGTCATATCGGATCCATATAACATCATCAATGTGATATTTAAAAAGAATCCCGCTCCCACCGGCGATGTGGCGGAGATCCACGGCAGCCTCGGTGGAGTTCAAACTCAAAATGTTGTCTCCCTTCACTCTGGAAACACTCATTTGGTTCCTGGTCGGTTTCCCCAGCTTCCTGCAACTTCCACATCCATCTGTAAAATTGTAAAATTGGTCTCATAACTTTGGGGTGATATCAATTTTGGTCCCGTAACTTAAATATACATCAATTTCAGGACACTTATATTTTCTGGCGAGATCTCTTTGATTTTTGCAAAAATTCCGATCCAAAATTACCCGATTGGCTTGTCCAGATTATTCAAGCGGAGAATCAAACGATGTCCAGAATCTCAAGCATGAATAAGTTGGCTATACGAGTCTTCTGCAAATCGATGCTCTATTTCAGGTGTATATATCTTTAAGCCTTGATCTTTACGAAATCCAAAACCCAATATATTTTTTTCTTTTTTTCTTTATTGTTTATGTTTTCTATGATCGATATTGTAGTGTATTCTTGAAACAAGTGTGTATCCATGAGAACATGAGCCCATGAAACAGCTAAGAGAATTGACTGCAAAGCATCCATGTCAAGTATTCGTTTTATTTATTATAGAAACGAATCCAAAATTTATCAACTTGATTTCGTTACAAGATGTTATTTGAACAGGAACCTTTGACCAGGTGAGCCGATGAAGGACAGTTCTTAAGTATGCTTCTAAAGTTAATCAAGGTCAAAAACACAATGAAGATCGGCGTTTACACCGGCTACTCCTCATTGCATCGCTTTTGCTCTTTCAGATGACAGAAATGTACCTATAGACTTCTACAAAAACGATTTGAAGAGTAAACTATTAGCGATGGATATTAACAGATAAATTATGAATTGAAGTTGCCGAAGATCGAAAAGGCCGGTGTTGCTCAGAAGATAGACAAGCGAATCGGGTAATTTTTGGTCGAAATATTTAAAACAATCGAATAGATCTCGCCGGAAAATGTAAGTGTTCTGAAATTGATGTGTTTTTATAAGTTACGGGACCAAAATTAATGCTTGCAAACATATGAGACCAAAATTGATGTGCTTTTTTAAGTTATAGGAGTAAAATCGATAATTGCAAACGTATGAGACCAAAATTGATATCGGTCAAAAGTTATGGGACTAATTTTGCAATTCCCCCCATAAACTGAACAAAAACTCTAGTTTTCATCATTTTCTCTCTCGCAGACGCATACATAAACTCTCCTCCATTCATCTCGCGTTTTTGCAGTAAAGTATCAAGTTTCCAGAGCATTTAATCACCATTCTTCAAGCCTTTCAAGTCATAAGTAAGTGTGCTTCTTGTCCTTTGAGTTTTAGGTATGTTTTTCTTAGGAGAATTGGGTTTCTTCTTGTATATATGTTCTTAAGAGAGCAAAAGAAATGGTGTAGAAGGTGAATACATCTTAATTGAGGAAGAGAACCTTCAAGAATCAGACCCTAACAATCCGAGTAAGGGCTCAAGCATCAAAGTTTTTTGTCATTTCATTTTTTTTTATGAAGGGATTCATGTGTTTTTAAGACTTTAAGCATGCAAATATGCTTATGTTTTCTCAGTTATAAGCCAAGAACACTAGGTACGTGTAAATGCATATCTTATCTTTTGTGTTGGTCAGGTGACCTGTTGAAGCCAAAAAAGGCTCAGAACTGGCGCAATAGCGCCAGCCACCCACATGCTTTGCAGACTCTCCAGTCTCCACAGTAATTTTTAAGATGTTCTGGAACATGAACGAAAGGCCGGCCCTAATATAACGTTTAACAAAGGAAAAAGAGCATGTGGCAAAGGCTTTTGCAAGGCTTAGGCAGTCAGTCACAATGCCGCCAAGCGAAGACAAATCGTTAGCCGGAGACTTTAGACGTTGGATGCAGGACAAGGAGTCTGATTCGTTGGTAATATTGCGGAGTCTCAACGAAGATGCTGTGAAGAGAGCTATTACTTTCATCTCTACTACGTAGGTACTAGTATATCTAGATTGGATTCAGGTGTATAGAAAGAAAGTGCTGTTAATGTAACGATTAGTAGAAGAGTACCTATAACTGATTTGTAGCATAGACTTCTGATCACTAGTAGTAGTAGAACTAGTAGAACTCGTAAGACTCGTAGAGTCACTATCACTATCAGTCGAACTAAGAACTTCTACCTTCGGTAGCTCTAGTGTCGGAACGTCACTCGCAACATCGCGTAAAAGCTCGCTTGCTACACCACTAGCTCGCTATAGAACTAATAAAATCTTTGAAAGTAGCCATATCTAAGACTATTGTATTATTTACTTCATGTTGAATATAACTTATCAATAGAATTGGATCAATATTCAATTTTTCTATATGGGGTCTTGTGTTAGGCCTAGCTTGTGTAGGCTATCTTTCACCTAGGGACTTAAGTTACATTAAGCCGGTTATAGAGAATGGTAGGGTTAAGGTGATGCCCCCATCGGAGGTGGCTGCAGTAGGTTGTGAAGAATACAACGCTCAAGTTAACCACGTCTTGAGATTTCGAAAATCGTTAAGCGGCGCATTGTGGTCATTTTCTGCCAGTGCCTTATTGGTACCAATTCGCCTGATTAGCTGTTCGACCACGTTGGCATGGCGCGTGCAGCTTTTCTGCCGAAGGCCCAACAATGAGAGGGCCCAAATTACATGTCTCGCAAAAAAATCACGTAGATCAAATCCCAACAATATAATGTGTTAAAAAAATTACATGAATTGATAAAAGTGTAAATTATAGACCCACTAATATAATGTGTTAAAAAAATTTATTTGAACTGATAAATTATAGGCCCAAATTTACAATAACTCATATTCATCACTTCGAATATCATAGGTGAATCCGTTCAGCTAGCTAGGGAGTTTAGCTTTCAAAGGCGTTGCCCCCGAGCCCCCACGACCCCTACGAAGGGGCTGTGCCCCCTCGACCCACCGCGACCAGACCGGACAAGTCGAACCCCGTTTTGTTACGGAAACCCAAATGTAAACGATAACAACTTATGAAAACGCATCTAGCATTCATGAATTTGAATTTTGTATCCACAGACTTTAGAAACGCAATGTTGAAATAATGTTTTGTAAGTATGTTTTCGAAAGAAAAAAATGCCTAATTCGACGACTTCGCCGAACGCCCAAAAAATTCCAGAGCCGACCCTGCATGAACGAGTCAATTCTGGGCTCATATGCAAATTTTGTGTTAATTTGCATAATTTTCTTAATGTTAGAAATCATGTTTTTTTGGGTTTCTATTAAAATGGTGTATTGATCGCGTTCTGTGTAGAATAAATATCTATAATGTATGTTAAAATGGAGACGTACCATGCCTATAGGATCTAATGTCGGTTTCATGTTAAATTGAATTTTATGTGTTAAATGGTTAGGCGGTGGGAGCTTGAGGTGTTGTGGCCGGAAAGTCTCATGAGACTTACCAAATGGCCTCTTTACTGATTGTGTATCGTTTCTTAAAACGATACACAAGCCGTAAATTAAAGTATAGTCCTTCACTATATATATATATATATATATATATATATTGGTATTGTGATAATTTATGTATTGTATTGATTAGTGAAACTGTTACAATGGTGGGTATATATATACACCATACAAGGGTACAACGGTAATAACAAAATACAATGTAATAATAAAGTGTCAAAACTACGTCGTATCAGTCATATCCTCAACACGCCCCTGCAATCCCGTGGGTAAAGGGTAGACACGGAGATTGGTCTTCAAGAAGGCAAAGCGTGGATTTCCCAAAGGTTTGGTGAGAAGATCCGCAAGTTGGTCCTTGGAGGTGAGGAAGGCAACATTAAGCTTCTTTGCGGCGATGAGCTCCCGAACGTGGTGGAAATCAATCTCAATATGCTTGGTGCGAGCGTGGAAGACGGGGATGTGAGCAAGGTACGTGACCCCAATATTATCACACCAAAGCGTCGGAGTAGGCGTGGTGATAAGCATGTCGGTGAGAAGACTACGAATCCGCTGAAGTTCCGAGGCGGTGTTGGAGAGAGTCTTGTATTCGGCTTCCGTGCTACTCTTGGAGACGGTAAAATGTTGTTTGGAGCGCCAACTAATAAGATGATCACCAAGGAAGATACAATATGCACCAATAGAACGCCGATTATCAGGATCGGCTGCCCAATCCGAGTCAGAAAAAGCCCGCAAATGTGGAGTAGAGCGGCGAGAAAAATAGAGACCCTCAGAAATCATAGCCTTCGAGTAATGAAGGAGGCGTTTGACCGCCAACCAGTGAGCCTCAGTAGGAGCATGCATGAACTTACTAGCCTTATGAACTGCGAAGGCAATGTCGTGGCGAGTAAAACCAAGGTATTGCAGACCCCAACAATCGTACGATACAAAGCAGGATCCGAGAACAGTGGACCGGGGTCATGATGTAACCGAGTGGAGGCAGCCATAGGAGTAGAACACGGCTTGGACTTATCCATATTCGTTTTCTGCAACATATTAAAGATATACTTGTTTGTGTGAGAAGCAGACCATCCGGAGTGTGTAATGCCTCAACACCCAAAAAGTAGGAGAGGGTGCCAGAGATCCTTGACCGGAAAGTGAGTGCCAAGGAACCGGATAACCTGTTCAATGTGAGGCGAAGCCGTTGTTGCGGTAAGAATAACATCATCCACATAGATCAAAACATAAATCCGTATGGGGCCCGTGAATAAACATAGAGTGAGGTATCGGCTTTGGAACCAACAAAGCCAAACTGAGTAAGAACATCTGTAAACCGAGAGAACCAAGCCCGGGGTGCCTGCTTAAGGCCATATAAACTACGCTTCAACCGACAAGCGTAATCGGGGTGATCGGATGAGCGAAACCAGTGGGTTGGGCCATATAAACAGTCTCTGTAAGGTTGCCATGGAGGAAGGCATTTTGAATGTCAACCTGGCGTAGTGACCAGCCCTGCGAAACAGCAAGTGATAACAAAATGCGTATAGTAACCGGCTTGACAACCGGGCTAAAGGTCTTAGTGTAATCAATACCCGGTGCCTGGTGAAAGCCCTTGGCAACCAAACGAGCCTTGTGACGCTCAACATGGCCATCCGCATGGAGTTTTGTCCGAAAAACCCACTTATTCCCACTACATTCATATTCGCGTGCGATAGGGCACAAGTTCCCACGTGTGAGTACGAAGTAGAGCATTGATCTCATCTGCATGGCATCACGCCACACCTTGTGTTTAACAGCCTCAGTGTAACAGGTGGGTTCAGAAAGAGAGGAGGTGGTGACTAGGGCTTTTGGTAGTGGATAACGGATAAAGTCGGGGTTGTGTTTGGGTCGGAGGGACTGGCACGTGCAGTGCAGTGGTCATAGGGTTAGGGGAGGGTGAAGGAGGCTCGGGTGGGGGTGAAGGAGGTGGGGAGAGGCGGCGTGGGGGTGGGGGTGGTGGGAAGGTGTGGGAGGGTCCTCGGGTGGGGGGTTGGGGTGGGGATTTGGTGGTGCACGGGTGCAGTGGGGTGGGGTGGAAGGAATTGAAGGATGCGGGTTCTTAGATCTAAACAAATTAGATCTACACAGCGTAGCGGATGGATCACGATTTATATATTACAATACATAATTAAAGGATTTAACAACTACAAGGGGGTTAAGATCATGTTACCAATAGTAGGAAGAGAGGCCAAGATCTTCCGATGTGTTCTCCAAACGGCGGTTGGTGGACACCCTTCTTGATACACGAGCCTCCTTGATATGCAACACCAAGAAAAACTTAGAGTTTTTCTTCTTTTAAAACCCAAGACAAGAAAACTAATTATTTCTCTCTTTTTTGCTATAGTGGTCGAAATTTTCCAATACAAAGGGCTTGGGAGAACTCTCTTTATATAGGAGAGTAAACCTTGTCCTCCAAGGATTAAATAATTAAGAGATAATTATTCCATTAATCCTTTATTCCAAATAAAAGATAAATAAAATGATTATCCCAAACAAATTAGGATAAATCATATTATTATCTAATATTCCATGAATTATCATTTAACAAATAAAAGATAAATCACACATTAAATAATTATCCAAGAAAACTAATTCCTTGACAATTAAATGACATTGGCGCCACTTTGTAGGTTACTAAGCCCACATAAAATGTCTTTTATGTGTATTATATTATTTAGCCCAACTAAATAATATCCATGCATATCAATTAATTAGCCCGACCAATTAATTATCAATGAGGCCCAAATAACAAGATTATTAGTCCGAATTACGAAGCCACATCGGGGACCATGGACTATAACCGCATGAGCTCAATAATTAATTATTCATCAAACAGAATAAGTACATTAATTATTAATTCCGGGATTACGCCACCATAAACCCGAAACTGAACTCTACCGATTATAGATGTATACTTATACTCAACCCATAGAGTGAATAAGCGTCCATTGATATAATCATTATTAACCCTCCATAGATTGTCCATTCTGAGAGGGAAGTCTCCGTGAACCCGACTCAGAATATCTTATCCTTATTTACCATTAACCCCCTAGTGATCAATTAGTTCATATATCTGACTATTAGCTAATTAGTCTAAATATGAACTCGGCCGATCGATCACTTTCTTAGGGCTAACAAATAAGGGGACTGTCTCTCTACTTCCCGCAGGAAGGAATGGATTCCATGTCTGTGAAAATCAGAACTACTTACTCATCTGGAGATAGTGCCAATGAGAAGTGGCTTGGAACACATATTTAAGTGAACCGTAACTAACACATCAAACACTACCTCGGGACAAGCAGCACCCTGTGATCACCTCAGGATTAAGGTTGATCCATATATGATCATCTAATGATTTAACAAGATTCCTCGATTCACGGAATTATATCGAGAAATTGATTAAATCGGTCCGATCTATATGAATGCCATCATATATAAATGCCCCACGTAGGTACACTTTACCGGCAGTCCGGATAAAAGCGATCACACCCTAAGGTGTTCAGGCGCATTATTGGTGTTTTAATCAAGAGACCCTAAACTCGATTAAGTTCACCACGGACTAATGATTTAAGCATATCTCCACTAACTCAATCCTCACGTGTAATCCATACACTAAGTTAAGTGGTTACATCTGAGATATACTTAGGGTTTGCGCAAGGTGTATTACTTTACAAGCACAAAGCAAGTAACTAAGGTGAGATAAATTCTATCATCCATTTTTAAAAACAATTACACAAATTGTCTTTTGGGCATTACACCTAACAATCTCCCACTTGCACGAAATGACAAGCAACGATTGTTTTTAGAGCACACCCTTTCTCATCTTATTCACAACACTCTCCCACTTGCTCTAAAAGCAGATGAGACATATCTATCAATGCCGTACCCTTCAAGCACTCAACTGATCAGTTAGGTTGTCGGCTCGAGACGATCTTTAGGATCGAAGCGTCATTTGGTCCATCTAATCAGCGGTACTCTCTCAATATGCTTTTGACTTCTAGTAGTGAGAAGATCCTTCTAAGCTATCTCTTCCTTTGTTTTCACAATAAAGTGATATCGGCTTATCGGACACGGAATTACTCCTGGACCATAAAAGGAAATTCTAAGCACTATGAGTAAACACCGAGGCCGAGATCAACTTAATGATCATCTTTAATCGACTACAAATCGAGAATCGGTGTAGTCAACCATATTCAAGTTTGCACTGAATATACAAGAATATGACTCCTCGTTCTCTAAAGATCTTGAGGACGTACTAAACCGCTACTTATTGCTCGAATCCAAGATTCGATTACTATTGACTTATGATAACTGACTTGCCATTATCCAAGAGAGATTCTATCCCATTTTCTCTTTATCCGAAGATTTAGAGAATCATTTCGACGAGAGGTAGGTAGGACTACTCTCGATGAATGTTGCATACGTATATGCATAATCATTTTATTCAATAAGATAGGTGGGATAGCCAATGACTCATTCTCGTGAATCGACCGAATCGATTCTTAGATATATAGTCCAATTCTCTCATCGAGAGAATCTTGGCACTGTCGATTTCCGACTTGAGATAGCACACACGTGTTGTTTCCAACCGTTTGAGGTGTTATCATTCATGAACACTAATACTACTACTTTACCAATATTGATATCCGGTCTACGAAAGACTTATCGATATTCTGGTCAAGTCCACATATTTTAAAACATGTGACTTTTAATGACCGAGAGGTTCTCTTACATCCACAAAGGACAAAATTCCCGGCAGTCAACCTGCCATTTGTTCCAACCAAGACCCTTCTGTTCCGAATGAATCTAGATTCCGTTTTATGGCAAGAAAGTCTCAGGGAATCACCTCTATTTTCTGCTTTCTAACGAAATCTTGCAAGACTGAGTGGTGAGAGAGTTCAAGGTCTGGTTAACTCTCTACTTGTCAGGAATCACCCATATACCACTCAGCTTTGCGCTGAAAAGTTTAAACTTTCCTATTCATTCGACTCTTTTCGGCGTAGATCCAATTACTCCCACTGGGCCTGAGACACTCAGGTGGTTCTACTAGAGGCTGAACAGAACTAGAGTACTAAAACTCCATTCACGAGGGTTAAGGTTTTCAAACCAACCTCTATGATCGAATCCTATCTGACCTACCAAGAGCCATAGGTTATCAATCACCCCGGTGATTGTAGAGTCCACAAAACTACAATGGGTCAACGGTTAAACCATACTCCCCACTGCGTCTTGGGTGGATTGACATTACGATCTAGTAGTTTTTATCAAGTGCAATCACCAACAACCGATGTTGGGCGTGGTCCGATTAAATCAGATAGTAACTACCTTTGGGTAACCGTACTCAAGGTTTAAGGCTATTACTTATAGATTCTATCGAAGGTTTGTGACGATTGCAACCGTCACTTTACGATCTCAAGAATCTTATAACCAACCTTCACTCGACACATTAAGATATTTCACACGACAATCACAATCGAACGTATGCATAAAATCTCGATCCTACCTTCAAGCATTAAGTGCTAAATGCTTACATTTACGGAAGTGATGTGAACCGAATTCATTCCTTATCCATAAATTCACTAGCATCTTCTAGGTAGACTTCTCGGTTTACATAATAATGTTAACCGTTATTTTGCAACCAATTATCTTAATCGAGTTTAGCAAATGTATTGTAGCACATCAATAACTATATAGGGAAAGTCTATGGTTTCTTCCTCAGTGAAAAACATTCTACTAGGAGGCAGGCCGAACATCAGCCCCAAGACTATGTGATAGCCAATTTCTAAGCGTGGAATACTCTATTCTCTGTTAAAATCAGAGACTCCTCCTCGTATTCTTTCGATAAACTAAATCGTGTTTCGAGTAGTTATCAGACAAAATGTCACCACTCAAAAGCTCTCATTAGCTTGTATCTTTCACTAGACCCCGAAGGTCATTGTGAACAAGCTATGTTACTTCTTCAGATCTATTACCCTTTCCTAATAGAAAGAAAGCTTAGTCATTGTTCCTTTGAGGCGGTGTTCGAGGCTGGGGGAATCACCCTTAGCCAGTCGTTAGGTCTTATCTCTAGGATATATGCATTAATTAATAGATTTTGAAGAATCGTTTATCTTAATATGGAAACCATTTGCCTATAATAGTTTAAGGCGTGTTACATATACCTTTCGGCATTTCTTAGTGGTTTCGACTTTATCAAACAAAAGTCCGAGTCTCGGATTCGTACTACAAATGTCAAATTCACTTTCTATGAGGCAACAATTTATCGAGTTGAAAGTGAATCCATTTGTTCCAACGATTCTGAAAACAGAAAAATAAATTTTTCCGTGATATTCAAGGATCGAATCAAAAATTCATTTCCTCATACCACTCCCACTATTCTAGCTGAAATTACTGCCCGTTGTTACTCTATTAATCGTTAATGCAAATCTTCCTTGTTCTTCCAAAGAACTAAGCTACCGAGTCAAGTTACTCGGTTAAGAAAGTCGCTAAGGATTCATTGGTTAGTGATCCGAAATCACTTTCCTTATCCTATAATTTCTTTATTTAATGTTTCGGTTTAGCCTCAAAACTAAAGATGATTAACACTTATAGACATTCTTTCCCATTCTTAACTTTCCTTAAAAGGAAATAGTCTTGAACTATCAGTTCGTTTGAGTAGACACTACTCGTGAACTGTGGGATGTCTAAAGAAAGCGTTACCCAGTGGGACTAATTTTCTAATAAATTAGAAAAACATAAGATAAAAGCTCCCACTAGTTTATCGGTTCCAAATACCGTCTAACTAGCGACACTTTAATTTATGATTCTCCAATTTTTCTATTTGAAAATTTCTCGTGTAGACACTACACAATTAAAATTCACTAGAAGAATTTTATCGTCCCAATCATCTTTCAAACTAACTACGATTTGTCTCGATCTTGCCGACGTAGTGACAATGATGACATACTTATTTACGTCACTTAAGTTTTGAAGGCTCGAGAGAAATACATCTTCCGAAAAAGTAATCGCATGTGAGATTAATAAGTACAACGTTCTAGTTACTTACCACTCTTTAACGAAGTCATTACTAGTCAATTTTACACTAGCAGTCTAGCACCCTAGAGAGATATGTATAACAGTTGTAAATAGAATTGACAGAATAAATCCAAATCATACACTACTAATAAATTTTAGGAACTATAAACTAAGTACTTATAGTCTATCCTACCGTTCCAAGGATTTAATCTAATGCCTCAGTGCCGCCTTAGGGTAGGTCAAAGAGGTTTCGATTAATATTGAACATCAAATTGAGAATCAAACATCTCATTTGTGATCATCAATCACCTTTCCTTTTTCAACCAAGGTACTACCAAAAATACCCCTTTATGAGTGTGACCCTCTTGTCTCAGATTTTTAGGTAGACCCGAGTGTGTTTGCCTTAGGGTCGATCGGTGACCCGATGAGTACCCAAAATCCTATCCTTTCGGAGACCAAGCCTTGAATTTTGATAGCGGTGAAGGCCTTCGCCAGGGAGGCCGGTCCCAGCCGCACGAGGCGTCACCATTCTCTCACGTTGCTTGTGTCAACGTAGAGGCCGCCGGGTCGGTGTCGCCCTCTCCGCTCCCGCTCCCACTCAATATTTTGAAAAAGTGGTGGGTTTATCGATCACGCGTTTTTGGACTTGATGTTACATTAAGGAACAATAAATCATAGGCCCGAATGTTGTCGGTTACGTGGGCTAGCCCACCCGACCTATTCGGTGGAACATATGTGGCCGTCGGACGGGTCAAAACTAGGAGCCCGTTGAGCCGTAGTGGCACTTCGGATGGCTCGGCCTTGCTGCGGACCCGTGCAAGCGCCACACTTGGAGGGTGAAGTCGATCGAGCCGTAGCTATTGTTGACCACCCAACCGTGGATAAACCACTTTGAACCATGTTTGCCTGTGATTTTCCAATCCTTAAACATCAAACTTTCACGTAGACACTACGGAACAAAAACGTAATCTCGTGCAGGTAAGGTGGAATTCACGAGAATCAACACCTTAACCACGAGGTTTTCGGATTTTACTCCTTATGCTTTCGCAGAGTGGGATTCACCGAGAATCCATCACCCAACCTCGACGATTGAAAAAACCCGTGTTCCTCGGTTTTTACCCTAATTAGTTTCTAATCAATATCAAACAATTAATTAAAACTAATTGCGTGTTTTATACATGTCTAACTAATTCCTCGAATTAATTTCTACATGTATGCATATGGAGTGGAATTCATGATATGATGCATGTCATGGCAATTTTTCGGTTCTACACATACAATCTAAATATGTATACTAGTGCGGAAAATAAACATCAAGATGGACCGTTGGCACCCCGTATCTAATCTATATAAAAAAATAAAGATAAAAACCCTAATTTGTAGATGTTTAAAATCTTCGACGATCGGCAAAACAAACGAACTCGGATGGCGACGAAACTTTCCAGATCTGTTCTTCACTCCTCGGGCTTCAATATGGACGGTTGCATCGGAGCTTTGACTGGTCAAACTTCTCCAGTGAGCCGCCCAACTTGCTGCTGAATCTGACTTTTTCAGCAGTGCATCAATGACTTCCCGAGGCCGATCGGGAAACGATATGAATCCCGATCGACCTGAAATTTTTATGCCACGTCCAAAACTCCATATTTATCGATCTGACCGGTTGGATTTGCGTTTCAACGATCCAAAATCTCCCAGAAATTCGAGGAATTCACAGGTAGGGTTTCTGTGAATCCTGCGTTTTTCTGTTACAGCAGCTTCTTTGCAGCAACGAACGGATATCAAAACGAACTCCGATCGACGCCAAATTTTTGGAATTGTTCATCATCTTCCAATCTTGATTCTGACCGGAGGGATCTTCGTTTCAACCGCTCGATCAACGGAAAAACGAAATAACTAAATAGCTACTAAACAGATCTATTTTCCGGAAATTAAAATTGCAATAAAATAAATTACATAATTTCTATACTCATATGAACGAATTTTCATCGTTGATATGAGTTTACAATAGATCTAACGGGTAAACAAAGTGCCAACCCCAATCCATCTCTTCAACCATAGCAATTTATCATTATCAAAGCATAAAACAAAGATAAAATTTTATCTACATGCAATTCCACTCCTTTAAATCGTTTATTTATGATTATAACTACATAAATCGTGGAACCTGGCTCTGCTACCACATGAAGGATGCAGGTTCTTAGATCTAAACAAATTAGATCTACTGTGTAGATGGATCACGATTTATATATTACAATACATAATTAAAGGATTTAACAACTACTGAGGGTTAAGATCATGTTACCAATAGTAGGAAGAGAGGCCAAGATCTTCTTATGTGTTCTCCAAACGGCGGTTGGTGGACACCCTTCTTGATACACGAGCCTCCTTGATATGCAACACCAAGAAAAACTTAGAGTTTTTTCTTCTTCTAAAACCCAAGACAAGAAAACTAATTATTTCTCTCTTTTTGCTATAGTGGTGAAATTTTCCAATACAAAAGGCAGGAGAACTCTTTATATATGAGAGAGTATACCTTGTCCTCAAGGATTAAATAATTAAGAGATAATTATTCCATTAATCCTTTATTCCAAATAAAAGATAAATAAAATGATTATCCCAAACAAATTAGGATAAATCATATTATTATCTAATATTCCATGAATTATCATTTAACAAATAAAAGATAAATCACACATTAAATAATTATCCAAGAAAACTAATTCCTTGACAATTAAATGACATTGGCGCCACTTTGTAGGTTACTAAGCCCACATAAAATGTCTTTTATGTGTATTATATTATTTAGCCCAACTAAATAATATCCATGCATATCAATTAATTAATTTGACCAATTAATTATCATTATGAGGCCCAAATAACAAGATTATTAGTCCGAATTACGAAGCCACATCGGGGACCATGGACCTATAACAGTAGCTCCAATAATTAATTATTCATCAAGCGAGAATAAGTACATTAATTATTAATTCCGGGATTACGCCACCATAAACCCGGAAATCGAACTCTACCGATTATAGATGTATACTTATACTCAACCCATGAGTGAATAAGCGTCCATTGATATAATCATTACATACGGATTAACCCTCCATAGATTGTCCATTACGAGAGGAAGTCTCCGTGAACCCGACTCGAGAATATCTTATCCTTATTTATCATTAACCCCTAGTGATCAATTAGTTCACATATCGACTAGTAGCTAATTAGTCTAAATATGAACTCGGCCGATCGATCACTTTCTTAGGGCTAACAAATAAAGGGATTTGTCTCTCTACTTCCCGCGAGGAAGGAATGGATTCCATGTCCGTGAAAATCGAACTACTTACTCATCCGGAGATAGTGCCAATGAGAAGTGGCTTGGAACACATATTTAAGTGAACCGTAACTAACACATCAAACACTACCCCGAGACAAGCAAAGCACTCGTGATCACCTCAGATTAAGGTTGATCCATATATGATCATCTAATGATTTAACAAGATTCCTCGATTACGGAATTATATCGAGAAATTTGATTAAATCGGTCGATCTATATGAATGCCATCATATATAAATGCCCCACGTAGGTACACTTTACCGACAAAGTCCGGATAAGACGATCACACCCTAAGGTGTTCAGGCGCATTATTGGTGTTTTAATCAAGAGACCCTAAACTCGATTAAGTTCACCACGGACTAACAGATTTAAGCATATCTCCACTAACTCAATCCTCACGTGTAATCCATACACTAAGTTAAGTGGTTACATCTGAGATATACTTAGGGTTTGCGGCGGTGTATTACTTTACAAGCACAAAGCAAGTAACTAAGGTGAGATAAATTCATCATCCATTTTTAAAAACAATTACACAAATTGTCTTTCGGGCATTACACCTAACAGGAATAAAGGTAGAGGCGGTGGGAGAAGCAGGAAGTGGGGTGGGTAAGGATGGGGTGTAAGGAAAGACGGTTTCATCAAAAATCACGTGGCGAGCGATGTAGACACGACCGGTGGAAAGATCGAGACACTTGTAATCGTGGTGAGATGGATGTACCCGAGAAAGATACAAGCCTTGGAGCGGAAGTCGGTTTTATGTCGATTATAAGGACGGAGGTAAGGAAAACAGGCACAACCAAAGACACGAAGGAAGGAGTAATCCGGAGAGCGGTCATAGATAAGCTCAAAGGGTGATTTGTTGTTCAAGACACGAGACGGCAAACGGTTGATGATATGTGTGGCGGTGGTGAAGGCATCTTCCCAGTAGGGTAAAGGAAGATTAGAGTGGGCAAGAAGGGAAAGGCCAACTTCGGTGATTTGACGATGGCGGCGTTCAATGGCACCGGCTTGTTCATGGGTGTGAGGGGCGGAACGACGATGTTGAATGCCTAATTGAGTGAGGGTGCGCTCAAAGTGGCGATATTCGCCACCCCAATCGGTTTGTATGGATTTTAGTTTGGTGTTAAAGTGACGTTCGATAAGTGCAAGGAAATTAGGAAAAATACGCTCAACGTCAGATTTTAACTTAAGTGGGTAAAACCAAATAAACTTAGTGAAATCATCAAGGACACTAACATAATATCGATTGCCATAAATAGAAAATTCGGTGGGTCCCCAAACATCCGAATAAATCAAATCTAAAGGTTTACTAGAGGTAAAATCAGAAGTATATAAAGGAAAACGATGACTTTTAGCTAATTGACACGGAGCACAAACCGCATCCGGTGATTTATTTGGAATGGAAATAGACAAAGTACGCAAAGCCTGATGAAGAACGGGATAAGAACAAAGTGACGAGAGGCGGTAGTGCCACCGTAGTAAGAGAGTTGGAGACAGTGTGAAGAGCTTGAATAGGCCGAGGTGGCGGACTGTGGAAGTGGTAGAGACCGTCACGAACATAGCCTTTAAGGAGCGTGGTGCCCGAGTAGTCCTTGACAAAAAAACCAGAGTCGTGAAATTCAAAATATGTAATTATCTCGAGCGAAGCGTTGAGCAGACAAAAGATTTTTTGTGAGGACAGGGAGACAAGTCACGTTAGACAAGTGATACGTGTGTGATTGGTTTGTGTGAAAAGTAGAAGAACCGAAGTGAGAAATAGGAAAACCTGAGCCATCGCCAACGTGAATTTGTTCAGAACCGTCATAGGGTTCAGAGTTGATATTGAGGTTGCGAAAGTCATTGGTTAGGTGGTGGGAGGCACCAGTGTCCGGAAGCCATTCAGTGTTAGGGTTATAGGTCGGGTGTTGGGGGTTACTAGCATAGGCCTGTGGGGAACGGGGGTTACGGTTATAGTGTGATGCAGCAGCAGGATCAGATGATTGTTCATACCTGTAATTACACGCATGGGCAGTATGCCCAAACTTAGCATAAATTTGACATATAGTGGAAGAATCGTTACCAGAATGTTGGTTGGAGCGTTGATTGCCACGACCACGACCACAACCACCGCGACCACGGTAGTTGGGAGAGTGGCCCCCACGTCCACGGTTTGAGTTGCTTCCATTATTGAAATTGCCATAATGTCCAGAGTTACCATTATTATTAATTTGGTTGCCGTAGGGTCCAGAAGCGCCATAACCTGCATTGGTGTTGTTCGGGCCGCGGGTATAGTTGCCTTGTGGTCCGGCAGCTGGTGAAGGAGTAAGGGGGACAGGCACGAGCCTCCGCCGTTAGGAGATGAGAGTAGAGGTCATCGGCGGTAAGGGCAGAGTTGGTAGAAACCATCGTCACAAGCGAGTCGTACTCCGGGCCGAGCCCCGCTAAAAGGTAGGTGATGAAGTCATCCGTGGACAAGGGATGGCCTGCAAGATGTAATTCATCAGCCAAAGCTTTGATTTTGAAATAATAAGCCGAGGCCGAAAGTTCATGCTTCCGTGTTGTTGCAAGTTCTTGTCGGATTTGGATCAACTTCGCGCGGCTTTGCGAAGCATAGGACTGCTGAAGAGCTGCCCAGATGGAGGCCGACGTGGTGCAATTATATACCTGTAACAAGACTTCATCGGAGAGGGAGGCGGTGATGGTGGAGAGGAGCATCTGGTCAGTGGTGGTCCAGGCATCAAGGTCCTCTTCATAGTCGGGGTTCGTCTCCAGTTTTCCGGTGGCGGAAACAATGGTGGGAGACGGCGGTGGGATGGTCCCGTCAATAAAACCGAATACACATGCTGCCCTCTAAGATATGGCATGATTTGTGCCTTCCAAAGGTTGTAGTTGGACCTCGTTAATTTGGTGATTTGCGAGAGGCGAACGTGGGGTAAAGGTGGGGTATTTTGGTGCAAACAATTGAGCCTTCATCGCCGGACATGGTGGTGGCTTTTCAAAGCGACGAGCTTGAAGCAAAGCTGCAGTCCGAGAAGAGGTGGAGTAGAGCAGAATAAAGCTGCTGGTGAGATGCTGCTATGCCGGAGAGGGTGACCGGAGAAAGGTAGGAGGCGGCTGGGTAGGGTATTGCGGCTGGGTGGGGTTTGTTTGTTTTATTTTGATTGGATCAAAGTGGCTCTGATACCATGTGGTAATTTATGTATTGTATTGATTAGTGAAACTGTTACAATGGTGGGTATATATATACACCATACAAAGGTACAACGGTAATAACAAAATACAATGTAATAATAAAGTGTCAACTACGTCGTATCAGTCATATCCTCAACAGGTATTGACTTGAACCAAGTCACATATAAAGCATCATTTGCAATATCCAACTTTCTTTCCATTTCAAATATCCTAAACAGAGCCCTTAACCTGAAACCGTACTTCTTCTACTCATCACCTAAATCCTTTGTGATCTTCTCATCACTGTGATGATACTTCTACAACAATGCACAAACAAGATAATACCCAAAATTAATAGCTCCAATAACACAACATGCTCAAAAGAAAAAATTACATGTATATATTGAGAGATAAACTCATATATATATAATTAATGAACGATCATTCATGTTTAAATCATTATCCAACAAGTTTGCATTAAGTTGTGGACTACGTCTGGACAAGGCAAAGTTTCGTAGTAAGCGATTGTCTTGAAGACTATATACATATAGGCTCTTGTCATTTTTGTCAAACTGATTAATGAAGTATATTGTATTTCTTTCTTTGAGATCGGTTTCCATAATGAACAAGACATTGTGTTTGAACTATGATTTAAGAAAAACACTCTATCCCCAAATCTTCCACTTTTACCCATTCAATCTTCTCATCATCATCCTCCTCTTCTTCTTCTTCTTCATCATAAATCGCCACCACCACCATCATCACCATCACCATCATCTCTACCATCACCACCACCATCATCACCACCACCATCAGCATCATGATCACCGGCATCGGCAATGCATCAAAGCATCAACGGCATCAACAACCTCCATTTTGAAAACTTCAGCTGCTGGCATTACTCTATGGGGAGTGAAGTTGTTTGACTTGATACAAACAAGAAAAAGATCACCACATGATTCAACCAAGAAAGTATTGCTACATGGTGCCCCAATACTCATTAAGACTGGACCTGATTCATTCAGTAATGTCACATCGAATTCGTTATTGTTCACATTAATGTCCACCACAGCAAGTGAATGTGTAGATCTTTCAAGTCCATAAATTTCTCCATTACAAAGGGTTATATATTTCAAAGCTACTTCTATGTCGCCTTCAACCCACGTTTCTTGACCCGGACGCCAAAGAATAATACGAGTGCTATCGTCATCCACGGCGACATAGCTAAATACCAACATACAATCAGGTTTTGAAGGCGATGAAGATAGTATGCAGTTTTGAATTAATCTTATTGTATTTCCACTTAAATTTGGCAACTTAAGCTTTTCCATGGACACCAAGTTTAACAAAAAGCAACTGTATGAATCTTCTTCTTGATCTTCTTTTGGTTGTGTGATCACAACCCAGCTTTCACAACTAGCTTGAATGTGGCTGTTGGATAAATCTGGGAACTTCCTCTTCAAACGACGATTCTCTTTTATATTATAAAAAGTCTGGATCTTGTTTGATTTTCCATGTGTAAACATCAGCCATGGGAATGGTTGTGTATTCGGTGGCTCACAACTAACCAACTTGCTTCCTTTCACCATCTTTGGTCACTAAAACCTAGCTAGCCCTAAAGTAAACATTAAATTCAACAAAACAAGACATATATATAATTATAAGAACTCCACTCACTACTGATAACAAATAAATTTCTGAAACAAGTATATATATAATATTGATTATGAAAAGAAAGTCGGAGGTATCATATATATTGATACCTCAAAAGTTGTTGGCTCGCGATGATTTTGCTTGCTGATGATTCTGATTTCAAAGCAAAGAAGGAATGATGGATACGGCCGGTGCGATTATTTATAGAAAAAAAAATTGTTTCCTAAAACCTGTTTCCCAAATCAAGGAGGAAAAGGAAATTGGATATGTTTCCCTTTTTTCTTTTTTTTTGAGTGGAAGATATGGTTCTAGGTTCCTAGAAATTGATAAGTAGCATCTATATATCACTAACTATTATAAAAGAGCCTCAAAAGTGTTTCTCCATAATATAATAATAATATTAATAGATAAACAAAAATAATAATAATGAGCATAAACAAAAACTAACGAAAAATTTAAAATAACAATCAGAAAAGGTAACGGAAAAATAAAAAACCAACCATCCATATCCACTCCTTTTATTTTATAATTTAAATCTTTTTTTTTTTACGAAAAAAATCTTATTAAAAAACAATCAGAAAAAGTAACGGAAAAATAAATAAAACAACCATCCATATCCACTCCTTTTATTTTATAATTTAAATCTTTTTTTTTACGAAAAAAATCTTATTATTGTATTTTTAATACCATTTAATTTCTAATTGGTCTATAACTTGCTAAAATATTGGTCTATAATTTCTAAAATAAAATTGGTCTATAACTATTGCAATCATATTATAATTATTATTAACTAAAAAAATATCATTCTATTAAATGATAGCATAATAAAAATATGATTCTATCATATGATAGCATTGAAACATTTAATATTGCTTTTTTCATGATGTGTCTTTATGCTTTTAAAAACTCTATATTTGTGTAATTTACAATAGAACCATCCCACATTTAAAATCAAGTATATGGAATTAATCTAAATCCTGAAATCAGAATGTATAATATATATAATTGATCAAGTATGCGAACATTACATTGATTAAAGTTAAAAAAATAAAATATAACGAGAACGGATAACATTTCACTGATATATATATAAGATAATAATTTAGTAAATTTAATCATACAACAACATAAATAGTCATCACAATTGATCGAGCATGTAAACATTACATTGATTAAATTTAGAAAAAATAAATATAATGAGAACGGATAAAAAATTATTAATATTAATATATATACAAGATAATGGTTTAGTATATTTAATCATACAACAACATAAAGAGTCTCACTTAAAAACGACATAAAGACTAGGGGTGAACATGGTCCGGTTCGGCCGGTTTTTATCATTTTTAAAACCGAACCATTTTATACGGTTTCAAATTTTTGAAACCAAACTAGAACGGTTTGAAGACGTAAACCATGTTATTCGGTCCGGTTTGGTTCGGCTTGGTTCCGGTTTATTACGGTTTTCACATTGTTCTTATCTTACTCGTTTCAATTCGATCATCAATGAATCATCAACTTAAAAAAACTACTATTAATGAACAAACAACTATATTATTAAATGACATACATAAATCTCAAAATGCATAACACAAAATAGTATTTTGAGTAAGATTAGGGAAAAAAGAGGAATAGATTTGTTTCATAAGTAAGGAGAGACAAATGGAAGATAGATAACACACACACACACACACACACACACACACACACACACACATATATATCAAATGAATAAACATGTGATCTGATTTGAGCTTTATTTAGTAAGAAAATATTCATGATTTTATGATCTCCAAAACACTCGATATTGATTATTTGTACAATGTTATTGTCAACATAACCTAATTATAAGCAAATCAAAGACAATCGTATATAAAACTAAGGTTTATAAATGCATTTATCCAGATAATAAAAAATATACATTATGCAGTTCATCAATATCATTAAGAGAAGTAAGTCATACAAATCAGCATCGACAAATATCCATAATGAAGTTCATCAATATCATTGAGAGAAGTAAGTCATTCATATGAGCATCCACATATTTCAAATATTGGTGTTGAGCAATTATAAAGAGAAGAACGAGTTAGCAGTGGCGAGTTGTGAACCGAAACTCAAGATTCTTTCAAAGGATTGAAGACAATTCTGTGAAATGATCAACAAAATTTGAATATGTAGGATATGAAATTAACGATGTAGCAGCACTATATTACACATAAAAAGTTCAAATAGATTGAGATAGATAGTAAAAAGCGTATAGATATTTTAAAGTATTAGATGTAGGTGTGTGTGTGTGTGTGTGTGTGTGTGTGTGTGTGAGTGTGAGTGTGTGAGTGTGTGTGTGTGTGTGTGTGTATATATATATATATATATATATCATCCGTTTTAGTCCGGTTTTAAAGCGGTTTTATTTTTTAAATTGTAACCAAATTGTATTCAACGGTTTGGTTTTAAGTTATATGAAAACCGACCGAAAAACCATGGTTTATACATTTCCGGTTTGGTTCAATTTGGTTCAGCCGGTTGGTTTGGTTTTTAGAATTTTTGTTCACCCCTAATAAAGACTCACTGGTTTTTAAGTCATACTCCTATCGCTTAAAATTGGTTAAATGAATTCAAATGCACTTAATAAATTAACGATTATCTTAAAACGACCAAAGGAATGTGTACGGCGTAGTGAATGATACTTCCAAATGCATGACATTTGGATGATCGAGAGAGTAGGCTTAATGTAAATACATTTTGAGGAATAACATATGTGTGGTTTGGCAATCTGAGATTGATTTTTCCAACAATTGATTGGGCATTCATCGAGGAAAGAAGTTATGAAACGATTAGGAGGTAGACCATTAGAATCGACGGTAGATGAATTCATCAACTCGACAAAAGACCATAGTAGAAATATATATCGAGTTTGAGAAATTAAGAAGCTTGGTGCAATTACAAAATCTCATGTTGACAGAGACTTACTTAATCAAATGTTTTATAAGAGGCCTTAAGACTGAAATCAAGTCTATGGTGAGATTGATGAAGGCTGAGGACATTGATATTGGCATATGCCAGAATCTATTATAATGGAATTGAATGACATCCATGTACATAAAAATAACACTAACCCTAGTCGATCTAGGTTCTCCATTCACCACTAAGGTGAATGATAAAAACTACGACAATCGATAATAAAGCAATTGTACATAAGGCAATTACTCTAAATAGTTGTAGGAAAAGAGGGCTATTGGGTTATGTTTGAGGTGTAATGAAATATACACTGTGGGCAAGTGTGTAAGCACAAACCCATACATTTTGGGTACTTGAGGATGATAGAGTTTGAGGAGAGATTGCGGTGTGATAGAACCAAATCACGCTATGTTAATCAATCAAGTAGATGTAAACAAAATGTCGAGTGAATTCAAGTGTCGTAAATAATGTGAGATTGATCAAGTTGAGAGGTTGAGACATTGTATTAGAGATGGATTGGATGAAAAGGTACATTCCTATAGTCTTTGACTAAAAGAAAAAGGAGGTGGTTTTCACTAACAATGAGTAAAAAATAAGGTGAGAAGTTACATAGAAGAAGCTTAACGTAAGACGACCAGTTGCAAAAGCTTTAATAAGAAATTGAGAGATAGGGCCTATAGACTCTTAGGGAGCCTCAATTTGATACATGAACATGCTCTGAATCATGTGCTTAGTGAACTAACTCATGTCCTAGAAGAGTGCCACGAGGTTAATGCAAATTCCCAAGGATTGCCACCAATGATGGGCTATGAGCATACCATAACTTTATATGAAGGTGTTAAACCTATGAAACTGAAACCTTATAGGTATGTTCACTGTCAGAAAGATGAAATATAGCAGTTGGTGGATCAAATACTACAACGAGGATTATACACCACAATAATAGTTCATTTTCATTACCCTTGCTCCTTGTGAAAAATAAAGATGGAACCTAAAGATGTATGTGGATTACAAAAGGTTGAATGAATTGGTTGTCAAGGGTATATACCATATTCCCTTAATTGATGAATTGTTGGATGAGTTTGAGAGAAATCTTGTGGTATTTTGTAAAATAGATTTAAGGTTTGGATTCCATCAGATTCTGATGAATGGGGATGTTGTCCAGAAGACTGTCGTTGTGACACATCATGACCAATTTGATTTTAAAATGATGTCATAGAAGTATGAATGAGATGCTGAGACCTTACTTGAGGAAGTTTGTGCTGATATTTTTTGATGACATCTTAATCTTCAACCCTGACATGGAATCCCATATACAACATCTTAAACAGCATGCTTAATTGTCCAAATGATATTTTGGACAAACCAGGATAGAATACTTGGTTCATATTATACATGAGGGTGAAGTGCATGCTGACCCAAGCTAGATTCGAGCCATGTCAAATTGGCAAAAACCCTATAATGTGACCATACCGAAAGGGTTTTTGGGCCTAATTAACATTTCTACAAGAGATTTATGCCTTATTATAGGATTATTGTTAAACACTCGAATGACCATAACTCAAGAAAGATGGGTTTTGCTGGTCACAGAGTGCCGTAGAAGCATACTATAAACTCAAGGAGGCCCCATTTTGCATTGAAACATATGCACGTGGCAAAGGATTATGGGCTATTTTACAACAAGACAATAAACATGTGCTTATCCAAGCTGGACCTTCATCTCTAAGGAGATGGGATTGTTCCTCAATGAGAAGGAACTCCTAGCACTCCTCAAGGCAATAACCAAATGGAAGCCATATATTCAAGGCCGGGTCCTTTGTCATCGAAACTGATCAACAGAGTCTGAAGTTCATTCTGGATCCGAGGTCCACTACTACACTACAACAACAAAAAAGGTGACCAAGTTACTTGGGTTGGATATCACTATTGAGTATAAAAAGAGAAGTGAAATTGTTTTTGTTGATGCCTTGTCCATGTAAAGTCATGTTGAGGGACGATTGTGTGTTGTGATCCACTTCTTGGATGCAACAACTTCCATCTACAAGGGTGACCTAGGCTGAGGAAAAATTTAAGCCATTGATGATTAATATAGCCATAGATCCCCATTACACTATGCACCAAGGGATTCTTAAATACAAATAAAGAGATGATATATGTAAACCATTGAGTTTTGAGATCGAAGCGATAGAGCGATTACACTCAACTCCAATATAGGGTCATTCAAGGGTTAGGGCATGTTATAGCATGGTTAGCGACCGTTGTATAGGCCTTGAGTCAAGGAGGATGTTCAAGAAATGATACAAAAGTGTATTACTTGTCATCAGTACAAGAGTGTACATGATAAACCTCAAGGACTACTTCAACCATTACCAATCCCACATTAATATTGCCATAGATCCCCATTACACTATGCACCAAGGGATTCTTAAATATAAATAAAGAGATGATATATGTAGACCATTGAGTTTTTGAGATCCAAACTGATAGAGCGATTGCACTCAAGTCCAATATAGGGTCATTCAAGGGTTAGGGCATGTTATAGCATGGTTAGCGACCGTTGTATGATAAGCCATGAGTCAAGGAGGATGTTCAAGAAATGAAACAAAAGTGTATTGCTTGTCATCAGTACAAGAGTGTACATGATAAACCTCAAGGACTACTTCAGCCATTACCAATCCCACACAAGCATGGTCCCAACTCAGCATGGATTTTACAGATGGATGCTTAAGTCTGAAGGGAAGGAAGTCATCATAGTAGTAGTGGACATGTAAATCAAGTTCAACCCTTTTTTTTTATTTTTTTATTTTCTTGCCACTAACGGGTTTCGAACACTGGTCTCCATGCTATGTTATAGTCTAACTCATCACTAGACCGATGCACCTTGTGCTGTTCAACCCTTTATTCCACTTGAGAAGAAAAGGAAGATAACATCACAAAAGCATGGAATAAAGCATTATTGATACACAAACGATCAAAATAAATATCCTTTAAATTAATTTGTATGATATTTTTCTTGTATGGTTAGTATTATCTAAGAATACTCATGTGGCACGATTAATGATTATTAGTCTTTATGATTATTAAATTTGACTGACACTAAATTATTTAACAGAGTATTTGCAGTTGTAATTTAATGTTAGTATAAAAATATACATAATTGAAACATTACACAATTTTTTGGACACATACTATTTTGATAATGTTTTTTAGGTTACAAGAAACTTAGAGAATATCTAAAGATATACCACATACTTATACAAATCTTTATTTGATACCAATAAAGTACGTTATTTTATAACTAAAAAAGCTTTTCATATTTAAAAGAATGAAAACGTAACATGCGAGTTTGATTCAATGCGTATGATTAAGAGAACGAAGTTAATTCTACCAAGCATAAAATCAAACTATAACAATTGTCATTATTTAACATATAGTTTTGTTTATGTATTTTTTGTTGGATAATATATATTTATTTTATAATTTAACGAATAATCAAGAATATACATGTAGTATTAAAAAAATAGTCTAACACGTGCGAAGCACGTACATTTTGCTAGTATAATATTATATAGAGAAAGCAATTTAGCCCGTTTCCGGAAGGAGGAAATTTGATATGTTGCCGGAATTTGGTAAGGAACAATAATGGTATTACTCCAAATTATATAAGGATAAGGGGAATGATTATAAAAAATTGAGGATAGGGGAATGTGTAAAAAGAGTCAAAGCATGACCTTCGTAACCCTTGATGACTTTCTAAGTAACTTTGCATTATCATTTTTATTGAGCAACAATTTTTGTAATGTTACGGATTGTTATATAGATTTTTTTTGAGCCAATACAAAACCACTACACAAAATCAAGCATAAACTTAACAGTGCTCTTGTGCCATGCATGTAGCAGAGGATTTTAGCAAAGTGTAAGTTTGTTTTATACAACATATATAATCAATAAGTGTAGATATATGAAGTGCAAGACCCAACTACATATATATTACATACCCATAGGAGTTCAATACCATAAACTAGGAGTGACCCTTACGGTTGGTCAGATGGCCCCGCCGCCGGTCCGATGAGGGATTTTCCAAAAATCTTGGTTTCTGAAACCGTATGAAATATAAACTCAAACTCATATAAGAGAAGGGTCTCAGCCTAGAAAATATATAAACTCAAACTCATATAAGAGAAATGTCTCAACCTCAAAACCTAGGGTTTGAAATAAACGAAGTTCATCTCTTAATACGATGGATGAAACAATTATCATTCCCCAAAGTGGGATACTTTAATAGACACTAGTACTATAAAATCCAACATGTTTCCAGTAAGCCTATTTTCTTATGCTCAGTTTGTAAAATTACCAATTTATAAAGTCAACACGATTACTAAGACATATAAAACATAATTTAAAACACATTTTGAGACCTCCTCTGACAATTGCATCATTATTCATAAGATTAATTGTTGATCAATGAATTTATAGAAAATACATATTAGCTGGATGTAATTTGAATTATAATTTGGTAATAATTTAAAAAACAGTACAGAAAGTATGGGCAATATAGAAAAGTAGCGAGAGAGTCTTCCAAATTTTGCATTATGATTCTTCAAACTTGAGATTCCAAAGAGCGCCCCGCCATTGATCAACAAGTTTTTTATCATCACAACAAGAAATCTTTCTCCCCTCAATCCCATAGCTTTCCGGTTGGTTTACTATTTCACACATTCTTAGATTCTCCTGACAAAAGATTGGATCCAAACGTTTTGAATTTACGAGTGTCAAAGGAATAGAACACAACATAATTGTTGTGAAACGCGGGAAGGAAAATCTTGTTCTTCATCATTGGTTATTACATTATTTGTTGAAAAAGAGGTTGGATTGCTTAGAAACAAGGCATAATCCCCTAAATCATGAACTTGTTCCCAAACCATCTTGGAATCATTCAATTTATAAACCGAAATCCAAGATTTCAATCGTCCAATCTACAAGAAAGTGTTCAAATGCCGTCTTGCGTGATAATGGATTTTGGGGATTATTAAGGACAGTCCATTTATTTTTATCAAGATCAAATACACCTGAATTCCCTTTTGTACCCAAACTTTAAACCATTCCCTTGTGAAAGACAGGGTTGCAAAAAGAAGAATTGAATGGTGGATTGTTTTCATGAGGGCCGACCCTCGCTTTTATTGGGCTTAAGACCAATTCTCCGAATTGGGTCTTTTAGTTGAAATTGTTTTTTTTATTTTTTAAACATACTTATTGTTAGATATTTTTTCATAAATGAATATTTTGGTTATCGTTTGCATAAGAGTTGCAGTACGAATTAATGTTATCGCAACGAAACGGGGGTCAAGGGGTCAGCGTTCCTTCGTAGGGGTCGAGGGGACAGCGCCAACTCGTGGGGGTTCGGGGGCAACGCCCCCGAAACCTAAACCAATACATATATTCATCAGTTCATGAAGGAATATGCATTTTCAGATACATGCATTTTCGAACTGATATGTACTTACCCTTTCGTGTAAGTGTTGCATGCTTTCATCCGGTGAACAGTGACAGCCCTACTCTTTCGTGCAAGGAGTACCTCCATTCGTTTATGGGGTACTTGCAACCTATAAAATGCATAAATATGCAGACGAAAATTCATAAGTATGACAACATCATCCGAAAAACTTTGAGTGTCCTCGGGTTTGATTTAAACAAGTCACTGTTTGAATCAAACACCCTCATTGTATCTTGAAAGATATTTTCATTTGATCCCCTAGTGACAAATCGTGTGGGACGAAACATCTCTTAAAAGACAACGTTATTAACGTGCATTGGAGTTTCTAATTCTCTCTCTAATCCTAAGTACTACATATTTTCCAACACTTATCGCGTTTTTAAAATCCGTAAATGCAAAAAATTAATAAAACTTGTTTGTATGTCTATTTTTTTTTTGGATCAAGTAAATTTTTTTATTAAGGTCTTTATCAATTAGAGTAAAAAAAATTTGGGCCTTTATCAAAAATGAAAATTAACATATTATATTAGGTTGGATCGGATTAAATCTACATGATTTGTTTTTTCTTTTAGCGAAACATGTATCGTTGGGCCCTCCGACACCGTTGGGCTTAAGACCCGGGTCTCGCGGGCCTTAGCATAGGGCCGGCCCTGGTTTTCATAGTAATTAAAGCTCTACTCTTTTTCTCCAGGACGTATGGTTGCAATGTTCAAAAAAGTCATGCCATACGCTCCACTCTTTGATGATTCTTGTCACGCATACATGTCAAGAATCCATATGCATAAATGCATATGGAAAGCTGAGACTGTTCAATTTGATATATTATGTACACACACAGACACATGTATTTGATGTATTCTTCTTTCTCCCTTATATGGCAGATATTGTTTAACGGATGACCGTTTGGCCAAAGCAGTCAACTTTCTTGATCTTGGTCATGGTTCTGGTTGGTTGGGAGCTTCTGCAGGTGATTATTTCATTGTGGTATATGTTTTCATTGCACTAAAGCCATTTTGGCCCTTCTTGTTTCATGGTTTTGCATCTCTCGCTATTGTCGAAGCTGCAGATTATTAATATAATTATTTTAATTATGTTTTAATTAAATAATCTTTATGTAAACTTGGGGATGATGTCATGTAGTTGTTAGTGATGTCATAGCAAGTGAGAGAGTAAATGCTTATATCACGGCAAATTGTAGAAGGGAAAGGTGTGAAAAGTTTGTTATGTGTTTTTCCTTATCTGTATCATCATCTTCTTCTTCTAATATCAATTTACCATTGTTTCTCCCCTGTTATCTATCATTTTTGCATTTTTCTTGTTTGGTATCAATTGATCCTCACAATTGGTATCGAGAGACACACCGATCCCTCCATATCTTTTTACGACAAATTAAGCCATGGCCGGCGAAGACCGGTGGGAAAAGCAGACCGAGATCAACGAGAGTCTTAATACGCGTATGGAAGAGTTTGAAATCGGCTAGCATCGATGTGCGTGATGTTGAAGCGGACCTTGCAAAGCAACATCGAAGCGACAAGAGGATTGGATCGAGGAGCAAACATCCGCTACGAAACAGACTGAAATTGGCAATCCGAGCTCCGATAAGCTTCAGAAGTTGGAATTTCTTCGCATTCCTAAGATTGACTTTCCGTGTTTTGATGGAATCGGCCCGAGGGAATGGATCCGCAAGTGTGAAGAATATTTCATCATGCATGCAATACCAGAGGAGTTGAAGATGAGGTTAGTAGCATTACATCTCAAAGGAGAAGCGGAATTGTGGCTAGGCGGATGGAGGTTGAGTAATCCGGCCAAGGCGACCTCCTGGGAGTTTTGTAAGGAAGAAATATGTGCCCGGTTTGAAGAAGAGCCCATGGAGGTTAGTAGCATTACATCTCAAAGGAGAAGCGGAATTGTGGCTAGGCGGATGGAGGTTGAGTAATCCGGCCAAGGCGACCTCCTGGGAGTTTTGTAAGGAAGAAATATGTGCCCGGTTTGAAGAAGAGCCCATGGAAGCTATTGTGGATGAATTCCATCGATTGAATCAAACAGGTACGGTCAATGAATATGTTAAGAAGTTTGAATCTATGAGGACCCTAGTTAGTACTTTTGATCCTGAGCTGAATGAGAGGTACTTCATTAATTGCTTTGTTGGGGGATTAAAGGATGAGATTAAAAGTATGGTCAGGTTGATGAATCCAAAATCATTGACTGAAGCCTTAAAACATGCCAGGGCTCAGGAATCTATGTTGTCTTCCATGGATATTAGAACCAAGGGTGTGACTAGAAGTTGGGGTGAATCCAGGCTTCTCTATTCCAAACAAAATGGTGGATAAGATGAAACAGACAGAGCTCGCCAAAATATGGGGAATTGATCATAGAACCATATCACCATTGAGATTCAAGAGAGGAGGAATAAGTGGACTGTGTTTTAAGTGTAATGAGAAGTTCTTCAAAAGGCACCAGTGTAAAATGAAGCAAATCAACTTTATTTTGGCGGATGAGGAGGAGGTATATGGGGAAATTATTCTGAGAATCTAAGGAAGAGCCAAACTTCACCACATTTGGCGGGATGTGAAATCAGTGAAACCTCCCAATTATCTTTTCATACTATGTCGGGGCAAGTGGTGGTGGAACTATAAGGATACAAGGTTTCTAAAGAAAAGGCCTATTAATATTTTGATTGATAGTGGAGCAAATCATACTTTCCTGGACTCACAATTGGCTAAGGAGCTACAGTGTATGGTGGAACCAGCCACACCCATGACTGTGATAGTGGCTGATGGGAGTAAAATACTTAGTAACAACCAGTGCCCTAATCTGCCCTGGTTGATGCAAGGACATAGGTTCACGCACGATGTAAGACTGATTAAGCTGGGTGGCTGTGATATGGTCCTTGGTACAGATTGGATGAGGAACTATAGCCCTATGACTTTGGATTTCAGGAAGATGGAAATGAGTTTTCATAAGGATGGGAGCAGGTGGTATTGAAGAGCCATCTGAGCAAGCCCAACTCAAGTTTATGAGTGCCCAAAAGTTGAGGAAAAGCATAAAAAAGGGTCATAGGGATTGTTGGGGTGTATTAGTGTGATGCAAACACAGGACAACGATACACAAGAACACGATGATGGGGATTTCAAGGAAGTGCTACGAGGAGTATGCAGATCTTTTCCAACCTCCTACTTCCTTACCACTGTGAGGACTCGGGAGCACTCTATTACTCTCAAGGAGGAGGCTGAACCTTTTAAACTCAAACCTTACAGGTATCCATATTACCAAAAGACAGAGGTGGAGAAACTGATAGAGGATATGCTGCAACAACAGATTATCAGACCAAGTGATAGTCCTTATGCTTCTCCTATTTTGTTGGTCAGGAAGAAGGACAACACATGGAGGCTATGTGTGGATTATAGGAGACTAAATGATGTGACAGTCAAGGATAGGTACCCTATACCTATAATAGATGAACTTCTAGATGAGTTGGGGAGTGCAAGGTACTTTACCAAGATTGATTTGAGATCAGGTTTCCATCAGATTAGGATGAAGGAAGGGGACATTGCTAAAACAGCTTTTGTGACTCATCATGGGCATTTTGAATTCAGGGTCATGCCCTTTGGACTAACAAATGCTCCTGCAACCTTTCAGAGGAGCATGAATGAGCTCTTAAGGCCCTTTTTGAGAAAATTTGTGTTGGTATTCTTCGATGACATCCTAATCTATAGCCCTGACAAAGAGACACACAAGAAACATATCAGTGAAGTTCTATCAGTGTTGAGGGAACAAAAATTTTATGCCAAGTTGAGCAAATGTTCTATTGGAAAGACAAGCATTGAGTATCTTGGCCACATAATACAAGATGGGGAGGTCAGAGCAGATCCTATGAAGATTAGTGCTATGGAAGAATGGCCTAGGCTGCTAACATCACTTGAGCTCGAGAGGGTTTTAGGATTGATGAGTTTTTACTGAGCGGTTTGTGAAGAATTATGGGATTTTGGCTAAGCCCTTACAGATCTATTGAAGAAAAATCGGTATGGGTGGAATGAGCGAGCAGAACAATCTTTTCAAGCCCCTTAAGACAGCCATGTGTAAGTCTCAGGTTAGTTTTGCACGATTTTGAAGCACCTTTTTACATTAGGCCCGATACTGCGTTGAGTGGATTAGAAAGCGATCTTTGCTACAAAGGGGTAGGCCTGTTTCATATCTCAGTGTAGGCTTTTAATAGCAAGGAGTTGGGGCTTTCTATATATGAGAAGGAGTTGTTATTTGTGATTATGGGTTTATTTCAAGGTGGAGATATTATGTACAAGGAAGACTTTTACCATTAGAACGGATCAAACAAAGTTTGAAATATTTACTGGAACAGAAAGCCACTACATCATTGCAACAGAAAGGGATCACTAAGTTATTGGGATTAGATTTCAAAATTGAGTATAAAAAGGGAAAGAGAATGTCATTCTTTGATGCTCTGTCGAGATGACCTCATCTTTGAAAGTTCAAGTATGGCCATTTCTGCTGCTGTTCCAGATTGGATTCAATCTATAGATAAAAGTTATGAGCAAGACAGTTGGGTGCAAGAGAAGATAAGTGCTCTAATAGTTGATCCAGCCTCTGTAACTGGATATACTTGGCACCAGGGTCTACTTAAGTTTGAGGGCAGGATTTGTATAGGTTCTCATGGTGAGTTGAGGAAACAGATACTCCACCAGCTACATTTCAGTCCTATAGGTGGGCATTCTGGAATGAGAGCTTGTCTTAAAAGGGTTCAGAGCCTGTTTTACTGGCCTAATATGAAGGAGGATGTGAATACAATGATTAGGGAATGCATGACTTGCCAACAATGTAAAGATAGGCATGAACTACCTCATGGTCTGTTGCAGCCATTGCCTATTCCAGAAAGAGCATGGAGCCATATCAGTATGGACTTTATTGAGGGCTTACCAAAATCTGAGGGGAAGGAGGTAATCTATGTAGTAGTAGATAGATTTACCAAGTATGGGCACTTTATGCCTTTGCAGCTTGGGTATACAGCTGAGATTGTTGCAGAAGTATTCTTTGAATCTGTTTATAAATTGCATGGACTACCAGTAGAAATTGTCAGTGATAGGGACAAGGTGTTTACATCTGAGTTTTGGCAGCATTTGTTAAAAAGGTCTGGAGTTAAGGTTGCCATGAGTACCTCTTATCACCCATGATGATGGCGGTGAAAGGGTTAATCAATGTGTAGAAATGTATCTCAGATGCATGTGTTTTCAGAAACCAAAAGGGTGGAAACAGTGGCTACCTCTTGCAGAATTCTGGTATAATACTAGTTATCACACTTCCCTCAAATTATCCCCCTTTGAAGCATTGTATGGGTACAAACCTACCACCCTGCCCCTGGGAAGTTTTGCAACAGAACAGACACATCTGTGGAAGAATTTTTGAGGAATAAATAGCTGCTCACTAAACAGATGAAGGAGAATTTGGAAATGGCTCAGTCAAGGATGAAATACTTTGCAGATAGGAAGAGGGTTGACAAAGAATATTTGTGGGTGATAAAGTCTTTCTGAAGTTGCGACCCTACTGATGTAATTCATTGGCCTTGAGGAGGAATCTAAAACTTTCAGCTAAGTATTATGGCCCTTATGAGATCATTGAGAGGATTGGAAATGCTGCCTATAAATTACTGCTACCTGCATCATCTAAACTCCACCCGGTGTTCCATATTTCTGTCTTGAAGAAGTGTATTGGGGCCCAAATCAATCCCAGTTTACAGCCCCCTGCTACAACTGAAGATGGACAATTGGTTGTTTACCCAGAAAAGGTGCTGGAAATCAGGTCTGTAAAGAGAAATAACGCAGCAGTGGTGCAGTGGAAGATTTTGTGAATGAATTTAGATGAAGATCACTCAACTTGGGAGGATGCAAGGGAGATTATGAAGAAGTTTCCAATGTTTAAAGGGCCTTGAGGACAAGGCTGTCAAGGGAAGGGTGATTGTCAGGAACTGCAGTTATTAATATAATTATTTTAATTATGTTTTAATTAAATAATCTTTATGTAAACTTGGGGATGATGTCATGTAGTTGTTAGTGATGTCATAGCAAGTGAGAGAGTAAATGCTTATATGCGGCAAATTGTAGAAGGGGAAAGGTGTGAAAAGTTTGTTATGTGTTTTTCCCTTATCTGTATCATCTTCTTCTTCTTCTAATATCAATTTACCATTGTTCCTCCCTGTTATCTATCATTTTCTGCATTTTTCTTGTTTCGGTATCAATTGATCCTCACAGCTATCCCCTATCTTTCATCTTGGCACGTCTACCACTCATCTATGTATGCATTTTCCAACTTTTTCAGTCAATTTTTCGATGAGCCAAAGTTGTTGGAGCATGTGACATACCTTCGTTGCTAGATTTTAGACACGTGGCACGCTACAAGTAGGGTAAAAGTGCTAAAAACCGTGAAAGAAAATGGACTAAAAGTATCTTTTATCTCGGTTGAACAATTAGGAAAAGGATATGGCGACTATATATACATTTGTATATCATTGATTCATAAACACTAGATTTATGATTACAGGCAATGTTGGATCCTGACTTCCGAAAAAGGCCAATTGCAGAAGCAGTTTTGAATCATCGATTCTTCTCCTGGGCTTCCGTTTAAGTTTTTGAAGATTACAGAGCCATGGATCTTGCTAACAGAGAGATATAATCAAGTATCCTCCCTGCAAATCTTTAATCTGTGGTTACACTTATTTCTCAGATAAGTGACTTGTAGTTCTTCTCTTTCAAGTTTAGTGTTAAATGCATTTGCAATGTTTAGTCCAAATTATACTCAAATTTGATTCACAATAAAGTGCAATAATCTTTATAATTAGACAATAAACAATCCTTTAATTTCCTTCATGAATTTCTTTGTAGCGAAGTTTTTTTTATCACGAGCATCTTTAAATTCGAGCCGAACTCGAGTTTAATACAATCTTATTTTGAGTTAAATAGATGTGTTTTTATTTAGGATGACACAACAAATATAGAATATTTTTCATATATTCCACTTGCATATATTCCATTAATTATCAATTTATCTCACAGTGAAAAGTAAAATTTAACATGGACATTGTTACTGGTAATACACTGAATCTACTAGGACGTAATACTACGTGTATTGTAGTTGTCGAATTTTGTTTTCGACCATAATCGAATTTTCAGATTTAATTCAACTATGGACATGTGGTAATCATTGTGTTGCCTCGAGATAGATTCGATCTTAAAGTGTATTGAATCAAATTATTGGAACATTATTCCAATGGCTCATTTACACACCAATTATACATTAAAAGCGGTAGAGGTGTAAGCGAATCGAGGCGAATTGGATACCTAATGTTTAAGTTTGTGTTTTTAATAGACAAACGATCGAGTTTGATTGTTTACAAAACGAACTTAATTTTATGTAGAGATCTGATGTGACACTAAGACAACGAACGTGTACGAATTAGCTCGTGTTTGTTCATTTAAAAAACGAGCGCAATAACATGTTTTGAGTTGAATTCGTTACATTTAACATACAAATAAAAATGTGTTTATACGAGCTGAATCTGAATTTATTCACGACCGAATCTATTTGGTAACAGCTATTTTATAAAAAAGGGACGAAAACGGCGTCAGTCTTCTTTTACTTGCCGTTGACGTGTTGGCGCGAGACAAAATAAAGTGCTTAAAGAGCTCTCAATCCAATGGAGAGGGTTAAAAAAAAATATTTGAAAAGCTTTGTTAGGTGATGAGTATGGCAAAGATTTATGGGACTGGGTTTGTATGCACAGACTAGCCTTCCATTTTCTTGTTTGTTTTTTTTGAAGGATTGTTTTTGCTTTTTTATTTTTATTTTTAATTATAGTTTGTGTGTTTTTTTTTTTTGAGCGGAAAGAAAATTTATTGGTGCAGACATGAAGAACATCCAAAGGGGGAGAAGAACCCCCATTCTACAAATGTACCAACATGTAAATAAGACCCATGACTAGCTAGAAAAGCTGTAGGGGCGTTCCCCGTACGTTTTATGAAATCAAAAGAAACGGAATCAAAAAAACTGAGGAGATCTTTGCAACCCGCAACCACCTGACCAACATCTGAAAAATCTTCATCATTTGATCGGAGTTTTTGAATAATTGTTAATGAATCCACCTCCATGATAATTCTATAGTAGCCAAAGAAATCGCAAATGAGAGCCCATGGAAAACTCCGAGTGCTTTTGCTTCGATTACCGGAATATTTGGGCCGATATGTAAGGAATAAGCGTTAAGAACTTCTCCAGTTTTGCTTCTAAAAATGCCACCAACTAAAAGCGAGTCTCCTTTAAGGCGCGTCCACGTTGCATTTGACAAAAGATGTCGGAGGAGGTTTCCATTTTATTGGCCAGTTTGGTGATTGTTGTCTACTAATTTGGCGATTTCTGTATTCAAACAAAAATCCTCACTCCCAGTTTCCGCCTCTTTTAGGAGGGAAGCCACATAAATTGGTTTCCTTTCCAAAATCCAAGAACATCGAGCCTTCCAAATAAGCCAAAAAAGATATAAAATCTTTCCTCATGCGAGCTCATCATCAATGTTTAAGACTAACTCAAGCACATCAGGAAAAGAATGCAACTTACCTCGTTTCCATAATTTGCTATAAGGCTCCATAGTCCAAACTTTACGCGCAATCGAACAATCAATGAGACAATAACCAATAGTTTCCGTTTTAGTCCAACACACGCTGCAAACACCGTTCGAGCAGCCCCATTTTTGCAAATTGTCGCTTGTCGGCAAGGAATTGTGAGCTGCTCTCCAAAGGAAATGGCTAACCCGAGGTGCAACATTTTGACTCCATAGTTTCTTCCAGAAAGGAGAAAAACTCGAAAAAGAAGCATCAGTAGTCAAGTTATCGTTGAATTCCGGGTAGTTTAAAGCAACAGAATATCCCGAGTTGACCGAATAAAGGCCATTTAATGTGAAGTGCCAGATTAGTCTATCATCCCGGTGCCTTGGTGCAAGGTTGATGCTCAAGATATAGTCAACAATATGTGGCAGGAACGAGGCTAGAATGAGCTCTTTATTCCATTTTCTTTCCCCTGACAGCAAAAGATTTTTGACGGTCCAGCCCATTGGGAGGGCTAGAAATGTATTGCCCGTCTTAAAATTGTGGGCCTTAGGTATCCAAGGATCTTTAAATACTCGAATATTTTCACCCAAGCCGATACGCCATCGTAACCCCTTAAGTAAAAGATCCCTTCCATGAAGGATGCTGTGCCAAACAAAGGATCCGTTATAGCCTTTACCTGCATAAAAAAAAGTCGAATTTCGAAAATATTTTGCTTTCAAAAGTTGAGCCAAAAGAGTATTCGGTTGATGGATAATGCGCAAATCTTGCTTCCCAACCTTGCTGAATTAAAAGCTCGCAAATTTTTAAAACCAAGACCACCCATAGCCTTCGGCTTACACAATCCGGACCAAGATTTCCAATGAAGTTTCTTGAGCCCTCTCTTGCACCCCAAAAGAAGCGCTATATGGTTGCCTCAACTTTATTTATCGTTCCAAGCGGTAGAAGAAAGCAACTCATCATAAAAGTTGGTATTGCTTGTATCACGCTTTGATTAAAATCTCTTACCATTTGCCGAAAGAATCTTCTCCTTCCACCCCCCTAACTTATTCCAAACCTTATCGATAAGAAAGGTGCATATTTCTTTTGGATCTCCCAATGAGATACGGCAATAGGCGTGGCGGTTACGTGCGGGCGGTTTTTCTCAGTTGTACCCCTGGTTCCGAGTCTAAAAGCGAACCGGAACCGCCGGTTCAATTTCTAGTCGGTTCCGCCGGGTCTTGGGAACCGGTGGGGTTTGGCGATTCTCGGGCGGTTTTGGTCTCGGCGGTTCCCGGTCCAGGCGGTTCAGATCACGGTTCCAAAAAAATCAATATTATTTTTAGAAAATTTGTATAACTTACGTTAAAATTAATAATAAATTCTAATTGGTTATTAAACAATATATAATATTTAATTTCATAATTAAATTTTTTTTTAAAACACACGGCTTGGAACTTATATTCTAAATAATTTTAAGTAAATTAAAGCATAATCGTAGTTTTCCATTTGTTTATTTTTTATGATTAATTTGTAAGTAAATTAAGCGTATATTTCATATTGTGATTAAGTTGATTTATACTTATAATATTATGTATATAAGTTGATTTTATATCTTGATGAACCGAGGCAAAATGTATATAAAAGTTGTTTTATTAAGAACACCATTACATAGTTGAGCAATACATCAAATCACTATCAGAAATATATTATAATGGTAGATAGTATTATGATAATATGAGAGTTAAAAGAGAATTGTGAGGAAAAAGTGATGAAATATGTGTGTATTTATAGTGTGATGAGTGTGTAATATTTTAAATTAAAAAAAATTTAAAAAAAATTTTATTAAATTTTTTTGAAAAAATAGGCGTGTATTCAAAAAGTGCCAAAGGTTGGAGAAAAAAAAATTAAAAATTAAAAACCGCCGGTTTGGGTCCCCTGGGCCGGTTCCGGCCGGTTTGACCGCCGGTTTCACGTTCGGTTCGAAGAACCGCCGGTTCCGGGCCGGTCCGGGTCCGGTAGAACCATAAACCGATGCAGAACCGTGGACCCGCCGGTTCACGGAACCGGCAACCTGTGTACCCGCCGGTTCCGACAACCCGCCGGTTTGGAACCGGGACCCGCTGGGTCGGAACCGGCAAAAGTACCGGAACCGGCGAGGTCTATACGGCAATCCCAAATATTTTCCCCTTCCAGTACTCTGAATGATATCAAGCTGGCTGCAAATTTCATTAGCAAGCGAGTGAGCCACTTTTGTTTGTGCAAAACAAATTTGCCTCCTTTTATCATAGTTAACTGCCACCCCCGAAAGTCGCTCATAAGTGTCAAGTACCAGCTTTATGTTCGTACATGAACTCGTATTTGCCTCAAAAAAATAATATACTATCATCTGCAAACAATAAGTGGTTAATGAGCACATCACCATTACCAAAAGAAACACCATTAATAGTTTGTGTGCCGTAGAAAAAAAAGAGTTTATATTAATAAAAAAAATATTTATTTATAGTGGGTTAATGCTATAATATTTTTAAAAGGTTTGTAGTGAAAAACTTTAATAAATAATAATGTGGCAATGTGATAAAGTTTTATGAGATGCTTTTAATAAAACCCTGTCATAAAACCCTTTTGGCTCTTGAAAACCGGTCATGCACAAATCCACCGACATGAATATCCAATTGCTCTTGAAAATTGGTAACTTCTTTATACTTTTCCAGATTTAATTACTTAAGTAACTCGAGATTTTAAATCCCATTGCATAAACTCTGTTGTAGGATTGGGTGGTTTTGTGGCCTGCATAGCACTTTCTCAAAGAAACAGTGACCCTACTAAAGCCTCACGCCCTTGGGACAATGTGAGAATTTGATGTCAGCTGCTTTTATTTCCTGTATTGATCTTCAAAAGTCTAGTTTGTCTCAAGGGACTTAAGGATGGATTGTACCAAAAATCAAGATTCATCAATAACTGTTTGTTTCAGTGCCTCATAAAATCTTGTTCAATGCAAATAAACATAATAGTTGGATTCCGAATGCTTTTCAGTTAAACTTCTTATATAAGAAGAAAATTTGGATAAGTCTCTAATACTTTAGGATTTATTTAGGTAAACTCTGCAACTAGCCATTAATCTGTTTTAATTTAATTCAAAGTACCTAACTTGACAATGGACAAGGTTTATTACTCTCATCCTTTTACTTCCATGAAATTGATGATAAGGTCCAACCTTTCCCAAAATATAAATACATAATCTATCTTCTCTATGTTGCTTATGACTAGGTAAAGTATGTGCTATTCTTCCTTTGTATTTTTTTTCCCGAACGAAAGGTTGGGTGAGGTGGACTTCACCACTAAAGTGATATCTAGTATCTGAAGTGCGTTTATGTTCTAATTCCCTTTAAGTGATAAAATTTCCAAGAAACACTATAAGTAGAGTAAGGTGTGGTTGGTTCTCAATCTCCATTTGCTTCTTACGTAGCACAACAGCCGTTGACGGGAAAAATGGTGCACCGGTGGTTCATTTGATAACTGTAGGTCGAACGTGGTGTTGTGCGGATGTGGACTTCAGATGGGTGCGTATTAGTATTGTTTTTGTGTGCATGTGTTTTGGCCGTATATGCTCACAATTCCACAAGTACTTTAACTATGTTTGGACTTTGTTGTGCCTGGTTTCAGAGTGGTATTGCATTATACATCATAAATATGTTTGCATAGATTGATGCAATCATAAAGTAATGTAGTTTAATGTTTCTTGAGAATCAGTACTTCAAACACCGTTGGAGGCTTTTGGAGCCAAGATGTCGTGTGTAGAATTTAAGTAAAAGCTAAAATAGAGAATTCTAATTGATGAAAACCTAAGTTTGATAACTTACATTGCTGATTACAATGTTGTCAACACCTACCTATTTATTGTAGTTTACGTCCCTTTTACGAAGCAACCATAACCACTAGTTGTAACTCTCTATTTCCTAAGACAACCATTGGGTTATCCACAACGATTATGTGACTTAGAATGATTTTCAACCATTCTGGTGCAACTATTTGATTATACATTTACCGCTAGATGTTTCCATAATAGTTGGAATCATAGATGCATGGACACATTCATACGATACGTGCTCTCTGAAGTTTTTAGACATGTACAATGCATTTGTTCGATTGACTGATAAGTTCAATTCATTTCGAAACAGTGCTGTATGTATCTTTAAGCAGGGAAACTCTGATATTGATGTATCCTTGGATAAGGGTGAAGTAAAAAAGAGGTTTCACCTCTGCCATGCTGTTGCCCTCATATGGTGGACTGCTCTGTGTTACGGCTGACCAACAGTTTTTCTTTTATAATTCTTCGGTTGATGTTGATTGTCGTATGTGTCTAAGTCTAAGAAAAAGGCTTGTCGGATACAATGAGGAGATTGAGACATGAAGTTTCTGGGTGAGGACGAGCAATTTCTTGCTGTTGCAACTAGTGTTGACTGTTGAGCATATAAGCTGTTATTTGTTGTGCAAGGCCCGAATGATGCTAAGTTTGTCTCCATTGCCTTTCTACTTTGTTGAACCATATCGTTAGGTGTTTTCTTGTTTGTGCAGGTGCGGGTGTATGATCTTGCAACCATGTCTTGCTCATATGTCTTGGTGGGCCATACAAATATTGTCTTATGTCTTGATACCTGTACATCAAGTTGTGGGAAACTTTTATTGTGACTGGAAGGAATGATAACACTGTAAGTCTACCGGTCCATTCCCAATTGTCTATCGTTAGTTGCTTGCTTTCATGCTTCTTGCAAATCGTCTGACATTGTTAAATGTTTCTTGCTTTCATGATACTCTCTTTCTCTGTGTGTGTGTATGCATGTATATACTTATCTGTGTGGATGTATACATGTGTGTATAGTATTTATAGATAATTAAAACAAAACAAACGATGGGCCGGGTTTTTGGGCTGCATTTGCAACTAAACAAGTTCCTAGCCCTTCGAATTGAAATTTTGGTAAAAAACAAAATTATAGTCACGGCTCTTCTTTTTCTTCAAGTATCTTCAAAGTTGACCATCTACAATTTGCATGGTGCTTCTGATCTCATATTCTTTACAATTTGCTCTTAGTCTTAGTAATTCCGTATTAAATTCGGTTTTGGCTAGATTTTGTGATTCAAATTTTTTTCCCCAATTTATTCCCCATAGTTTATTCTCTTGTCATTTTCTCCACATCAATCTTTCCCTTTTTGAGTCAAGGTATTGAATTCCTGAATTTCTTAGTAGTTAATGGTTTGTTGAGGCATTCATGAGAAATATGGTATTTTTTCCGTTAGATTTGGTTTCGAAAATGGCAAGTAGAGCCCAAGGTAGAGAGACACTCAAAAACAGGGATGTTTGGAAAGATTTAAATGAGATTATCGGTTCTCGGGAATTCATTGATACGCACATAAGACATAGCAGGCCTTGTATTCTAGTTGGAAATCTGAATACCAACGTGGATCGTCGTCTTTTAGAGTTTTCAGTCTTGGATTGGTGGTGGGAAGGACCAAACAACTCATCAATTCATGAATTTTCTCATTCTACAGACTTTGGATACATCTCGGTTGTCTTATTCTCCATGGGAGGTCTCTTCACACTAAATGAAGACCGATATAGTTCCCGAAACTAGTTTGTTATCGTTAATCCTATCAGGCCATCTAACGAACGAACCCACATAATACTTAGCATAAAGGAGATTGGGGAACTGAACATGCACAGGTTCAAGGTAATGAATATGGGTACGAACCTTTCGCTGCGAACCGTTAACAATCTATATGTTGATAGAAATCAAAAGCGACATAAATCAAAAGCGTGGGGTAGCTCCAATAATTGTGGATAATCAGAACAATGGGAAGAGTAAATACAGCTTGAACCAATGGCTTGATGGTTCAAAACTTACGAAGGATTTTTATATCTTGGGTTTTGATGTCGTTGGTGAACGGTTTTCTCATTCCATACCCAAAAGATTCGACTACATGACGCTGCAGTATTAACCGAACATGGCTGCTTAATGACAATGGAGTCATATGGCTTCATCTTGATTTTTCCAACTAGGATCACCGTGTGGAGAATGTAGGTTTGGATTGATTGAGTTATGCTGCCGTCACCTTGTCAAACTCCTCGATCGATATTGCACGTGGACAATCAATAGTGAAGCTAAGCTGATGTGATGAGATAAACACCGAACCGTACTGTTGTACCTATGCCCATAGGTAGACACTATTCCTTCCCTGAAGTTGTTGACAATGAGTCTTGTGTCACACTAAAGAACTAGCTGTGTATCTACCATAGCAACATCAATAAGAAATTGGTCTTTTAAGTGACTATCTTCGTTTAAGGTATACTCATATTTTTCCACGAATTCTTCTTAAGGTCCTCACAACCAAGATTTCTTGAAAGTGTTATGCAGGTTCGTTCGTTAGCTGACTTGTTAAGATTAATGATAATAAACTAGTTGAGGGGACTGTATCGGTCTTTATTTAGTATGAATCAACAAAGCTGATTATCCACAAGTATTAGAGTTGCCCCACGCTTTTGATTTCTGTCAACATATGGATAGTTAACGGTTCGCAACGAAGGGTTCGTACCCGTACCCAAACTGGTGTATGTTTTGTTCCCCAATCTTCTTTATGCTCCAAAGAGAGCGGTACACGTTCAAACCTGGATCGTAATACACCCAAGTATCTCACAACCAAGATTTCTTGAAAATGTTATGCATGTTCGTTCGCTAGCTGACCTGATAAGATTAATGATAATAAACTAGTTGCGGGGACTGTATCAGTCTTCATTTAGTATGACTAGACCTCCCACGGAGAACAAGGCAATCGAGTTGTATCCAAAGTTCGTAGAATGATGGAATTTGGTTTGTAGTATGACCAAGGTTTTTTGAAAGTTGTTTGGTCTTCCCACCACCAATCCAAGGCTCAAAGCTCTAAAAGACGACGATCCACATTCGCATTCGGATTTCTAACTAGAATACAAGTCCTGCTATTTCTTATGTGTATCAATGAATTCCAACCGATAAGCTCATTGAAATCCTTGTAAACATGCATGCTTTTGAGTATCTCTTTACCTTGGGCTCTACTTACAATTTTTGAAACCAAATCTAACGGAATAGGTACCATCTTTCTCTCTGCCATTGCACATAAATGTATCAACAAACCAATAACAAATTCAGGAGGTCAACCCGAAAATAATGAATATTGATTAAAAATAATTCAAAACAAACCAACTAATATCAATTAATTCAGGAATTTCCTCAAGAAACCAAGTAGTATCAAGAAATTCAGGAATTCAATACCCTGAATACCAATGATAATGAATATTGACTCAGAAAGGGAAAGATTGTTGTGGGGAAGATGACAAGAGAATAACCTACGGGGTTCTCTAAAAAAACTACCGGGAATAAATTGGGGGAAAATTGAATCACAAATTCAATCACCAAATCAAGCAAGAACCGAATTTTACTCAAAATCACTATGAGTAACGGCAAATTGTGTAGAATATGAGATCAAAAGTAACATGCAAATTGTAGATGATCAACTTTGAAGATACTTGATGAAAAGAGCCGCGGCTATAATTTTGTTTCCCTGCTTTTTATACCAAAATTTCAATTCCAACGGCTACGAACTTGTTTGGATGCAAATGTAGCCCAAAGACCCGGCCCATGTCATCATTCGGCCCATGTCATCATTTAGGATACATAAGTATCACATTCTGAAGTTCAGTAGGTGTTGATTTATTGACTATGCCAAGTCAGTGTCAACAAATCAAATCATGACCTGACTTAGTTGTTAAGCAATAGTTTGTCTGTGGACGTACGGTAGCAAATCATATCACATACTGAAGATCAATTGGTATTGCCTTATTGGCTAGGCCAAGTCTGTGTCAACATATCAAATCATTACCTAACTTAAATTCAAGTATTGATTGTTTGGCGCAGGCTTTCTTATACGTGGAAGTTATATATACATATTGTAACTCTCCCAAATCCCGGGTCTGGTAGCGTTAAGTGAGCCATAAAGGATCTGGTTAACTACTTAGACTGTCATGCTCGCTTGGCCTAAAAAAGGCTAACCCGAGTTGACAATACATTTACATTTCACACTTATAAGGAGACAATGTTTCTCCCACATTCCCAATGTGGAATATCACATTCTCCCCCCTTGTAAGCAAGGGGCGTCCTCGCCAGGATTCGTCTCAAACTTGTCCCTACCAGAGGAATCTAAAGGTGGTCTCACTGTCTCTCATGGTTTGACACTTAATTTTGTCGGATAGTCGGTTCAGATACCAGTTGTAATGCGAGTTTGGTAGCGCTAAGTGAGTCATAAAAGACCTGGTTAACTATTTAGACCGTTGTCCTCGTTTGGCCTAAAAGGACTAAAACGAGTTGACAATATATTTATGCCTCACAGTTATACAGAGGTAATGCTTCTCTCATATATATATGTCAGTTTAGTTGTGGCTACCGATCGTTATGCATGATGTATGATGGTGGTGGCGGATGGTAAAATATAGTCTTTCTCTTTACAATGAATATGTTTAGTAGTATTGACTTTAACTAGAACCAAGTTACATATGTAGTATCATTTTTGCAATGTCAATCTTCCTTCCATTTCAAATACCCTAAAGAGAGCCCTTAACCTGAAATCATACTTCTACTCATCACCCATATCCTTGGTGATCTTCTCATGACTTTGATGATACTTATACAACAATGCACAAACAAGATAATACCAACATGCCCAGTGATGCAGTATGAATATTACGAACGGGTAATCGGGTAATTATAATTAGGAAAATAATGTAAGAACATGAACGTTTGGATATAATTTGGACTGAACTCTCGAGAGAGCTGCCTACGTATCCAATTTAAGTGATAAACTGGAATCAAGTCCCCTCGTAGTTCAGGGTATCCTTTATATAGTTGTAGATCGTGATTCTCTTCCTTGTAGTGATGGGAGTTATCAGCGGTTATCTCTACGGGCGTGGGGTCTACCCACGTCATGAGGAATAGTTGAGGTGTTATTGACTTGGTCTTCACCACATTCAGCCCATTGCTCTGTCCAGGAACCATTCTGATCAGAACCAGGTGAGGTCTGCTCGATCATTTATCATGTCCGACTTCACAGTGCAGTCGACATTTTGATGGTCGGGCTTATTTGGATCGTTTGTCTCTATTATTAACTTTGGGCCTGGCCCAATTACAAATAACCCGACCCAGTGGGCCCATATATCGTCATAAGTCCCCAGGACTAGGGTAGCGCTTTACGGTTGCCCTAGCACGAAGCAGTTTCGCTTCCGTTATTAATTCTACGCTAAAGCGAGGCCAAGTTGCACCCATTTGTTATCATCATGTGATGAATCGAACCATTGCGTCGTATCCACTTCTTGTCATATAATCATCCCTCTTGTCAAACGCCACTTCTATATTAGACTTTTGGAATAGCGTCTCAGCAGTTACAAGTAAGTCTCTTTCTGTTGTTCTTTTACTTTTTTTGAAATCTTCATTTCGTTCATGTCTTTGAGAGCAAATACTGCCTCTAGCGATTCTATCGAAAAGTTGTTTGAGTCTCCAGAGAAAATTTCTAGGGTCATAGAGAGTGAGGAAGTGAATTCCTCTAACCCTGTTTTTTGTCCTGAAACCGCAGCAAACCTCAATCATCCATCCTCTTCCATTGATTTAAGAAATACCTCCACTTTTGGAGATAACCCGCTGTGTCTTTTGCCTTCTCATCTTCTGCCTCCTGGGATTTTTACTCCCACTTCAATTGTTCATCAGTACCCAGAAGACCATACTTCCTTTTTAAATACATTGAAGAGAGAAATCAACCGATTCGATAAAACCAAGGCGATAATGGCACGCCATGGTGTCTCAAGCAAGATGACCAAAGCAGAAATGGCGATCTATTGAAAACTTACAAAATCCAGGTGAGCTTTTGCGTTCTTCTTCCTAAATCCACTGAATATGCGTATAATCCCCCAGATGGCTTCTGTACATGTACTGTATATGTTGATCAGCTCCATAGCGGGTTAAGGTTCCCTCTTCCTCCTGGGTGTATTGAGGTGCTAAAGTATTATAAGTTAGGGGTCGGCCAAATACATCCGAATAGCGTTAAATTTCTGGTAGGTTTTATGATTTGGTGTCGCCTGAACACCACACCCTTCTCTGTGAAGTTATTCAGGAACTTCTATCAGTGCAAATTGACTCAGGGTAGTGGAGGGTGGTACCATTTTTGTCGCAGATCCGGTAGGTTAGCCCAAATCATCCCTCTGTCTACCAAAGATAAGACTAAGAAGAAATGGTCAGAGCGTTTCTTCTTTGTAAAGCACAACACTGGGGAGGATCTTGGTCGTTGGAATTCTTCCTCCATGAAGGATAAACTGGAGGATCCTATAGACGAAGCTCTGGTTACATACCTTTCCAATAATAACATTACTTTGACTTTGAGCACTATCATCTCTGCGTTGGTGGATGCTGCCCAGCTTCTAACGGCGGGGCCTGCCGGTTATGTAGAATTTACCAAGAAACAGTATCGAAAACGTATGTTTGTCTTTTCTCCTGCTTTTGCTTTATGAATATACTTTGACTATTTTTTCTCTTTGCAGTGGCCAATGTAGACAATCTGATCCATATTGACGTTGATGAGGAGGAAGAGAGTGACCAGCAGATACAAGAGGATTCTGAACGGACAGTGTCAGCCATTCCTGGTCAAGGCGAGACTTCTGCTCAGAAAGAAACAGGAGATGTAGCTGTTGATTCTGGGGAAGCCGCTCAGAATATTGTTGTTGCATTGGAGCCTTCTGTTCAGATTTCCCGAGCGTCGCAGAGAATACTACTCCAATCGAGTTAGATATTCCTCCTACTGACCCGGACTCTGCCCTGACAGCGGTGCCCTTGAGGTCTATTCCCCAAAAAAGCAAGAAACGGCCTAGACCTTCTTCATCTGGGACATCTGCTAGTGATTCCTCTTTCAATTTTGAGGATATGTCCGCTGATGACTTTGCTGATTCTGTAAGTGATTTCCTGAACACCTTCATTTTTGTTTTAATTTCTGTCTTCTAAGATATTCTCTTTGTAGTGTTACCGCCTGGGTAAGGCCTTGCACAAGAAAACTTCAAGCATGGCTAAAGATATCTCTTCCTTGCAACACAAAGTGATTCAGTTAGATGAGGCCAACGCCAAAATTGCCAGCCTGGAAGAATCTAATCATGAAGCCAATGCTAAGGTGGCAATTTGGAGGAGGTCCACCTTTGCGATCAATGAGAGATTGAGAAGTTAAAGTCCGATCTTGCCAAAGCCGAGGCGTGATCTTCACCCAAGAGGAACAAGCGAACTTAAGAGATCGGCGGTTGGCGAAATTGAGCGAGAAGCATCTCGCAACATCTTGCTCTCTGCAAAGAAGATGAAGGCTGATTTTGACGAAACCTTGAGGCGGATGGAGGAAATCCCCGCTCGAGAATATCGCCCGAAGGTTGTCATTTGGTATAAGTCTTCTCCTCGGACTTACGAGGAAATCCAGATCATATTGGCTCCCGCTTCTGCAGAGGATATACACTTGGTGTTGATGAGGCCAAACTCACGACACAGTGATTAACACACTCGCCTAATCACCGATTGTATGATAAAAAGCAGGGAGATCTTTCACGAAGCGATATGATGAATACAAGAATGGAGAAGACATAATTAGCAAATATGCTAAGAAAAATCCGCCCAACCTTCGAGAGAGACTCGGCCTTTGAGAAACACCTGCTCGGCCTTGGATCCTCTGCATCTTAATTTATTTCCTCTGAAAACTTTGAATTTCTTTGCGCTTTTCAAGCAAACTTTTGATGTAATAATTATGTATGTTATTTCTTGTCAATAACTTTTTTAATCTTTTGAACCCTTTGAGTTTGTACCTTTGAATTTGATATCCTCTGTTTAGATCCTTTGTATCTTTGAATTTGAAATTCTCTGTTTAGAGATTCTTGTCTTCATGTTGCACTGCAAAGAAGTTAGGATTTTTTATCCTTAGCTTCTTTATTCAATAGTTTCTACTCAGTATACCCTTGCGCTGCAAGTTTGGCACCCCTTTTTTATTATTATTATTATTATTATTATTATTATTTTTTTTTATTTTATTATTGGGACAGTTTCCCAGAATGCCCTTTCACTGCAAGTTTTGCACTTATATTTCTTGAGTGGGGCTTCTGCCCAGAATGTCCTTGCCTTGCAAGTTTGACACTTATATTTTTAGGTGGGGCTTCTGCCCAGGATGCCCTTGCACTGCAAGTTTGACACTTATATTTTTAAATGGGACTTACGCTGAGAATGTCCTTGCACCGCAAGTTTGACATTTATATTATTAAGTGGACTTCGCTTGAATTCTTGCATACCGCAAGTTCGATACTTATGTTTTCTGTGCATCATACGCTGTTTTTAGTTTTGTGTTTCAACACAATTTCCACACAAGTTAAAACATCGTATAATAATCATATAATGAACATAGATCTATATTCAAGATAACATTACTTAAAAAATGAGATTACTTTAAGGAAAAAACTTCCTTAAATGAACAGCATTCCAACTTCTAGGAACAGTTTTGCCAGAGGCATTAGCTAGTTGATAAGATCCTTTTCCATGCACTTTGATAATTTTATAAGGACCTTCCCAATTTGGGTCTAGCTTTCCAGTGGGGCCTTGCTTGCTGGCCTCATTTCGCCTCAGAACTAAATCGCCTTCTTTAAAATACGTACCTTTAACTTTGGAGTTGTAGTATTGAGCAATTCTTTGCTTGTATTTGGCCATTTGTATCAAAGCTATGTCCCTTTTGTGCTCTAGTTCATCTTTGAGATGCAGCATGTCTACTTCACGAGTTTCGGGACAAGTATAATTCGATTTCGGGAGACTTGTGTCCAATCTCTGCTTTATTCTTCTCGCCTCGCATCCATATGCTAAGGAGTATGGCGTTTCTGTGTAGCAGCGTTTTTGAGTGGTTCTATATGCCCACAAGATATTTGGAAGGTGGTCTACCCAATGAGACCCCTCTTGTTCCAACCTTTTCCTCAATCCCTGTTTTATTTGTCTGTTGGTTTGCTCCACCTGCCCATTGGCTTGAGGATAGGCCACTGAAGTAAAATGTTGGGAGATTCCTAGGTTGGTGCACCAAGTTTGCACTCCTTGATCTTCAAATTGCGTGCCATTATCGAAAAATGAGAACTTTAGGGATCCCATACTGCATAGAATATTCTTCCACATGAACTTGTATCACGGTTGGTTTGTGTTGGTGGTTAAGGGTTCAAACTTCCACCCACTTAGTGAAATAATCCACTGCTACCACTAAAAACTTGAAATTTCCCGGTGCTCGGGGTAGTGGGCCCACTAAGTCCACCCCCCATTGATCAAACGGCCATGGAGACACAATTGGTATCATTTCCTGTACAGGATTATGCGATAAGTTGCTATGCACCTGGCATGTCCGGCAAGTTACGATCGATTCTCTCGCATCACCTTGCATTTCGGCCAATAATAACCGTAAAGCCTACATTTCTGGCCGAGCTCTTGCTCCCAAATGATTTCCACAAATTCGAGATGGATTTCTCTTAATACATAATCTCCTCATCCGTAGTAGCATCTCAACCAAGGTGTTTGATAGGATTTTCTGTCTGAACGTCGTTGAGCAGAGCATACAGGTGAGAGTCTTATCAACTTTTCGGCATGTACTTTGTCTTCGGTAGTCTCCATCTCTTAGATATACTACAATTGGATCCATCCAAGTTTTTGCTGTGTGATTGGTTGTACTTCAATCTCATCACAACTCTTGTGCTTCAAACTGTTCAACCAACACCTTCTTGTGGGACAAGAAATTCGATCCTAGCTTGGATAAGGCATCCGCTCTGGTATTTTGGGCTTGAGTTATCTCGTTTCTACTTCTATCGTTAAGAAGTTACGCAATTTTTTTGTGCCCCTTTGCAAGGTACTTTTCATGGGGCCTTCTTTTGCCTCATACTACTCCCTTGATATGGTTTGTTACCATTTGTGAGTCTGTGTAGACCTTCAAATCTTGCACGCCTAACTTTTGCGCTAAGTTTAATCCAGTAATCAAAGCTTCATATTCTGCCTCATTGTTAGTAGCCTGAAAGTCAAAATGAAGAGCATATGGGAATTCTTCACCCTTTGGGCTAATGAGTAGAGTCTGCGCCTCCTGCTCCTCTTTGTTGGAGGCTCCGTCTACACATAAAGCCGCCACTGCTCGTAATCATTCTTCTCATTGCCTTGTTCTTCTCGACCTCTTGTTCTATAGCCAAAGCTTTTTCTTACGCCAAGAAATCGCTAATGCTTGAGCTTTAGCTCGCCGTTTCTTGGTTTGTATTCGATATCAAATCCTGCCAATTCAACCACCCACTTTGCCAGTCTTCCAGACTTGTCTGGTTTCTCCAAAATCTGCTTCAAAGGTTGGTTTGTTAACACAATCACTGGATGACTTTGGAAGTACGGTCTCAATTTCCTTGTAGCATGTACTAGGGCTAAGACCAATTTCTCCACCTCAGAATATCTACTCTCGGGCCCTTGTAGGGCTTTGCTTACAAAATATACTGGTCTTTGTATCATGCCATGTTGCTTTACCAACACAGCACTTACTGCTTCATTGCAAAAAGACAAGTATAGGAACATTATTTCACCTTCCTGTGGAGGAGTTAGAGTTGGCAAGTGGCTGATATGATCTTTTAACTCCTGAAAAGCTTGTTTACATTCTTCATTCCACTCAAACGGACTGGCCTTCCTAAGGATTTTGAAGAATGGCAATGATTTCTGTGCAGATTTCGACAAGAATCTGTTTAGAGCTGCTAATCTTCCTGTTAATCGTTGTACTTCTTTGATATTCTTCGGTTCAGGCATGGTCTTCAACGCTTCCAATTTATCAGGATTGGCCCTGATACCTTCTTTAGATATCATATAACCCAGGAATTTGCCTGACCTTACTCCAAAAGTACACTTTTTTGGGTTCAATTTCATTCCTGTTTGTCTCAAGACTTGGCAAACCTCTGCTACATCCTTCAAATATTGGTCAAGAGTCCTGCTCTTGATCAATAGATCATCCACGTATACTTCCATAGATTTGCCAATCTGTTGTTTGAAAATGGTATTGACTGCCCTTTGGTAGGTAGCCCCTGCGTTCTTTAATCCAAAAGGCATAGACACATAGTAGTAGGAACCAAATTCAGTAATAAAGGCAGTTTTTACAGCATCTACAGGGTCCATCATAATCTGATGATATCCCTTATAAGCATCTAGAAAAGCAAAAATTTCATAACCAACTGTAGAGTCTACTAGCCTGTCAATTCTAGGGGAAGTGTAACTATCTTTAGGACAAGCTTTGTTTAAATCGGTGAAGTCCACGCACATTCTCCAACTGCCATCTGGTTTCTTAACTAACACTGGGTTTGCTAGCCATTCTGGGTAGATAACTTCTTTAGTCATGTTGGCCTCGCAACTTGCTTTTTCCACTTTTGGTCGGGACGACTTTGTATCCTTTTGGAGCAAATGATCTCTTCTTTTGTTTCACTGGTTTCCTGGTTGGGTCGATGTTGAGCTTATGGACCGTCAAATCTGTTGACAATCCAGGCATATCACTTGCCTTCCATGCAAACACATCTTGGTAATCTTTCAAAGTGCTGATTAACATATGCTTCATTCACCGGTATCCAAGATCTATCCGACTTTGTGGATTAGGGGTCCAATTCATTTAGCATTATTGATTCCACTTTGGATCGTTTGATCGCCAACTTTTTCTTCATCTGGAACCAGGTCTTCCATTGTCACTGTTGCACCTTCATTTTTCCACTGATTGTGGCCGTGTAGCAATTTTTGCAGCATCTACGTCCCCTTTAACAGTAGCTTCTCCATCGAAAGTTGGGAATTTCACGCTGTTGTGTGCGGGCGATACCACTGCCCTCAGGTCAATTAGTGCTGGCCTTCCAAGAATCACATTATATGCAGATGGAGCCTTTACCACCACATAGTTCACCATCAGAGTCCTGCTCTGTTGCCCTTTGCCAAAAGTTGTCAATAATTTTAACATACCCACAGGATGTATGGGCGGCCTGGTAAATCCGAAAAGAGGAGTTGATACGGGAGTCAACTCCGAATCTGAGAGTTTCATCGCTTGGAAGGCGCTATGATACAGCACGTTTACTGCGCTGCCTGTGTCTACGCAGATCCTTCTGACCAGATTTTTCTGAATAACCGCCTCAATTACTCGCCCGCCGTTACTTACAACGGTGGTAGGGCATCTCTGGACCGTCTTGAGCGGTTCCCATAACTACGCTTTTTGCTTCCCCTTGCTTCTCTGCGCTGCCCTTTTTATCTTCCTGAACAGCCTTGCTACCTTCTCCTGGTCCACCCACAATGGTATTCACAGGTATTAATTAGGGCATTTTCTCATGCCCATCTGCATCCGGAGCGGATCTCTATGTCTCCTCCTGGTTTGTACTGTCATGATTACATTTTGAACTCTCTCCTTCCTCTGGGATTATCTCCTGCGCTCGATCGATGCACTCATCGATTTTTCCTTCCATCCATTCTTCTTTGCGTCGATATCTACGATCGAGATCCTACACTTTGTTGAGTCATGTCCAATGTCTTTATGGTACTTACACCACCTGGTGTGGTCTCTTTTCTCCTTGGACCCCTCAACGGAGGAGGAGTCTTAGCAATTCCTTTCTTCTCCATAATTGCGGACTTGGTCACGAGGTGCATTCGGAGGAATAAGGTCTACGTCCCTGCAAAGCACCTTTTTCCCTAATCTTTCAGAGGCGGGAGCGGTTACCCTATCCTGCATGCATTTCCTTTTCTTGTCATTCCTATCCTCGGTTTTTCCTTTCTTAGCATCCCTATGGGATTCTTCTCTCTTGGCTCTGTTAGCCTCTTCCCCCTGACAATGTCTGTATGCTATTTCCAGACATTCTTCCATCATGTTTGGATCTTTGCTGCTCAGCTTTGCATGTAACCGTCCTTCTCTAAGTCCTGCTATGAAGGATGCTACCAAGAACTTATCATCCAGATCTGCTATCTGGGAGCTAGCTAAGCTAATAATCTTAGTTCCCTTCAAAAAAATCCATAAGCTTTTTGATTTATTCAGGGTGCCGCCCCCCTTCAACGAATTAGAACCCTTTGAGGGGCCTGAGCCAGGAAGGGAGAGTGGCCGAGTGGACAAAAGCGATGATTTGTAAATCTGTTGAAGTTTTTCTCACGAGGTTGAATCTGCCTCTCCCACTTGTTTGTTGTAGACTTGAGAGAAGATAAAATAGGCATTAAATCGGCGTAGGAAGGCGATGTATTATTTTTATATGATTAAAAATATGTTATATTATTATGTTTTATCAACGAATTCTATATAAAATATATGAAATTATGGTATAAAGTGTTAGTCTTTATAATTTAGAGTGTTTAGTAATAATAATAATAAAAGTTGTAATTTTGTACCGATTTTAGTAAATCGAAGTGTCGTGTCGATTTACGTGGGTATTTGTGATGTTTTATTGCGATTTATAAACCAAGACCCGAGAATCGACATTTTGAAGTTTAATCATATCTCTGGAATGATTTAGAGAGTGCCACGAGTTTAAATGGTCAATTGAATAGCTTAAGTGGACAAGTAGCCAATCAATCTGGATAAGTAATAATAGAGAAATATCTTCGACAAACGAATGGCTCATCAAAATGATATTTTCAAAAAAAGTGTTCTTCACAAAAGTTGTAGATTTTTCCGAGAGTGTTCCAATGCAATTTAAATTATGAAGATTGGAGGTCTAGAACTTAAACAAGTGATCAAGTGGCTAATCGACTTGGATTAAGAAAAATCCCGTAAAAGCTTGGAGGAACACGAGGTCATCAAAAAGCGTTATCTGGAGAAGAGTCCTTCATGAAAGTTGTAGAGTTTCTCGAGATCTTAATTTTGGCATTTCGTTTGCAATTTTTGAGGTCCGAACTCGAGATATGAATTTTAGAAGTTTAATAATTATATATAAAAATAATATCTCCTACGCACATCTTTGGAATGATCAAGTTAGTGGGGATCATCATTAGTCCGGACCGATCCGGCCTAATACCGGACAGTCCGGCCTTGGAAGTTTTTTCTATATAAAGGAGCTCATTTAAAGAAGCGTGGGATGTACCAAAATTTATATATATAACGATCTATATATATATATATCTCCTTCTTCTTTTCTTTTTTTAGTAGTAGTAAATAAGGCCTTACGCCGTAATAATGTAATATCGTTGTAATGCTCGAGAAAATCTCGGAAGTCGGTTTTGCTAAAGAAGTTGTAATGTCCGGAAGATACGATTTACGAATCAATTGCCGTATTCGGGTAACTTTTCTTAAGTATTTATGTTTGTTTTTGTATTTTTTTGTTGTTATAATGTTTTTAGGCTAAATATAATCTTGGCCAAAACTATGTAATCGGTTTTATTTCGATCTTTTCGTTAAAGAAATGTTGTTAAGTTAAAATGACTAAAATTGAGTTAATTGAATCTTTTTCTATTTTGATCGTATTCGTATTGACATATTTAATAGATCTCGAGAATTCATAATCTAATTATGAATTGGCGCCTCGTAGTCGAGGATATGAAATAAAAGATAGAAAAACCGGAGGGTAAAATTGGCCGTGTGAACAACGTGATAACGGAATCCGATTTCCTAACCGGGGGTAAATTTGTTTTGGGAGAAATGAATTTTATTATAATTTGTACTCGAGATCGTAATAATGTTAAATCATCAGTTTAATTGAAACTTAAACCGGAAAGTTGAATCGTCCGGCTTTGACAACCGGAGCCTTTAAAATAAAATTGACCGTTTGATGAACGGAATGACTCCTTTTTATCTAAAGGTAGATTTGTACTCGGGACCTGTTTAGATTAATTAGTTTACCGTAACAGTTGTGGATCTTGGACTGATGACAATGGACATATGACAATTTCATACGCTCGTGTGAGGAATTGTTTACCTCAGGAGTGCACCGTTTCATTTACTCAATTGGACCTAAAATAAAAGGAGAGATCGAACGCATTTCATTTAATCGAAAAGATCGTATAAACCAATTATATAAGTTTTGGCCAGTTCTCTAAAATTATCTGTTTAGTATATTGGTACCTATATATTTATATCTATATATATACTTTGCAATTTATGTACATCTATATATATCTATATATCTATATATATTATATTAGAATAACTTTTAAATTACATATTTATTTTATGTTAACTAGAATAGTAGTGATCTGTGTAATAAAACTGCGGTTTAGATCGAGTTAATAACAGCTCTTTGGTGTTTAACCACACGTAAAATAAATTACCAAGTTCCCTGAGGATTCGACACTCTGACTCACCATAATAGCACTACGATTTGACCGGTACACTTTGCGGTTAGGATCGTTTAAACCAGGAAGCGTCTCGCCGATTTCTCGCACTCGTTTTCAAGGTTAGGTTTAGTCTGCATCGACTCTTTGGCGCCGTTGCCGGGGAACGTCGCTAATTTCTTTTTATGTGTCTATGGTTACTACTTGTATTAGCTTAAAACTCTCGAGAATAAGTCAACACTTTTCTTATCTCATTTCTATTTTATTTTTCGTTGGTTGTTACCTTTTAGGAAAATTACCAATTTTACTACTATCAATTTCGTGTTATTTTCTATTTTCGTTAGTTGATGACCGTGAAGTGGTAAGGCCCTCTCGTTCTTATAAGCTGACATAAACACTTACGAAAGGCGTTAAAGTAGAGAGTAAACGAGGTCATACTAGTCGTGGAAAATCGACCAAGAATCATCTTCAAACAGTAAATACGAGAATGGTGAAATCGGTGATGAAACACCGAACACAAGGTTGGAACATGCTCTAGGGCATGGACAAAAAACCTGTTAACCCTAATAATAATAATAATAGAAATAATCAAAATCGGAACCAGAATAATCGTAATAATCCACCAAACCCGAGACCTATATGTGATCAAGCAGTAAGAAGAAACCGGACTAATAATCCCATACTTTTACCTAATGAAGGAGCGAATAATTTGAAATTAAGTCTCATCTTTTGGTTTAATTGACGCAAGAGCCCAATTCTAGGAGAGGATGATGAAGATCCACATCATCATCTCTATCTTTTGAAGAACTGTGCAATCTGACCAAAAGTCAAGGTGCTCATAAGGAATTAACGAGAATGACTATGTTTCCTTTTTCTTTAAAAGGACGAGGCCGAGATTGGTTTATGTCTCTTCCACATCATTCACTTACTAGTTGGGAGGAGATTCAAACTGAATTTACAAACAATATTTCACTCTGGACGAAATTTGGAATTAAAAGTCGAGGTTGCTAACTTTAGACAAGGATCTCGAGGAAACTCTTGGGAATGCGTGGGAAAGATTGTTAAGAGCATGTCCCGATCATGGTTATTCCTTAGATATGCAAATTCAACTCTTTACGTAAGTAAATTGAGAAAAGACTCACGTGCGGATGTAGATCATGCATGTGGTGGTTAGATTAATGATGAGTGAAGCTCAAGCAGTTTACGATGCTATAGAAAAGATTTCCAAAAATAACAGAATGTGGGAAACCGTTCTAGCACCGGAAAAGTAGCTTTTGCAGGAGAATGTACGTCTATCACGGAAGTTCTAGCACACTTGGAGAATTTGAGTAGGAAATTTGATGGTTTACAATGAATAAGAACCAAAATTGAGAAAATAGTACACCAAATGAATACTCAAGTCATGATAATGTGGCATTAGGGAGTGAAGAACCAACAGGATATTCGAGGGAGGAGGTGAGTTTTCTTCAATGAAACATAGAATTTGAACAATGCATACTCAAACTCATTCAATGCTATTAAGAGATCATCCTACTTATCGATGGTCCGAAAACCCTAGTAAGCCAGGACAACCGCCATATCCAAATCCCATATAGGAATAATAACCAAGTTTATCAAGAAAGTACATCTAATCAGAATTTACAATCATTACCAAGATCCTATCCTCAACATACCACTCAAAGTATACCAAGACTCAGAGTTCAACTCAACTGCAGGAAGGAGTTGAAAAATGGGAAAAACTAATGGAAAATATGATGGGTGTGGTATCTACACTCAAGCTAAGAATATGGAAACGATGATGACTTCTATTGGTACAGTCCACTAAAGATATGAGTACAATAAAAACATCTATGAGTGGACATGATACCGAGAATAATGAGAACAATAGAAGCCTCATTAAGGAATATGGAAGATCATTTGAGTAGGGAAGGTGAACGTAACAACAAGAGACCCCAGGAGGATTACCAAGCAACACCGATGAAACCCAAGAGAGGTAAATGTTGTGGTTACTTAGAAGTAGGAAGCTTAGTGGAAGCAATGGAGTAGAAAACTTTGGGAATAATGAAGTAGAAAATGATTTAGATGGAAAGAATGATGAAACTAAAGATAAAGATGAATTCATCGACGAGGAAGAAGAAATTATAGATAATTTCTTGAAAAGGAATAAAAGTTTGGAACACGAAAATGAAGGTGAAAATTGGGTAAAAATCCCAAGGATTTTGAAAGACCCTATGGATAAAGATTTAAGGAATTTATTCAAGGAACATGTTAGAATAAATGAGAAGCAGGAAGAATCGAAAAATCAAGCGTAGATTGATTCAGGAACAATTTAAAGGAAAAATTCAAGAACACGAACATGGCGACTAAGTAATACTCAAAGGTTTAAGGAAAAAGGAAAAGAGAAATTGACTAAGGAGCCAAAGGTTATAGATTTAGAATCTTTACCCTACCCTCCTAAAGATCAAATCAAAAGGCAAAAGCGATAAGAAGTATGCTCGTTTCCTTGATACCTTTCGTCATCTTCATGTTAATATCCCCATTATTGAAGCTCGATTAATATACCCGCCTATGGAAAGTTTACGAAAGATATACTATCAAATAAGAAAAAATTAGAGGAATACGAGAATATATGCCTAAATGAAGAATGTTCTGCATTCTGCAAAGCATAAGTTACCACCTAAACTGAAAGATCTGGAAGTTTTACGATTCCATGTAAAATTGGAGGATTTCTTTTAAGAAAGTCTTATGTGATCTTGGAGCTAGTATAAATCTCATGTCTTATGAGGATTATAAAAAGCTAGGCATAGGAAAGCTTACTAAGACTGAAATGACTCTGCAAATGGCAGATAGATCGATTAAGTACCCTAAAGGAATGATTAAGGATGTACTGGTTAAAGTAGACAAATTCTATTTTCCAGTAGATTTTGTAGTTATGGAAATGGAAGAAGGATATTCAGCGCCTCTTATTCTAGGTCGTCCATTTCTAGCTACAGGAAGAACTTTAATCGATGTTCATAAAGGAGAGTTAATTTTGAGAGTCAATGAAGATGAAGTTGCTTTCAATATTTTTAAAGCTATGAACCATCCATATACATCACCAGAATCATGTTCTTTTATAGAAGATATTCATTCTGTCTATGATAATCAGTTACCAACTTTTGAAGACGAGTTAGAAGAATGCTTAACTCTGTCTATCTATAAAGAAGATGAGGAAGACATTGAAATGAAAGAGATAATCCTTTCTCTACAGATAAAGGAAGCTTTACTTTTAAGCCACCATGGCATAAGTATTTGGAGTTAGAACTAGAAGGACCAGTTCTTAAATCATCAATAGAAGATCCGCCAAAGAATGCGGAATTGAAACCGTTACCTTTAAATCGAAATATGTTTTTCTAGAAAGCGATAATCTATTACCGATTATTATATCATCTACTTTAAGCGAAAGCGACAAGAAGATCAATTAATAAGAATGTTAAGAAAGCATAAGAAAGCTTTTGGATGGACGATTGCCGATATTCGAGGTATTAGCCACGAGATTTGTGTTCATAAGATAATTACGAAAGAGGATGCTAAACCTTGTATTCAACCGCAACGCCGCCTCAACCCGAATTCTGATTAATCGTCAAGAAAGAGGTCATTAAGCTATTAGAAATGGGAATAATCTTTCCTATATCGGATAGTGAATGGGTTAGTCCAACTCAAGTTGTACCAAAGAAAGGAGGTTTCACAAAGTGAAAGAGAATGATAAGAATGAATGGATTCCAACAAGGAAATTACAGGATATCGAATGTGCATTGATTTTAGAAAACTAAATGATCATACTAAGAAAGATCATCATCCACTTCCATTCATAGTTCAAATGTTGGAACGTTTAAGTGGTCATAAGTATTCTTGTTTCTTAGATGGTTATTCAGTTATTTCTGAGATCTTCATTGCGGCAGGAGATAGAGAAAAGACTACTTTCACATGTCCTTATGGAACTTTCGCGTATAAAAGAATGCCGTTTGGTTTATGTAATGCTCTGCCACGTTTCAAAGATGTATGATGTCTATATTTTTCGATATGGTTGAGAAATTCTTAGAAATTTTTATGGGCGACTTTAGTGTTTATGGAGATTCTTTTGGTAAGTGTTTGTCGACTTAGAAAGAGTTTTACAACGTTGTGAGGATACCAATTTAGTTCTAAACCGGGAAAAATGTCATTTAATGGTATCAGAAGGAATTGTTTTAGGTCATAGAATCTCTCTAAGAGGATTTCTTGGACATGCAGGATTTTATAGGAGATTTATTGCAGATTTTTCAAAGATAGCAAAGCCGTTAAGTCATTTGCTTGAAAAGAAGTATCTTTTAACTTTGATAGTAAATGTATGGAAGCGTTTAAGACCCAAAGCGAAGTTAGTATCGCACTGATTTTGGTAGCACCGGATGGAATTTACCTTTTGAAATTATGTGTGATGCTAGTGATTTAGTTGTAGGAGCTGTTTTAGGTCAAATGTACAATAGAATTCTCAAAGCTATTTACTATGCATCCCACACATTAAACGTGACTCAACTAAATTATGCAACTACGTAAAAGGAGGCTGCTGGCTGTGATTTTTGCCTTAGATAAGTTTAGATCGTATATTGTCGGTTCTAAGGTAATAGTCTACACAGACCATTCGATTCACTCAAGTATTTCTTGAGTAAGAAGGATGCGAAACCACGTCTTCTTAGATGGATTCTCCTACTACAAGAATTTGATATTGAAATTAAAGATAAAAAGGAAGTGAAAACGTAGTAGTGAGATCACCTAAGTAGAATGGAGGCGAGGAAGAGATAGGGAATGAAATTAAAGATTCATTTCTGATGAACAACTATTTAGAATAGATACTCCTTCAACCATGCAATTATTAAAAATAGGATTCCTCTAAGGAAATCTCACCTTGGTTTGGAGATATCATTAATTACTTAACTGTGATTATATTCCGTCTCATTGGACTTGGCAAATGAAAAAGAAATTCTTTTATGACTTAAAATTTTATTCTTGGGAGGAACTGGACCTTTTCCGTAAATGTTCGATGGGATAATCGGAAAATGTGTGCTGATAATGAAACTTTAAGTATTTTATCATTTTGTCATGATCGTGAGGCGGGAGGACATCATGGAGGATGGAAAAGCGCTTTTAAAGTTTTACAATGTGGTTTTATTGGCCTACATTATATAAAGATGCTTATAAATACGTTAAATCTTGTGAATCTTGTCAAAAATGGGAAATGTATCTAAAAACATGAAATGCCTATGCAACCTATTTTAGAATGTGAGTTATTTGATGTTTGGGGTATAGATTTCATGGGACCTTTTCCTATATCGTTTGGAAAAAGATTTATTCTTGTAATGGTAGATTATGTTTCAAAATGGGTAGAAGCTGAAGCTCTTCCCACTAATGATACCAAGGTTGTCATCACGATTCCTTAAAAAGAACATATTCACTAGATATGGCATTCCGAGGGCAATCATTAGCGATAGAGGTTCGCACTTTTGTAATAGACCATTTACTAAGTTAATTGAGAAATATGGTGTAACACATAAACTAGGAACGCCCTATCATCCGCAAACCAGTGGTCAGGTAGAGGTGTCAAATAGAGAAATCAAAAGAATCATGGAAAAAACAGTTGATTCAAATCGAAAAGCGGGCAATTAAATTAGATGATGCGTTATGGGCGTCTGAGCGACTTTTAAAACACCAATAGGTTGTTCTCCCTATAAGCTAGTCTTTGGTAAGTCTTGTCATCTCCCAGTTGAGTTAGAACACCGAGCCTTCTGGGCTATTAGATTTCTAAATTTCGATCCTAAGGCTGTCGGTGATCATAGATTGCTTCAATTGACAGAACTAGAAGAATTTCGTCTCGATTCTTATGAAAACGCTCGAATCTACAAAGAACGCACGAAGTCCTTCCATGATAAGAGAATCTTTAGCGTGAGTTCCATGTAGGTGATCGAGTGCTTTTGTACAATTCACGTTTAAAGTTGTTTCGGGTAAGCTTAAATCAAGATGGGACGAGTCCATTTAAAGTAACACGGGTTTACAAAGCTGGAGTTGTTGGACTAAGCGATGGAAATACAACTTTTATAGCCAATGGACACTGAGTAAAGTTATTTGTAGAGGAGAAGGAATCCACCTGAAAGAAGAAATAATGCTCTTGATTGATCCCCCGACAAACTGAAAAAGCAGAAAGAAAAAGAAAAAAAAAAAAAAATTTGAAAAACTGAAAAGCAGAGAAACTGGAATCAGCCAAATACCAGGTGCTATCTATCTTTACTCTACTTTTCTGTAATTTTAATTATGTTTAAACTCTTTTCGTCTTTTACCGGATAGGCGTAAAAGAAACTGGATGTCTTTTAGATAGAATAGGAGTTTTTATTTTACTTTTGAAATTAGGCCTTGATAAAGATGTCGCGTTTTCTATAGAAGCTTTAGTTTTTGAACAAAACAAGAAATTGTTGAGAGAGATCAGATTAAGAGAAGTATGTAATGGAATATCAAGAAGTGCGATAAAAAGAAGGGCAAAGTTTCTAATGAGATGCTGAGAATCTGTGGAAAAAGTGAACATGTTGGACGTTTGTGGGAAAAACACAACCAGATCCAGGATGAGTGTTTGAATATTGTTAGGAAGGAACGATTAGGTGGTTATCCGAAAATCGATGGAATTCCGAGAGATAATTCAAATGCCTCGTTTTTAGGAGTTAGGTTGATCGGCGTTATATCGAACTTTGGAGGATTTAGAAATCGAAGAATCGGGAACCCTTAAGTTCGAGTCTTTTATTTTATTTTATAAAATTTTCGCATAACTTCTGAGAATTTTATAAAATTGGATCTTTATGAAAATTTGAGGAGTTTTATAAAAGTTTTATAAAAGTTGTTTTAATTTAAACGTTTTATAAGAATTGATATAAATTTATTAAATTTTTAGAAGCTTTTTATTAAAGTGTTATAAGGATTTTATTAAATTTTTATAAATTGTTATAAAAGTTCCTTCAAATTTTATTTTAATAAACTTATTTTTAAGACTTTAATTAAGTTTTATTAGAATTTGTATAAGTTTTATTCAAAAATCATAAAAAAATCGAAAAACAGAAAAATTTGTTCACGGACCGATCCGGCCTTAATACCGGACCGGTCCGGGGTCTGAAAACATAAAACAGACGGGGACCCTTCTTTTCTTCTTCTTCTTCCCTAATTTTTTCTAACAGCCGCACCCCACACCCAAACCCCACCTTACGAATTTTTTTTACTTTCCTTCCACAAAAATTCATCTCACACTACACCACTACTTGATTTCTTCTCATTATCATCTCCTCTCTTCAACACAAAGTGGAAAATTCAAAAAGGGTCAAGAACAAGCTCCATTCATTCCGGCAACTTTAACACTTTTCCGGCCTATTTTTCAACGTTTTCTACACTTTAAGGTATAATCTAGTTAATCTAGTTGTTAATTTAAGTATTTTCATAATTTTTAGATTAATTTCAACTGTTTTGATTTTTGAATGTGTTGTGACATTATTATTTTTTTTTCTTGTTTTTTTGTTGTTTTTGTTGATTGGCATTACCAATATCGTAGAATGGGTGAGTCAGTACTAGAGTCTCTAAAAAGAGAAAATCAAAATTCCAATTTCAACTCCCGTCAGAGGCATGATAATTTTATCACCTGAGGAGGAAGCTGTAAGTTTTGAAAGAACCGCATCACCTGAGGCTAAGAAAGCGTATACAAAAATTTATAGTAAGTGTGATGTTCTGGTTGAAAAAGGTTTAGATTTGGATGACTTAGGTGATGAAGTCAAAAATATCTTTAGAAGGCGTCAGTGGTTAGATTTAGCAGCCAGAAGGGAAGGTGAGATTAACACGACTATAGTAGCTGAGTTTTATTCGGTTTTATCTACTATGTCAGAAGAACAGCTTACTCAGTCGGAAACTGTACCTTTACGAGCCAGAAATATTCCTTTTAACCCTGCCGTCATTAATGCAATTTTAGGAGTTGAGTTTTTCTGATGAGGAGGATTACGAGGGTAGTCTATAATTTAGATGATCTCGCTAGTTTTGAAGCAGATCGCCTACGAGAGCCCAGACTGTTTTTGACCCGACCGCGGTGTGGGTTGAAAATCGGTTTAATTACGGGAACTGTTTTAGAGGTTTAAGGGCAATTAAAAGATTTATTAGCCATAATCTCTATCCTTCTCGTAAACACACTGCTTTTGGAAAGGAAGATGTTTGTATTGCCTGGGCTATGGTAAATGATGTTAGAGTGGATGTTGGAAAGGTCATGTTTAAGAGGATTTTTGAGAGTATTGTCATCGCCAGACCAGGGAGTCATCTTTACTTCCCTTGTTTTATCTCTGATTTATGTCGTAGGTTGGGAGTACCATTCCCGCCTAATGACAAGTTATCTACGGCCGATGGAAATCGATTGGACCTAGTTTGACTAGTCTTCCGGATGGTAGTATTAGCTCTTTGCTTAGAAGACGTCAAACTCAGCCAGCTCCACCAGTTTTTACATCTTCTTCTTTTCCATCTTTTTCTAGTCAGCCTCAACAAACTCCTTTCTCCAACACTATCACATATGACATGTTTCAATCCTTAGTGACAGATGTTGCGCGTGGTCAAGCCAATGTGGCTTTATTCATTTGAGAAGTACTAAGCGATGGTGTGATGATATTCGTAGAGGTTTAAGAAGGAACAGCGTTGCTTCGTAATCCTACTTTTGATGATCCCGCCTATCCACCTTGTCTGTGCCCGATCCATATACCTTACCACGATGGGAAACACCTATTCCACCACAGTCGAGCTTTCATCCATCGTCATATCCTTTTGGAAGCCAATCTAGTGGGGCAGGTGTATTTTCGACAGGTGTTCAGAGACCAGCGATGTCGAGTTGGGGAGGATTCACTGAGTATGCACATGTCACGTCTGGCATGAGTTCGATGGGTCTTGATAGTTCGATCAGACCACGACTTCACTCATCCATCGACTTCTCGATCGTTTCCAAGTTCGAGTTTTCAAGTTGATCCGGAGGAAGATTATGATGAAGATTGAATTTTAATGATTGATTAAACATGTTTACTACACATTTTATTGCATTCGACTTTTGTCATTTAACTATTAGTTTATTTTCAATTTTAAATTTACAATAGATTTTATAAAATTTTGGTTTGCATTTTAAATCGGTTTAGTTTTTATAAAAACTATAAAAAAAAAACCCAAAATAATTTTCGTATAATTAATACGTCATTTTATAAAATATAATGTGTCGTTTTATCCGTTCAGTATCAAGTTAAATTAACTTTACAATGTATCTTCGAGGAAAGAGTTAGTAATAGGCACGTGAAGTAAAAAATAACCAAAGTTCAAATTGACTTTCACCTCTCGTCCCTCAAGAAAGCGAGGATGAGGCCGGACCGGTCCGCCTATACTCGCCCGATCCGTGAAGGTAACAAGCATGACTCATTTTTTGAGTCTGCCTCGTTCATCCACGTATGTATTACTTTCTATCTATATAAAGGAGGCCGGGGAATGAGGAAAGGATACAAATTTCTTTCACCGCCTATCTACTTCCACTTGTAATTTTATTTTTTATCAAGTTTTAAAAATGTCGAACCACTCTCCTCACCATCTGTAAATTCTTACGAGCCTAATACACCGGATCATCCGAATCGCAAGCCCTCTAATGAGAGTATAAATTTACACCCTCGTTTTGCTAATTCTCCAATCCTATTGGAGAAAGGTTTGAATTTTGATAAAATTGATCGATTGGGGTAAAACTCTCATTAGGAGTTTAGGTTGGAAAAAATTTGTCGATACCGAGAGGACGGGTAAATGTCTCGATAGTGCGAGAATTTTATTCTGCGCTTATGACGACATCTATGATCGATATCACACAGATTGTTCTAGTAAGAGGAGTGGCTGTTCCCTTCTCTTCATTTATTATCAACCAAATTTTGAAATTCCACCGTTTTATGCCACATTTTGAAATGCAATGGGGACTACAAAATCCCTCTAATCATTTGAATAAAGTACACGAGTCTTTCCAATGTCTGTTTCGCTTTTTGATACAAATCACGACATGTCTACACGAGCTTTACTTCCACATCTAAAGGCGTGGAAGCATTTTATAAATTCTCGAGTTTATCCCACTTTGGGATTTTGGAAGTTTGGTGAGAATGAAATGCTTCTACTTTTTGCTTTGGCATTCGGTGTATTTGTTGATTGGGGTATATTGATTCAAGGACGGTGTTGGAGTTTGCAATAACCCGAGAGGTAGTAGGGAAACCTATGCCTAATTCTTGGTTGATATCACGTTTGTGTATTCTTCTCAATGGAGTAGAAGAATTTGAGACGGATGAAATTTTTCCGTCTAGAGATAGTCGGTTTGGATTGCTACCGGTTGATACACCGGGTTGTTAAATCTACTATCTAGAGAGTTGTTAGTAGTTTGTTAGTAATATTTAAGTTTTAATAAGTTAATTTAAGTTAAGTTTGCAGTTCTTTAGTTAAGTTTGTAATAATGTATCTTGTTTAATATATATGTCTTAGTTTTTTAAGTTGTTTGTTTTTATTTAATGATATAATTAGTATACGCTAAAAAAAAAAAAATCGGAAAAATAACGTTGATAGATAATTTTAATTTTATTTTCGAACCTACTTCTTTACTACTTATTGAACATCGGGACGATGCCACTTCGTAAGTGGGGAGTAGAGTTAGGTTAGAAAATTCATTAAAATTTTCGAAAAAAAAAAAAAAAAAAAAAAAAAAAAAAATTTTAAATTTTTATAAAATAAATATAATTATATGTCTAATTTAGATTTTAAGAAGATTTTAAGTTTATATAATGGAGTAATTAATATTAGATATTGTTTTTATAAAATTATATAAGTATGATTGATATTTATAAGTAAAATTTTTAGAATCATTTTCAATACGAATTATGAATTTGGAATTGGATTAAGTTTATTGATTTTTGGCACCACAAAAATATAACTATAGCCAAATAACCTACCTCAGCCTTGATTAGAGTGATCAAGACCTCACTCGAAATTGTCAATTATGATTAAATAACCGAGCTTTAGCTATTTTGGTCTACATTTCCTTGAAATACCGCAAGTTTGTACGTACTTATAAAAAGAGATGGTGACGTAAAAGCTAAATTTTGGTATATCTTTGAGATTGGAAAAATTAGATAAGTAGTAGTATATTCGATCTTACCTCATGACACTTGCAACATAGCCGATTTTGGTAATAAGTTCGGATATATTAATTAAAACGAAGCACCATATTTACAATGTAATTAATCAAATATCGTATCTTCCTTATCTGTGATTAACAACTTAAAAATAAAAAGAACAAATCGGATGTAGCTACCAATGATTGGAGTGAGTAGGGTATTATCACGAAATGTCCTATATCACTACATGAGGTAATTAAGCTCCCGATTGCACGATGATAGTAGTCCGGCTAGGGTATTATCACGAAATGTCCTATTTTTGGGAATGAAGGCACAAGATAAATTGAAAAGGAAAAGTTGAATCATAAGATCTCGGGAATTATTACAAGTTTAAGGAAACCGGACTTGTAATTTTCGATCGAAAGAGTAGTACTCGATCAATCTTGATGAAGCAATGCACTGTAAGTTTGATTTTCTACACACACTCACGCTTTTAGTTCTTAATCTCTAAAAAATATAAAAAAAAAAAAAAAAAAAAAAGAAGAGAGAAAATCTGAAAAAAGATCTTTGAGAATATGTTTTTTCAAAAATATGAAGATGTAGTGACGCATTGATTTGCTTCTTTCTCTTTTGATTTCCTTTTTCCGATTAACCAACATCTTGAAGCCATTTTTGTCAATTACTTTCTTGAAATTTCCGATTCCGAATTTCATAATAGTTGCGATTAAAAATAATTACGATATTTTATTTATACTTCTTAAGTATTACATATATAATTTTATCTAAATAATATTTAATGCTTAAGTTATTTCGATTATATACTCTTTTCGTTCTCTTAAGATTTTAAATTAAGATAGATAATATATTTATAATATTGACAAAATATATTATAATCGAAAAATTATACTATCTTTTATTATCAGCTTATTTTTGCTCGAGGGACGATCAAAAGCTAAGTGGGAGTAATTTGATGTATTATTTTTATATGATTAAAAATATGTTATATTATTATGTTTTATCAACGAATTCTATATAAAATATATGAAATTATGGTATAAAGTGTTAGTCTTTATAATTTAGAGTGTTTAGTAATAATAATAATAAAAAGTTGTAATTTTGTACCGATTTTAGTAAATCGGTGTAATAGTGTCGATTTACGTGGGTATTTGTGATGTTTTATTGCAGATTTATAAACCAAGACCCGAGAATCGACATTTTGAAGTTTAATCATATCTACGGAATGATTTAGAGAGTGCCACGAGTTTAAATGGTCAATTGAATAGCTTAAGTGACAAGTAGCCAATCAATCTGGATAAGTAATAATAGAGAAATATCTTCGACAAACGAATGGCTCATCAAAATGATATTTTCAAAAAAAGTGTTCTTCACAAAAGTTGTAGATTTTTCCGAGAGTGTTCCAATGCAATTTAAATTATGAAGATTGGAGGTCTAGAACTTAAACAGTGATCAAGTGGCTAATCGACTTGGATTAAGAAAAAATCCCGTAAAAGCTTCGGAGGAACACGAGGTCATCAAAAAAGCGTTATCTGGAGAAGAGTCCTTCATGAAAGTTGTAGAGTTTCTCGAGATCTTAATTTTGGCATTTCGTTTGCAATTTTTGGAGGTCCAGAACTCGAGATATGAATTTTAGAAGTTTAATAATTATATATAAAAATAATATCTCCTACGCATACGCTTTGGAATGATCAAGTTAGTGGGGATCATCATTAGTCCGGACCGATCCGGCCTAATACCGGACCGGTCCGGCCTTGGAAGTTTTTTCTATATAAAGGAGCTCATTTGCAGCAGCGTGGGATGTACCAAAATTTATATATATAACAGTCTATATATATATATATCTCCTTCTTCTTTTCTTTTTTTAGTAGTAGTAAATAAGGCCTTACGCCGTAATAATGTAGTATCGTTGTAATGCTCGAGAAAATCTCGGAAGTCGGTTTTGCTAAAGAAGTTGTAATGTCGGAAGATACGATTTCGAATCAATTGCCGTATTCGGGTAACTTTTCTTAAGTATTTATGTTTGTTTTTGTATTTTTGTTGTTATAATGTTTTTAGGCTAAATATAATACTGGCCAAAACTATGTAATCGGTTTTATTTCGATCTTTTCGTTAAAGAAATGTTGTTAAGTTAAAATGACTAAAATTGAGTTAATTGAATCTTTTTCTATTTTGATCATATTCGTATTGACATATTTAATAGATCTGAGGAATTCATAATCTAATTATGAATTGGCGCCTCGTAGTCGAGGATATGAAATAAAAGATAGAAAAACCGGAGGGTAAAATTGGCCGTGTGAACAACGTGATAACGAATCCGATTTCTAACCAGGGGTAAATTTGTTTTGGGAGAAATGAATTTTATTATAATTTGTACTCGAGATCGTAATAATGTTAAATCATCAGTTTAATTGAAACTTAAACCGGAAAGTTGAATCGTCCGGCTTTGACAACCGGAGCCTTTAAAATAAAATTGACCGTTTGTGAACGGAATGACTCCTTTTATCTAAAGGTAGATTTGTACTCGGGACTGTTTAGATTAATTAGTTTACCGTAATGATTGTGGATCTTGGGTGATGACAATGGACATATGACAATTTCATACGCTCGTGTGAGGAATTGTTTACCTCGAGTGCACCGTTTCATTTACTCAATTGGACCTAAAATAAAAGGAGAGATCGAACGCATTTCATTTAATCGAAAAGATCGTATAAACCAATTATATAAGTTTTGTGAGTTCTAAAATTATACATTTAGTATATTGGTACCTATATATTTATATCTATATATATACTTTGCAATTTATGTACATCTATATATATCTATATATCTATATATATTATATTAGAATAACTTTTAAATTACATATTTATTTTATGTTAACTAGAATAGTAGTGATCTGTGTAATAAAACTGCGGTTTAGATCGAGTTAATAACAGCTCTTTGGTGTTTAACCACACGTAAAATAAATTACCAAGTTCCCTGAGGATTCGACACTCTGACTCACCATAATAGCACTACAGTTTGACCCGGTACACTGCCGGTTAGGATCGTTTAAACCAGGAAACGTCTGTCAGATTTCTGGCACTGTTTTCAAGGTTAGGTTTAGGTCTGTCAAAGACCAACCGAGCGAAATGCGGCAAAAGAAAAGGAAGGAAAATCCATGGCCACAACTATCATATAAGGCAAGACTTGGAAGCAAGCTACCAGCGCCTATCGGCGAGAACTGGGCTTGGTTAGTAGTGGCTGCGGCGCGTTGAGGCACTTCTTCGACTCCTTTTATGCAATTATGAACTCCACAGAACTTTCTCAATTCCAACGCAACTTATCCTTTTGGAGCTGATGTAACAAACTGCGCGAGCCTCCCAACGAAGCCAACATAAATCCGATCCGAATAAAAAAAAGAAAAGGCAATTTCATTATGGTGGTATACCAGCCGCCCGTTCTGCAACTTCCAGTTCCAATCGAAGCATATAGATCCGTAAATATATTTGTATGTATTGCCACTTCAGTCGTGCTCGTCGTTTCTCGAAAGTATCTTTTTTCTGGGAACATGGTCAACCAGAAATTATTATGTTCGCGATTTTTCATCCACCGATGCAGAAAATGGTAAAATTTTCCATTCTCATATGAGGCCGGAAAGTGGATTGGCAAGAGGTCGGCACGAAATGATTCATCATGCTCAAACATGAGCCGATCGTTCGTTAGGGACGGTTTATAGATCATCAAATTCCCACAAATTCCATGAAAGGTGGGTCCATGTAAATGATCGAGATCTCGCAAACAACAACGCTCCTTCCCCATATGGAGTTCGGAACCCAAAGGCAATCGTTGAGTGAACAGTATCTTCTTTGTGTTAGTTGACCTAAGCCGCACCCTGATTGCTGGGGCGGGGCTCGGCCTCCGAACCGTATTGAATCTCTTGATGAATTGTAACACTGTTTCATCACTTTTTTGCCTAACAGTCAGCAAATAAGTCCGGTTTCTTTGGAAAGGTCTTGCTGCGATGAATGCATGCATGAACTTTCTGGTCAGAGTGGGGAAATCCGGTATAGATCTGGGGTTCAACTTGTTGAACCAATCTCTTGCCTTTCCTGTTAGAAGAGTTGCAAATGCCCTGCATTTCATCTCTTCTGGAGCGTTATACAAATTCATGTGTTGAATGTACTGATGCATATGATCGTATGGATCCTTAGTTCCATCATATGCTTGAATTTTTGGAATTTTGAACCCTGGAGGACATGGGAATGCATCGATGTCCTCAGTGAAAGGAGACACCAGCCTGAATTCATCTTGCTTGGGTTTAAGTATGGCATCTAACTCAGCTCTGGCGCTATCACCACTTGGGTGAGTAACTACCACTTGTATGCTTGATTCTGCTTCCTGCTTCTCTTTTTTAGCAGTTTGAAACGGGGTATGTGCTTCGGAAACATCATTATCTTGATTCCTCGCTTTCAAAACTGCCTCGAATATGGCTTTTATCTCTCACCTTTGAGATTTGCAGTTTTCGACCAACATTTGTTTAATTGCATCTGGATTGCTGGTCTGTCCTTCTTCCATAACTTTTTCCCCAGTTTCTTGGTCATTTCGACCTGGGCTTCTGTCTCCGATCTGATTCTTTTCTTTCTCTTGTTCATTTTGTTGTTTCTTTGAATTTCCTTGGTTTCTTGCCATTTTTCTCTATTAATCACTCACTAACTAGAATTAAGACCCTCCTTCTAGCGCCAAATGATGCAGTATGAATATTACGAACGGGTAATCGGGTAATTCTAATTAGGAAAATAATGTAAGAACATGAACGTTTGGATATAATTTGGACTGAACTCTCGAGAGAGCTGCTTACGTATCCAATTTAAGTGATAAACTGGAATCAAGTCCCCCTCGTAGTTCAGGGTATCCTTTATATAGTTGTAGATCGTGATTCTCTTCCTTGTAGTGATGGGGAGTTATCAACAGTTATCTCTGGACGTGGGGTCTACCCACGTACAGGAATAGTTGAGGTGTTATTGACTTGGTCTTCACCACATTCAGCCCGTTGCTCTGTCCAGGAACCATTCTGATCAGAACCAGGTGGGGGTCCCGCTTCTCTCTCGATTGTCATGTCCCGACTTCTGGTCCAGTCAACATTTTGATGGTCGGGCTTGACTGGATCGTTTGTCTTTATTATTTACTTTGGGCCTGGCCCAATTACAAATAACCCGACCCAGTGGGCCCATATATCGTCCCCCAGAAAACTTTGTCCAATCTGAGAGAGTCAATACTGTCGCAATTGCAGTATATGTGCTGCAGAATTGTGATAACCATGGTTCAAAGTCTCGGCCGAGTCATCTCTAGATCGACCCCTGCCAGTACAAAATTACGGTTTCGTCGCATAATAAGTTTGAATCGGTGTCATACCGGAATGACTTGGCCGATTTTCACCGATACATTGCACCGAGACGAGAAATCGGTCAAACTCGGTATAATATTGCCGGTTTGTATCGGATTCGACATTTGGGAATGGGAGCATAGAGAGAAAAAAGACACTAGACCCATAATAGCCACCCATAATGCCATAATAGCCACCTTCATTAATCAGCCACTCTATAAACCAAAAAAAAAAAAAAAAAAAAAAAAAAACCATACAAACTCTCAGGTAGGCTGGATACTAACAAAGGTACAGAGAAGTTGATGAGGGGATGCAACGTGTAAGGCTTGAGCGAAACAATATGGAAGTTTGAGTACTCGATGGTCTGACAACGAGCATCATAGGTCACACTTACCTTCTAGTGGTTCATACCACGAATACAGATCGATCTTATGATATGCCTATTGACATTAATGAGAGATCTATTACATCTACCAATAGCAGGAATGGTGATCAAGCAACCTCGAGATCGTACGATAGATTTTTATCTAGATCAAGTAGCCTAGATTACTATGATCATGGTTATGGTTCTTCCAATAACAAACTAGTGATAGTGTCACTACCTTGGCTTTGGATATTATCAGTATCATGACATTCTGGAAAGGTTTTTTAAGCATTTTATAGTTGTATTTAGTTATTTATAATTTATTTGAATTTTTGAGTTGTTTAGAAAATTTAAAGCATTTTATATTATAAAAACCATTTTCACCTGAAACGATACCGATACGCGACGATCGATGTGACTCGATGGTCACCGAGTTGGCCACCGCGATCGCAACTTTGAACCATGGTCATAACATAACTAAATATACACATATCGAACAGAAACACAAAATTGCTAATATAAAATTCCTAAATGCTCCCAAATAAATTGATAATACATATAACTATAGAAGTAAAAACAAACACACACACGCACTTGCTTGTATGTATTACACACACACACATATATATATATATATATATATATATATATATATATATATATATATATATATATATATATATATATATATATATATAATGAATGATCATTCAAGTTTAAATCATTATCCAACAAGTTTGCTTCAAGTTGTGGACTACGTCTGGACAAGGCAAAGTCTCGTAAAAGCAATTGTCTTGAAGACTATACATGTATAGAGTTGTCTTTTCGAAACTGATTAATGAAGTATATTGAATTTCTTTCTTTGAGACCTGTTTCCATGGCAGAACAAGACATTGTGTTTGAATTATGATTTAAGAAAAACACTCTATCCCCTAAATCTTCCACTTTTACCCATTCAATCTTCTCATATTCATAAATAAATGCCGCCGCCGCCGCCGCCGTCGTCATCATCCACCACCACCATGATCGAGTGTCGGCATCACCTCGGAATCAACATCAACATCAACATCGCATCGCACCACCGCCACCACCACCAAAGCAAAGACATCACCACCACCACCACCACCAGCATCAACATCAGCATCAACAACCTCCATTTTGAAATCTTCAACTGCGCGTACTCTACGCGGAGTTGAAGTTGTTTTACGGATATAAACAAGAAAAAGATCACCACATGATTCAACCAAGAAACTATTCATACATGGTGTCCCAATACTCATCAATTCTGGACCTGATTCATTCAGTAATGTCACACTGAATTCGTTATTGTTCACATTAATGTCCACCACAGCAAGTGATTGTGTTGAATTTTGAAGTCCGTAAATTTCTCCATTACAAAGGGTTATACAACTCAAGGGTTCTTCTATGTCGCCTTCAACCCACGCTTCCTGCCCCGGACGCCAAAGAATTATATGAGTACTATCGTGATCGTTCATGACATAGCTAAATACCAACATACAATCAGGTTTTGAAGGCGATGAAGATAGTATGCAGTTTTGAATTAATCTTATTACATCTGCACTTAAATTCGGCAACAAAAGCTTTTCCATGGACACCATGTTTAACAAAAAGCAACTGTAAGAATCTTCTTCTTGATCTTCTTTTGGTTGTGTGATCACAACCCAGCTTTCACAACTAGCTTGAATGTGGCTGTTGGATAAATCTGGCAACTTCCTCTTCAAACGACGATTCTCTTTTATATTATAAAAGGTCTGGATCTTGTTTGATTTTCCATGTGTAAACATCAGCCATGGGAATGGTTGTGGATTCGGTGGCTCACAACTAACCAACTTGCTTCTTTTCACCATCTTTGATCAGTAAATTAACCTAGCCCTAAAGTAAAATTAAATTAAAGCGATTCAAAGCGATTATGATATAGAAAAAGAAATAATGATATGGTGATATTATTTATAGGAAAAGATAAATTTTTAACACTCAAAAAAAAAAAAAAAAAAAAAAAAAAAAAAAAAAACTGTTTCCTAAAACCTGTTTCCCAAATCAAAGAGGAAAAGGAAACTGGATATGTTTCCTAAAAATTGATAAGTTTAATTTTATGATAGCATTTTAGTCAGGAAATTTAACATGGAAGTCTTTTAGTAGAGAGTTTCTCAGATCTAATAAAAAGCATGTGACACGTGACATTAAACACATTATAATTAAAAGCAAAACAATGTAAAAAAATCATATACACACTATGTTTAATGCCACGTGTCTTGTTTTTATTAGATGCAAGTTGAACTCTCTACTAAAGACTCTCCACAATGAAAACAATTAGTCAAGAAGGAAATTTGATATGTTGCCGGAATTTAATAAGGAAAAAATAATGGTGTTATTCCAAATTTGAGGATAGGGGAATGTGTAAAAAAAAAATTGAGGATAGGGGAATGTGTAAAAAAAGTCAAAACATGGTTGAATAGAGAGGGTAAAATCAAAATTGATGATAGTAAAGTTCTTATTTCTGCTTTTGTTAATTTTTGTTTTTCCTTTGTCAATAGAAATGGCAACCTCGCAACCCATCTTTTGGAAAATGAGAACTATCTCTCTTGATGGCCTCAAACAAAGGCGTGATGCCGTCTTCCAATGTTTTTTTGGCATGTTTTAATGATTTGAATCAATAATAAATTCTCCACTCTCTAAAAAAACCATGGTTGAATTTGTTATGACGTCATAGACATATTTTTTAAAGCTAAAAAAAAAAGAAAAATATATTTTCCAATTATACTATTTAAAAATCTATAAAAAGGAAAAGAATGTATCAAACATATACAACAAAATACGTAACATTACAAAAATAATTGTCACAAAAAATACAAAACCATTACACGTACGTATATAACAATACATAAATCACAATAAAATTAGATATTACAAAATCCATACGCTTAGAATAGTAAGAAATTTACGGTAAAAATCAGAGTATAAAATTCATGTAACGTCATGTAGCTAACGATAAGTGAGTAATAAAAAAGAGTCATGAAAGATCTTGTTAACTGCTTACAACGTCGTACTCGCTTGATCTAAAGGGGTTAATTAACCCGAATTGACAAGACACTTATGTTTCACACTTAATGCGTTTCACCCATGTCCAATGTTGGATATCACAATTAATACATACAAAACATAACCTTCGTAACCCTTGATGACTTTCTAAGTATCTTTGCATTATCATTTTTACTGAACAACAATTTTCGTAATGTTACGGATTGTTATATAGATTTTTTTCCTGACAATACAAAACCACTACACAAAATCAAGCATAAGCTTGATGGTGCTCTTGTGCCGCGTCGCGAAGGATTTTTGTACAGTGTGGAGTCAAAGCCACCACAAAGCTAAGTTTTATTTTGCCACATAACCGATAAGTATAGATACATGAAGTACAACTGTACAAGGCCCAACTACACATTACATGCCCTAAAGAGTACAATACCAGAAATTAGGAGTGACCCTTACGGTTGGTCAGATGGCCCTGCCGCCGGTCCGGTGAGGGATTTTCCAATAAATCTTTGTTTCTGAAACCATAAAAAATATAAACTCAACCTCAAAACCTAAGGATTGAGATGCGCGAAGATCATTTCTTAATACGATGGAGGAAACAATTATCATTGCCCAAATATTTTAATTAATAAACACTAAAATCCAACATGTTTTGCCTATTTTCTTGTGTTCAGTTTGTAAAATTACCAATTTACAAATATCAACACGATTACTAAGACATGTAAAACACAATTTAAACACCTTTTGAAAACCTCGTTTGATATAATTGAATCATTATTCATAAGATTAATCGTTGAAATTCACTCAATCTGCGAGAGTGAATTGCAATGAATTTCAACCATCAGTGAAATTCAGAAAGTATATATGCGTCGGAATGTGGTTATTGTGATCTTAAAATAAAGAAGACGAAAAAAATAAGATTATCATTTTTAAAGTTATACATCGAGAGTTAGTGTTTAAAAATAATGGATCAGAAAGAAAAATAATAATGTATCTCAACCCCTATTCCATCATGCGCAGAGCGGTTTTTTCCAATAATTTCATCTTTTTCGCAAGATGGAGAAAAAAAACGTGGAACATAAATTAAGCTGTATGAGTAAGCACTGCAGAAATTAAGGAAAATACATAGTAATAGCTGGATGTAATTTGGATTATAATTTAGTACAGAAATATATGGGCAATATATAGACTAATAGTGAGGGAGAGTCTTCCAAATTTTGCATTACTATGAATCTTCAACTTGAGATTCCAGCTGCGCGCGCCGCCATTGATCAACAAGTTTTTTATCATCATCACTACCAGAAATCTTTCTCCACTCAATCCAACAGCTTTCCAGCTGGTTTGCTATCTCACACATTCTTAGATTCTCCTCACAAAGATCGGATCCAAACGTTTCGAATTTACGAGTGTCAAACGAATAGAAGACAACATAATTGTTATGAAACGCAGCAAGGAAAATCTTGTTCTTCAGCATTGGTATAACATTATTCGTCGAAAAAGAGGATGGATTGCTTAGAAACAAGGCATAATCCCCTAAATCATGAACTTGTTCCCAAACCATCTTGGAATCATTCAATCTATAAACTGAAATCCACGATTTCAATCGTCCAAGAAACACGGATATTAAGTCTCCTCCACAATCTACAAGAAAGTGTTCGAATGCCGTCTTGCGTGATATCGGATTCTGCGGTTTATCAAGGACAGTCCATTTATTCTTTTCAAGATCATAAACACCTAAATTACCTTTTGTACCTAAACAAAAAACCATTCCTTTATGGAATACAGGGTTGCAAAAGGATGAAGTGAATGGTAGATTGTTTTCAATGTAATTAAAGCTCCACTCTTTTTCTCCAGGACGAATGGTTGCGATGTTCAAAAAGTCATCCCATATGCTCAAGATTCCGAAAACCACACGGTCCGAGAAGCATGCGCCGTTAAACTCGAAAGAATTTTGAGTTAAATCCGGTAGACGGATCACGGATTCAGTAAATGGATTGTAAAAGAACACTGAATAACCGTCTCCAGAAGACATAAGAATCCAACCATCTCTCGAAAAACGAGGCACCGCGTCCTTGTTCTGATGATGATCAAACCTTAAGGCATCAGGAACATCATCATGTTGCTTGAGTCCAGACAATAAGGGATGAAACAATTGGTAAGAAGGTTTCTCACACTGTTTATGCATAAGCCAATGTGTTGTTGGACCTAAATATGCATGCCAAGATTTAAATAAAGAGTGGCATGATCTGATATCATCAAGATGCAAGTGTCTAAAGATATATTCAACAGCCTCATCTGGAATATTTTCCCAATCCCTTTTCACTTCCTCTTCTGCCATCTGCAATAGAATTAATGTGATTATTCACGACATAGCTAAATATCAGCATACAACTAGGTTTTGAAGGCGATGAAGATAGTATGCAGTTTTAAACAAAAACACATAATAATAACTCCACTCACTACAATTAACAAATAAATTTCTGAAACAAAAAGATATATAATTAATGATTATAAAAAAAAAATACCTCAAAAGTTGGTGGCTGCTCGCACAGTTGATGATTTTGCTCGGTGATGATGCTGATTCAAAGCGATTATGATATAGAAAAAGAAATAATGATATAATGATGTTATTTATAGGAAAAGATAAACTTTTTCCTAAAACCTGTTTCCCAAATCAAGGAGGAATAGGAAACTGGATATGTTTCCTAGAAATTGATAAGTTTAATTTTAAGATAGCATTTTATGATAACAATTAGTGATAAAGAGGAAATTTGATATGTTGCGGAATTTAATAAGGAAAAAATAATGGTAAAAAAAAGGGTTGAATTTGTTACGACGTCATAGACATGTTTTTTTTTTTTTTTTTTTTTTTTTTTTTGTGTGGGGATATAGACATATTTTTTAAAGCAACAATAGAAAAATATATCTTACAATTATACTATTTAAAAATTTATAAAAAGGAAAAGAATTTATAGAAAATTATGAAAAAGGACAAAATAAGAGTATTAACTTGACATTTAATCCAGTGGAATAATATTTATGTTAATAAGGTTCCACTAGAACATTTTACCTTTTCCACTTACGCCGCCAAATGTAACCGCCATTCAAACAAGTGCGTAAATCATGGGAGTTATGTCTCTGCTAATGCATATTCCACATCTCCATTGGTTTTCCGACTAACTGGATATAATTTTTAGGGAGTTGGCTTGCAATTTCAATTCATATTAACCAATTGGTATTCCATTTTGTTTTACAATCTCTTTTGCGTTTTCGAAGGTGATCTTTTCGTTTGGTGGATTTCATCTTCGTCTTTTGCAAATAGGGGAACTATTCTGTTCAAGTTCTTTGATTTTTTTAACATGTCACTTTAAGCCACGGGATTGAAACAGTGTAGAGCTGTTAACGAGTCGAGCCGAGCCGAGAATTGATGTTTCGAACTCGAGCTCGTTCGTTTGTTAAATGAACAAAAAAATTTGTTAGCGGTATGTGAGCCATAAAGGATCTGGTTAACTAGTTAGACTATCATGCTCGCTTGGCCTATAAAAGGCTAACCCGTGTTGACAATACATTTATATTTCACACTTATAAGGAGACAATGTTCCTCCCACATTCTCAATGTGGAATATCACATTCTCCCCCTTTGTAAGCAAGGGGCGTCCTCGTCAGGATTTGTCTCAGACTCGTCCATACCAGATGAATCTAAAGGTGGTCTCACCATCTCTCATGGTTTGACACTTAATTTTGTCGGATAGTCGGTTCAGATACCAATTGTAATGCGGGTTTGGTAGCGCTAAGTGAGCCATAAAAGATTTGGAAAATTAGGGATAAGGACACAATCTGAAATATTTTTAAGTAATAGGAGGACATTTCTACATATTTTTATATAGGAGAAGGACAATCAGTATAATTTTATAGCGAGAATGACAAACAGTTAATCCGAAAATCGGTGAATCTCCCGGTGAATCCCGAAATCGGTGAATTTCGACGGTGAATCGAAAATTAGTGAATGTCGGCGATGAATTTTGAAAATTAGTGAATTTGATTGATGAATTTCGTCAATGAATTTAAAGCAGTGAATATCGAACACAAGTGAATTTCGATGATGAATAAATAGTTTTGTCTTTATGCAAAAGTTTCAAAAAGCGTCCTTCTACTCGATTGAGGAAATTTCATGTCTTCTCCTCATTCCCTAAAAGATTTGGTTAACTATTTAGACCGTCGTCATCGTTTGGCCTAAAAGGACAAACTCGAGTTGACAATATATTTATGTCTCACACTTATAGAGAGGTAATGCGTCTCTCATATATATATATATATATATATATATATATATATATATACCAGTAGGAAAACCCGTGCGATGCACAGATATTATACGTACAATCTAAAAACCAATATTAATCACATTTTGATGCAGCACTATACCGAACCCCTGATATAACAAAATTGCTACAGAAACAACAATAAGACACTACAAATATTTTTTTCTCTCTACCATTTCTACCAATAGGCCCAAGAAACACATTCGTTTCAAGAAAGTAATAGGCGAATAATTTTAAAAATACAAATTAATGAATTGAAAAGGAAACATAAAAAACTGAAATGAAAAGGAATGATCAAGTGGAATAAATAATGAAAGTGCATGTTCAATGTGATTACAGATGAACAAGTACTATAGTTTTAGTCGAGAAAGATTGCAGCATTCAGTTCGCTAACGACATCATTTCTTGAAATATGATATTCCAACATTCCAACTGAACGCTTCATCAGGATGTGTTGAAACCACTTTTCAAGTAAGACAAAAAAAAAACTCCAAAAGTTCTTTCAATTTCCATTGGTCATTCCTTTATCATGAAGGTACATCTCACGACATCAAGTGTAACGCTTAACCATTCGAGAATGGATGAAAATAGAGTACCTTTGAGTAATGGACTCTACAACAAAATGCATATACGTTTTAGCAGATTAATTAGCACAACAATACAAATAATGAGCAAGAAGCCCTTTTTGGTAGCTTAGGGTACATATGTATGACCAAGGTATCCCTGAATGAAGAAGCTAACTGATTTGAGATCGCTTTTACAATAATTAATTATTGTGGGACTCATAGGAATCAATATCAATTAAGTTTCTTCAAATGCCTATTAGAGAGCATTTGTGCATTTACGGCAACTCTGTAAAATAAAGATCCAAAACATTGAGATCCAATAAAAAAACATGTGCAACAAAACCTCTACTACATTTACTGCACAATAATGCTCTATTCAGATTAAGGTTTGTAGGGATTCCAAGAAAAAGAAAAAAAGAGAGAAAATTGATCCCTAAAAAATAGAGAAAAGTGGCGTCTAAGTGCGTGAAATGAAAAATATGTTAAAATGAACAATTGCAAGTGCTCTTATCTTCAACATTTAAGAAAAACAAATTGACAATATAAACAATAAAAACTCACTAGATGGCTAGGATCAGCAACTATGGGAAATAGACATCGCACAATAAGTGATTGCCTAGCCTGAGAATGAGATTAAAGAAATTCAAATCACGTCAATCAAGGTGCGTGCAGAACAACCAACAAATTAATATCAAGAAAAACAAACACATACAACTAAGTCGTAGCAAAGAAGTTCGGCCAGAGGTTCTTAACTACCGTAAACAATTGCAGTTCTGCAAGAAAACGTGAAATGAAATCAAGACAAATCGCAATAGAAAAAACTAAAAATGTCTAAGTAATAAGATAAAGAAGGCTATCCAAGGAAGATATAAATCTACACACACAATGCAAAATTACATGACTAAAGGTAAACCAACGTTTCTCTTCTTCACATCATTTTCATTGTACATGTTCATACACAATTTAAATGCAAACCATTGCAGCTACAGGACAAAGAAGGCTATCCAAGGAGGAGATAAATCTACACACAAAAAAAGAAAATGAATTAAAACTAAAAAAACAAAACAAAAATTTGTTATAACCCGTGTATAATTAAAATAAACAATTCGAATAAAATCAACAATTTTATTGATCCAAAGAAAAGATTACAAAAAGAAGTACGGAAAGAAATGATAAAGGATATGCAACGATCTGAGCCGAGACGAACTCTTTTCTTAAGACAAATTTGCCCCGGTATGTACCCCGGTTTGCAGCAATTGTCTCCCAGAAATTCTCAGATTACCTTTCAGAATAGTGGTACTACAAATTCTGAACTCCGGCGAACTCTAACAGTGCTTCAGCTTTCTCTTCACTTAATGCAAGAACAGAATTATGCAGAAGAATATGTATGCTATTTGCTGGTGTTGTAATTCAGTGTGTATTCTACTCTTGCAAAGGGACGTTTATATAGGCTGCTGATCAAGCCTGAATTGATGGCTGATTAATGACGCAATTGGAGAGCCAGCCTTGAAGAGGGTGAATGCACAGCAGCCTACGGTGATATATTGAAAGAAAAGAAAAAGTAATATCAAACATATGGAAGAGTGTCATAATCAATATGCGATGATGTTTGAGGGATTAAACAAAAACCACTTGTGAGTTATTGAAAATGTAGAAAATATGAGAGAATGGAAGCAAGAATCATGTAAAAGGTAATTGAATCAAAAATGACTAAAGGCACGAAGGTGCAACATAAATAGTTGTTTATCAAAATGGAACTTGAATTGTACATTTGTAACTACTGTACCTACTTTTCATAGAGAACACTTTTCACCTTATTGTGCAATAGTTCTTCTTCTTCTCCTTGCATCTTGCTCAAACTTAGAAACTATATATGGGCATTCCAATTGTTCACTTTACCCGTAAGGGGATAAATTATAAACTGAGACTACTTCTCTACTCTCCAATTCTCAACGAAAAGTATAACAATATCATAAAATTCTTAACAACAACAAAGGACATTAATAGGACGGTCAAAAAATTTAGTCACGCAATGTTCACACTACAATGATGAAATTACATGCAACTTGACTAAGAATTCTACGTTGAACTGGGTCATGCAATCCAAAAGTGAACAAAGAAGAGATCATGTTTGAAGTATATATAAGAAATGTCTGCTGTAATGGTTGGAAGTGCAAATGGTTGATAAACATATGTAAGGCCTACCTTGACGTCAATTAATATAATGGCTTGATCATTCGACCACATGAACTCTGCACATTAATAAAGAGAACATGCAAGTGTTAGAGCTACTAAAGGAAGTTAGCAACTCATAGTAATTAATTAAGAAGCAACATCTTCTTACCAATGCTGCCTTATGTATCAATGGCATCTAGAAACAAACACAAACTGAAGTTGTACATGCTTCTCTTTTTGGACATATACTCGCAGCCATTAAGAAACACTTTGATTCTGCACAACTTCAAATTGAGATTTTTTATCCCGGGCCGCGGCAACACATACGCAGTGAAAAGGAAACTTTATTATCACTATATATGCATATTCACTCAGCTTCAGGCTTCCCCAAAACACTTGTTGATTCATAAGTACACCTAAAACATTGTCATAAACCAAACAGAAGAAAATGGAAAAATAGGTTCAACTACATCAACAGAGGGTACAAAATGTGACAAAAGATTTGAAGGGGAATGCAGATGAAAATGATGAATAGATTTTGAGGGATAAGAGAAGAAGAAACTATATAGTCAATCCTCTACACAACAAATAAATAGAATAGGGATTTCAAACCTTATATTAAGAGTAAATAGATCAAAACAGATGAAGATGTCAGTTAGATTAGCATCTTAATAAGGGTCCTAAATGATGCTTCCTCTATGTGTTTCTGTGACCTCAAATTTACCTGAACAACCGCAAGATGATATAAACGATCATGAAATTTTAACACACCTACCCCATGTGTGTGCTTACCAACACATGCCCAACTGTAACATGCAGCAGTAGCAGCCAATGCAGCGAAATTTAAATCCAGTAACTCCAATTTCACTATAAATTACGATGTCACCAAAAAGCTAAAACTTTGAAAAAGAGGCATAATTTACATGTTAATGCATTGTAACGTTAAACATACAATTAGCTTCAGCTTTTAGCTTATTATTCTTATGAAGAGATTTTGGCAGGACAATCAGCTTCCTACTCAGAAATACTGCAAGAATGTGATACAATTATGATAACCAAATTTGAGATAATCGTGAGTTATGCAATTGTGATGTAATCAGGGCTTTTGCTAGTCATGTAAATTTTCCGGATATCGTTACTTATGCATCTGCAAAAACAGTAAAGCTGATAGTTTAATTCCATCCAAAATAAAAAAGATGAACATATAAAAGACCTTCAGCTGAATTATCACATCAAAGAGTCATTTACTGCAACGAAGTGCACGGAACATAAAAGTTTGGTAGATTGAGAGGCTAATTTAAAGGAGCGGGTCAATTGGCCAAAACGGGTAATTTTACGGTTATTTGCTTGAAAATATATAATAAGATATATATATATATATATATATATATATATATATATATATATATATATATATATATATATATTCTTAGATTAATTTTATCTTGTACTCAAACTACTTTAATGAATTACAAATAACGATATCACAAATAACGCAGGGACTTCCCACAGTCGGAGGGAAACCATTACAAAAGTTGTTGAAGAAGCTATGGTTGTAGATGCCATTATAGCGACAGAGAGCGCACATAAACAGGATGCAGCTTACGTCAAGGCAAACCCACTTGACATTGTGACTGAAACTAACACTATGAACACCATACAAGCCTCAACTCCACCGGATATCACTGCCCCTGGGCATTTTTCAAGTACTCATCCCGAATCTCAATGAAAGTCCTTTCATGGAATTGCCGCGGAGCTAGCTCCCCCGCCTTTTTCCGTCATTTAAAGTCTCTGCTTCATGAGTACAAACCAACAGTTCTTTTTCTCATGGAAACTAGAACATATAGTACGAAAGCGAACCGTATTCTTCGCCTTGCAAACTTCACAAATATGGTTGCGGTTGAAGCTAGAGGGTTCAGTGGGGGTCTTTGGATCTTTTGGGACGCGTCTTTCATTGATCTTCGGCTCCTCTTTGCTACTGATCAAACAGTGATTATGGCGGCTGTTTCTCACGGCTTGGTAAAATGTCTTATTTCCTTTACTTATGCCTCGCCTACCCCCTCTACTCGGGACGAGCTTTGGGATTTATTTGATTACATGTCTGCTTTCGTTCTAGTTCCTTGGTGTATTATTGGTGATTTGAATCAGGTAATTCACGCTTCTGACAAGCGGGGGGGTCGACCGGTGACAGGCCCCCATGTTGAACGATTGCGTGGACTACTAAATAGTGCTGGACTCGTCGAAATACCCTTTCATGGCCCCCGTTACACTTGGTCCAAATCCATACATAGTTCCACGGCTATTGAACAACGCATCGATCAGGCTCTTTGTAACACAAAATGGTGGGACTCTTTTCCGAACACTTGTGTTCACCATCTACCGCAGGTCCATTCCGATCACCACCCTATCCTTTTGTCGCGGATACCTTGCGAGTCAAAATCATGCCGAAAAACCTTTCCGCTTCCAAGCCTTCTTTGGTTGAAACATGTGGACTTTCAAAACTTTGTACAAGGCAGTTGGTATGTTAATGAAAATGATTTGCGAGGAGCTCTTGCCAACTTTAGTTCTAAACTCAAGGATTGGAACAAGTGCATCTTTGGAAATATTTTTATCAAAAAAGCGGTGTAAAGCCAGAATCGCGGGGATCCAACTCTCACTATCTTATGCTCCCTCGAATTTTTTTAACAAAATTAAACAAATCTCTTTTGCAAGAATATGATGTGATTTTATCTCAGGAGGAGATTTATTGGCACCAAAAATCTCGGTTGCAGTGGATTGAGGATGGGGAGAGGAACACTCGATACTTCCATGCATCAACTAAACGGAAGCGGAGAAGCAACCAGATTCTTTCATTAAAAGATAATACGGGAAACTGGATAGATGACTATGTGGCTCTTACTTCTATGGTTCGCCAATATTACGTTGATCTCTATACTGCGGAACCAGTGACTCCTCTCCCGGATGGTATTTTTGGGCTGAATCTTAATCATACAGATAAGAGGCTACTTAATCGTCCCGTTAGCTCCGGTGAAAAAAGCGATTTTGAAAATGGGGCTCTTAAATCCCTGGCCTGATGGTTTTCCGCCAATTTTCTATCAACGAAATTGGGGCGTGGTGGACCTTCTCTCACAAATTGGGTACTCAATGCTTTTCAAAACCGATATTTTCCACCGACCATGAACCGGACCTTTATTGCGCTATTACCGAAAGTACACCCACCGGAGTTGGTCTCTCAATTGCGTCATATTGCTCTGGCTAATGTCACCGCAAAAATCATCACTAAGATTATTGCAAATCGTCTTCGGCTTTTCATCGGAAAAATTGCGGATCACGAGTCAAAGCGCTTTCATACCGGGAGGCAAACTTACGACAACATTATTGTTGCCCAAGAAGTTTACATACTATCGCGCGAAAAAAGGTAACAAAGGCATCATGATCATTAAACTCGACCTCGAAGCGTATGATAGAGTTAATTGGGACTTCCTCCGTCATATCTTACACCTTGTGGGCTTGATAATGAGCTTATTGATATTATCATGTATTCACTATCGAGCACTTCGCTCGAAATTCTTTGGAATGGACTTCCTCTTGAAGGCTTTCAACCTTGTCGCGGCTTAAAGCAAGGTGATCCGCTTGCTCCATATCTTTTTGTCATTGTTATGCAGGTGCTGAGTTGTCTCATCCATCAGTCGATTAATGATGGTAAATGGAAACCGATCTCTATCTCCCGTGGGGATCGAAAATATCCACCTTTTCTTCGCATGGATGACCTGCTTCTTTTCTCGGAAGCCACTGTTGAGCAGGCCACAATAATTGATCAAGTTCTCACTAGCTTCTGCAACATTTCGGGTCAGAAAATTAGTGTTGCCAAGTCAAGGTTCGCCACATCCCCCAACACCCATGGCCGAACCATTTCTGATCTCGAGGGTGCACTTGGTATGTCACACACGCCCCATCTTGAGAAATACCTTGGAGTACCCTTACATCATACTCGTGTGAAGAAGGAGGATTTTCAAGGTCTTATTGACAAAGTTCGTGGTAAGCTGCAACCGTGGAAAGCAAAATCGTTATCCAAAGTGGTCGTGCTATTTTATCCCAAACGGTTCTCTCCACGACACCCTACTACCAAATGCAAAGCTGTTAAATTGCTGTCTCTCGTAACCCATGAGGCTCGACAAAATAATCCGATCTTTCTTTTGGGGGCACGATGTGGAGGAACGGGGTCTTCATCTAGTAGCCTGGAATCATATTTGCCAACCAAAATTTAAGGGAGGGCTCGGAATAAGAAGTTCTCGGGACATGAACACCGCTTTTCTTGCGAAACTTTCATGGCAGCTCTTGACGGAACCAGAAAAGTTGTGGGTGAAATTGCTCAAACGTAAATATGGTTCTCCCTTTGATACACCAAAGCCGAATTGTAGCTTTATTTGGCGTCATATTTGCTCGGCAGCTGATTCTCTGCGAAACGCATTCGGCATCGACGGCGATGGACATGTTACTTGGAAATTAAACACCTCGGGCAAATTCTCAGTCAACTCGGCCTACCACGAAATCCACCAATATGAGGAAGGCCCGGGGGACAATGTATGGCGTATCATTTGGTCCATTAAGGGGCCTCTTCGTGGCAATTTTCTCCTTTGGCAGATCCACCGTGATGCCCTTCCAACTGCGGGTCTTTTGGCTTCAAGGTCTATCAGTGATGATGGTGCTTGCCCCATTTGTGGAAATTCTCAGGAAACCACGTTGCATGCTTTGAGAGATTGTCCCTGGACCCACGACATGTGGAAACATGTTATTCACCGGCAACATTGGGACCACTTTGTCTGTCCATTCGACACACCCTCCTGGTTGGAAAATTGTTTGAAAATAAATATGTATAAACACGATAACACTGCGTTTTGGAGATTCTTGTTCCGTGAAATCGTGATGAGTCTTTGGTATTAGAGAAATAAAAAAAGCCACCACTCGGACCTTCCACGCCCGCCGAAGTTGATCTTTATATCTGAAGCTGTTCGCCGAGCCCGTGAACTTAGATTAGCTTGGCCTTGATTTTCGAGTTTCGTTTCTTCCAGTTAGTGTAAATTCCCTCTCATTTGATTTGTAAAGTTTGTACAGTTTGTTTATTAATAAAATATCCGGTTTCGACCAAAAAAAACTACTTTAATGAATTATATTTTTAAATAGTAACACTCTCATACACGAGTGATACCGGCATTTTTTGTCTTTTTATTATTTTTCATAAACAAACTCATGTGGTTGACCGAGGAAAGAAGGAAAATAGAAGCAACATTGATTGAGATTCTTTCTGGTGGATACTAGAATGGAAAGTTTGAGGATATGGTTCATGTTGTGGATGTTAAATATTTTAGAAGTGTAGTATTTCGTTTGTTGTGATTTTCAATAAGAATAGTCAATAAATAAATGTAATTTTATTTGTGATTTAGTAGAATATTTAGAATTTTATTATTGTAAATGATTTCGTTGCGAAAACTTCACAGTCTGCCATCGAGTCGACTATGAGAGTCATGAGGCAGCATGGACTGTTACAACAGTGGTATTGGTAGGGTCATGGTAGTGAGAGGAGATGGTGGTGGTGGTGGTTGATGGACGGTGACGGTGACGGTGGTAAATGGTTGTGACGGGTGGTGGGCCGACAGCAGTTGTGACTACCGATTGTTATACATGACGTATGATGGTGGTGGCGGCGGATGGTAAAATATAGTTTTCACTTTACGATGAATATGTTTAGTAATATTGACTTTAATTAGAACCAAGTTACATATATAGCATCACTTTGCAATGTCAATCTTCCTTCCATTTCAAGTACCCTAAAGAGAGCCCATAACCTGAAATCATACTTCTTCTACTCATCACCTATATCCTTAGTGATCTTCTCATCACTTTGGTGATACTTGTACAACAAGGCACAAACAAGATAATACCCAAAATTCAAAGCTCCAATAACACAACATGCCCAGAAAACCTTGTCCAATCTCCCTTTGTTTATATTATCCGGCAACCAATCCGTCGTCTTTCTCACAAGATTTATCACAGCATTTCCAAGATAGAAAGCAATCCCAATAAACATGGCCACCACCGCCGTCGATGTGCTCTTCAGTGAATCCGGAAATTCACCGTAATAGAAAGCAACATGTCCCGGAAAAGTAAATGCTTCTCCGGCACCGGCTAATGCCAACGCCGGCACCAGCCAGAAAACCGACATCGGAGTAATCGCATTCGCCTCGTTTTCAAGGTGGTTACGTCGGGTGATTTCAAGGCGTTTGAATTCAACTAAAGCCATGATCGCCATACTGAAAATCGTTAATACGTGCCCGATCCCGACTCGCTGGAGAGGGGTGATTGGGCGGCGGCGGGCGATTTTCTCCCAAAAGGGGAAGAGTAATCGGTCAATAAAAACGACGGCGATGGAAGTTGAAAACAAGATGAAGATTGACATGGATCCAGCTGGGATTTTGAAATGGGGTCCGAGATGACGATCCATTGAAAGAGCTAGAATTGTAGATAAACTCAATTGGATTACAAGCGGGGTGCAGAGGAATAAACCAGTTGACCATAAAGGAACCATTTTGATGAGGCGTTTTAGATCTTCAACTTCTTCAACAGTGCAGAGCTCCCATGGCTTCATTACAGAGCCATCATCTAGTTTGCTTTCTGCTCCTGTTTTTAGTGCAGCTCTGTTCAAGAATCTGCAAATCAGGGGTAACAAAGATTTAGTCCAATATTGTTGAAGGGGTAAAAACGTCAAAACGAAAGATGAATGACATGTCACAACAATGTCCGAAAGTTCGGGATGTTTTGAGTTATCCTAATCCTTGGATCCAATGTTATGGACATTGTTCACGGCATCAAACTCGATCTATTGTTGGGGCATCACAGCGAAATTCTTAGAGTTGAATTTATGTATAAATTTAACTCTGAAGTAGTTGAAAACGGATTTCGACTTCTGTAAAGTCGAAATTTTGAGTGATCCTCTGAGTAGATCGACTGTGGTGCCATTAACAATGTCCTAATGCTACGCGTATGTCATGTATGTAGATAAGTAAAAGAATGTAACGTATGTCATGCCATATACATAGATGAGGCATATTTCATGTTTCAACTAAGATATTTCAAGTATTTATGAACGGGACATTGTTAATGACATTACGTCGATATATTCAGACATAATATTTTGGGTTAATTTGAAATATGATTTCAACCCTCCAAAATCGAGTTTTGTGCTTAAATTTGTTGCTAAAGACGCTGTAATACTAGTAGATTGACTATGGTGTCATTAACTATGTTCTTAATGCTTATGCTTTACAGTAATTATTAGTTACCTCAAGAAATTTGTAGGTGTTGGACCTTTCTCCTTGTCTACATGTTGAAGGCTTTGGTAATAATCTGCACCCAAATCTGATATTGAAGACTTTCTTTTCAACACAGCAGCAACCATAACCCGACCCAACCGAGCAAACGGACTCCCAACCGGTTTAATATCACGATAGTACCGCCCACCGGCCAAAAACACGATCAAACCAACCACATTTGCCGCAGCACAAATCCCAAAACCCAAAGTCCAACTTACATTATCTTCAACATAAACAATGGCAGTGGCACTGATAGCACTGAACATATACATTGTGAAAACGTACCAATCGAAGAAAATCGATTGATGTTTCGGTTTATCGAACTGGTTTGCTCCTAATGGTCCGATCGTGTAACGGGTACCGCCCAGACCGATAGATGCTAAACCGATAGCAATGTATAGAACAGCGTATTGGAGGTGTGTCGGCGTTTCGCATAAGTTTGATCCGTTTTCGCATGTTGGTGGTCTTAAGTTCTTTATTGCTGCTGTAAGAACCAATACCAATGTGCCCTGTGCATATGCAAGAAACCGTTAAGTAATTGAACCAATAGAACGTGTCACAATTCACTTTTCTATCATTAACTATAACATAAAAATTGATACGGTAAAAAGTGTCTCATGTTGCACGTGGCGCCTTATACTGGCTAACAAAATAGATTTTTATTTGCATCACACTCAATATACAACAACATCATTCTATCTGTGCACTTTATGAAAAATCAGTTCTTGATCCTATAACCGACTTTTTGTAGGTTAAGGTCACAATGCACCTACGAAAAAGACGGAGCCAGAATTTTAATTTAAGTGGGTTAATTGACTATATCATGTTTGTCGGGTGGCTGAATTAAGAATATATTATTGATCAACCGACTATATAAATTTTTAGTATAAAATCGGTGGTGCAATAAATAACAATCCCGAATATATATATATATATATATATATATATATATATATATATATATATATATATATATACTAGTGAAAGCGGACTCGTTTAACGCATTGAGTCTCACATTATAAGTTTTAACTTATTTGACGATATTAAATACGAAGAAATGTAGCATGTAACGAACCGCACTCTATCCCAACATTTTTTAACACTCACCTATCCAATCCTACCTCACCATGCCCTACACCACATTATCTTACCACATATTATCTTACCACACTACCCTATATTACGTACTTTATTCAACCTACCAAACTTTACTTTACTTACGTCACATCATCCAAACCCATATCATCCTACTCCTACCATACATCATCGCATTACATCTCATACCTCGCCTCACCTACATTTAGCACACCCTACTGCGCACCCTACCTCTCTACCTACCTACAAACCTTAACCTACCTCCCAACCTACATATTAATTCACTATCCCAATGTGCGCTATTACACCCTATTTTATCTCATCCCACCCCACCTTACCCTACCCACCACCCCATCCTACTCTACCCTACAACTCCTACCCTACCGTGCCCACCACCCATCTTACTATACCCTACCCTTCCCACCACTCATCTTACTATACCCTACCCTTCCCATCACCCTAACCCAACCCACCCTCACACCTTTGTGGTGGCATCAAAACATGTTCATAGAAGAATAATATAAGTGCGTATGAAATGAATATCCGACACATCTTCGACATCTCCCGACATCGTATGGATACTTTTCGACACTACCGAATAATTTTTTTTTCAATTTCTACTTAAATCAATTTTAACCAAAAAATTGAAGCTATCTTCGACATTATCTGCAACAACACGTGTTCTACCCAAAACACGACACGACACGCTTCGATACACCCCGACGCCATATCCAACGGTTGTCGGTTGATCAAATGAATATTAATTAAAATTTTAATTAAAATCTAACACACTATCAACACTCCACGACACAAAATCGACACCTTTCTACACTACTAAACCATTGACCAAAAAAAAAACCGACACACACACAATATATAGAAGTAAAAACGAAGACGGAAAAAATAATCAATACGTAGTGAGAAAAAAACGATGTCCAAAAAAAACCGGCATAGACACACAATGTAAAATATATATACGCAAAAAAGGAAAAGAACACACACAAACAAACTATAGTATATTGAAATATCCCGTGGTCGTATCGTATTAGGATAAGACCAACAAAAAAAAAAAAAAAAAAAAAAAAAAGAGATCTCAATGGAAAGCAAAATAATATGTAATTAAATTGAAATCGGATACATCTTAAGCACAACACACATAATAAGATTAAGAATAAATTAAAGCTAATGTGTAGATTAAAAATATAATTGGGTCCTCTAAAATGGAACAATTTAACTCAAACCCTTCACCTAAAATAAAAATAAAAATAAAAACTTTTTTCTGGGCTGGGCCGCCCAATGAACAATAAAAATCTTTTAAAAAAAATATAAAAAAAAAAGATTGAAGTGCGGCTCTTAGTATGATAAAACGATAAATAATGGGATTAATAAAAAAAAAAAAAACAAGCAATTACAAATCTACACTTTTTCCCTTCTTATTAGTATAGGGAGAGATATATATATATATTGCTGTTTAAGAATAAATAAATTATAAAGTTGGGACCTCAAAAATAAAGGTTGGAAATTAATTAATTGCATGGACAATTACCAGTAAGGAGATTAGGGAAGAAATCCAGACAACGGAGAAACAACCGATGAAAGAGTCGGCGAGGACGGCTCCGACGATCGGAAGGATTAAGGTACAGCCGTTGACTACATTGAATATTTGTGCTGCGTTTATGCTTTTCACGTTGAATTCTTGAATCAGATATACTATCAAATTATTGATCCATCCCCCAGCCGCCAACGACATCCCAGCCATTGTAACTAATCATTACAAAATTACAATAATTAATTAGTAAAAAACATTATATTTTTTTGAAGTTGAATGTACATAATATAATTTTTTCCTAGCTCAAGTGGGAAATTATATTGAATAAACTCTTAATGAACAATTTCACTAGCATAAAAAAACAAAGATGCTTAACATGATTTTAGTATGTCTGTGATGCATCATATATCCAATTCCACTGTTGTGTGGTATCACAACGACAACCGACATTTTTTTTTCAGTGGATGTTATATATATAGTTGAGAATCGATTTTCTACAAGTCGAATGTGACAATCAACTGGATAAATGTTGATCGATCTATAGTTGAGTATCAAATTTCTACGAGTTGATTGTTTTCCGAGTAGTGTCACAATAAGAACAAGTTACCGGAGCTAGTTTATAGTATAACAAGAAGTTCATTATGGGTAATGATCTTAATTGCATATACCCTATGATTTGAAACATTATTAAATCATGAATCGTCCCCGGATGTCTTTAGAGACACTATGTCAATTACAACAATCCATGAAAAGACGATTCTAGAGTCAAAATTTTTTCCACAGATTTGCTGTTTTCAACGTGGTATCATAGTAAAAACACTGTGATGCTACTAAAAACGTCTATCTATCATACCCTGTAAAGTGACAGATAAATACGAAAAATAAGAAAAACAGTAGTAGAGAAAATGAACCTATAATGAAAGGGAAGGTGATCCAGCCGCCATGTTTGGGTGATGAAGAAGCTTTAGGATCTTCTTGATCAAGTGTGACTACTGTTCTTTTATCCATTTCTTTGCCTCTGTTGAGAAAAATTGCACTATCTGTTTTTTTTAGCTTTGTGGAATGAAGAAAAACAAATGATGGTTACATTATATGAAAGAAACAAGTCTGTCAAAAAAACACTATTGGTTGCAAGCTTTTTAATCATTAAAGTTTTCATATCCGTATTCCCATTATCACATGGAATAAAATATAAAATAAAATTAAAATAAAAAAATACTACTATAAAACAAAAGACAATTAAAATAATGTAATAAAACAATGTGCAAGTCAGCCGTCTGAATAAAAATAAAGTTTTTTCTTGGTTTGAATTGCATTGTTTGATTGCAACGTCTCTCCATAAAATAAAGTGGACGACAGTATAAGGACCAAAATGTATATGGGGGTAGTATTATAACTTTTTTTATTTTTTATTTTTTATAAAGAGGTGGTTTATTTGCTTCCAAAAAAAAAAGAGGTGGTTTATAATTACGTATAACTTAATATTTTCTAGTGTCTCCTTTACTATTACAAAATATTTTTTTTCGTGAAAGGGGATCTTTTATAATTACGTATAACTTAATATTTTCTAGTGTCTCATATTCATCGTGGTCGTACGTACTCATAATACATACGATCACGCTTTTCTTTTACCGGACTTCAGCATCAAAAGGGTTTTCGAAAACGCACTCTAAGCATGTCTTGTTTTGTAGGTTGTTTAAGAGTTAATTAGTCGAGACATCTCTGATCAATCAATAGACCCTTAATACACTAGAAACAACTTGATAACTCATTGATCTACTCCGGTAATTAACGACCACCGATTCTAGCCACCAACCAGCTACAACAACCAAGTTCTTGAAAAAAAAAAATGTTGAGTCCAAAATCGAAGGACCCCACTGTCCCATCCTCATAACTTTGTGGAGAATATAAATTAAAGGATGCATGCGTCTCAATGACCCAATATATACACAAAGGGTTTTATAAACACCTCTTATTCGTGAAAGAACTTATCTACGATCTACGAAATCGAACCCCTACACATCAGCTCCACTATCATTACATCTCTATGCTCTTTTACCGCCGATTTATGTATGTCACAGGAGCTACAACAACCAAATAATTGTTGAGCACCAACCCCAAAGGTTCCTACTTATGCCATCCTGTAGTTTAAGTGAATGGCGTAAATCGAGAATTATACATCAGTGATTTAGTTTGTAAGAGGTTGTCTATATATATGTTTTTAGAAATCAATCTGAGGATATCGAACTTCATATTATAGCTCAGACGCAAAGTTATCACTACAACATCCCTGTATTTTTTTTTTACTATTGAGTTATGTCCCGGGGATATAACAAACCAAAATCTTCAGAAGAACGTTGGATGGTTGTGTTAGCAAAGAAATTCAAAACAACAATGATCCAAATACTACTCGATAAAACAATTAAATAAAGCTCATTAGATGACCATTGGCTGCCAATGCACTCAATAAAAATTAACTCTAATAAAGAGTGGTTGGCAATTAGCATCACATGTCTAGCTGTTAGATAAAGACTATTTTGCTGATTGCAATATTTTTCCTTTCTTTATTATATATTTTTCTATTTTCAAAGGTTCAAAAGGAAGGTATATATATATATATAGTTTGATTACATATAATTAATTAACTTCAATATTACACACCTCACCTTAGCAAAGCTTCTTAGCAAAAAAAAAAAAAAAATTAAATTAAGAAAAAATGATTAGGTGAGAAGAAGAATAATTGTAGGATGAGAGAAGAAGTAATATTTTTGTATATTACTTGGTGTGAGAAATCACGTTAAATGTTGCCTACTTATAGGCAAGAAAAAAGCAAGCTAATAATATAGAGAGTTCTTCAAAATAATCTACATATCACTTTATCTATTCTGATTAGTTTATTACAAGTTTGTAAATCCATCTACACATATATGCCTCCCATTTAAAGTATTTAATCAATTATGGGCATCTACTATAAATAAATAAATAAAAAGGGTGCTTTTTACATAGTATACTTTTGCTTTTACTAAATTATTTGGGATTATATATCACTGGTCAGCTTTGTAGCGTCGATGCTATTCTATCCTAAATGTTCTGTTCTTTTAATTAGGGAATGGTTTTTAATTGTGTCAAGAATACCAAAAAAAAATTAAAAAAATTAAATTTGTTGTTCAATATAATCAGAGTTTTGGTTGGTTCTTGTTGTACGTGTTGACTGGGCTGGAAGAGTGATGGACACATAATCTTAAGCACATAAATCCCTAGTCTTTAAAGTAGCCTGTGAAGAGTGATGGACACATAATCTTAAGTGATGGTGGGACTATAACATGGTAAATAAAGAATTTAAGTGAGCAAATGATGTTAGTCATGTTTTTTATTTATCGGAAAAGAGGGAGCTAGGGTTCCTAGTGCCGATAGATCGGGGTCTTTCTCATTCAATCGAGCAACACAATTCAGAGAGTCAGACTCAATTATAGTCTCCCCACTACAAAGTCTAGCTGCTGATTCAAGAATCCCCAAATGAATTGCTATTATCTCCGCCTCATCTACCGACGAAACATCTCCTAGTCCAACGGATATGGCGGTGAGAAGGTTCCCATGGTTTTTTTTTTTTTTTGAACAGCCAATTTATATTTCATTATCAGCAAGATGCTAAAAATATTTTGCACACAAAGTTCTAGCTCGAAAAAACAACACCTAATTTGCATCCCCAATAGAAAACTAACAAAAGTATTGTTGCATATCTTGTTTGAGAGTATCTCTCAAAGCAGCTGCTTATTTCGCAATTGCTTCCTGAAACCATGACCACACTTCAAGAACTAAAACGCCCGCCTTGATAAGTTTCGCGACGACTCATACTTCCATGATTGTTGAAATAAAAGAGCACAAATCTCCTTTCTCCAAACTCAGCTAGCGCGTTCATCAGGTTTGCTAACCATTCTTCCCATTTCAATTTCTTGAGACAATTGGCATTTGAAAGCCATGTAAAGGAAATTCTATGCACGTCTCTAAAAATAATCCCCGGATTTAGAACAAGAAAGTTAAAAATAACTTTATTTCTAGTATTCCATATAACCCAAGCTGTGATTCTGACAATTGCCGACCAAAGTCGTGAAGATAAACCCGAAGAAGTTATGCCTGTATGAGTGTGACATAAGTCCGAAAACGAAAAAGCATTAAACCCTGTGATCTTACACCAGTTTAAGGTGTGAGTCCAAATCAGCAAAGCCACATCGCAAGCATAAAAGAGATGGTTAACTGTTTCTTCAAATTTGTAACAAAGCGGACAAAAAGAGTCTTGAACCGGAACGCCACGACGAATAAGATTCGGTTTTGTAGTTTTGTAGGTAGTCTTCCAAGATTTGCTTTCCACATGAACAAATTTACCTTCGAGGGTAGAAGGTTATTCCAAGTGATCGCGAATTACCACTCCGACCGAGCCATGACCATTCGAAAAGCATGCATCGACATTTGCCATGATGCAAAGTTTTTGGTTTCACCCACCCGATGTCGAAAGGCCAGGGCATATCATTTAGATATCAAGAAAATTTGCATTCTTGAAGGCTTCGGCGTAGATGATCTACGATAAACGGATAAAATAACAAGGGTACCTATGATTTTTGGTGAAACAAGCCCGTTCACTACCTTATGGAACACATTCAAAGTTCTCTTAAATTGTCCATTCTTCCCCACAATGCTCAAGCATAAAGAGATTATAACAACACTTTGTCTAGCCATGATAAACGTATTGGAATTGTTCTCATCATTCCATCCCTCCCATGGAATAACTCGTACACGAGTTAGATTCGGAGTAATGGGTTCCACCGTAGACCATCCAATGAGCTTGATCGAACCAGAAAACGGGAACATCAAACTCGACTCGCTAAGTACTCGATATAGCTCGACTCGGCTCGAAAGCTCGCTTATTTTCTTAGAATTCAATTATTTTTTAATGAAATATGGCAAGATCGAGCTCGACTCGTCTAATACTCGACTCGAATAATATTTTTTGAATCATAAAAAATAATATTTTATAATAAATTTAATAAATTAAATTAATTAAATAATTATTTAATCAAGCTCGATAAGCTCGCGAGCAACTCGATTACTATACTTTGAAACTTAAGCTCGACTCGGTTAATTATTCGAGTAGCTCGACTTCAAATTCGAACGAAAAACCGAATCAGTCGAACTCTATCATGAAGTCGATGAGTAAATGTATTTCATTATCAATTTCAAAATTTCATTTACAAATACGATTAAAACCCCAATTGCATAAATCAGAAGGTTTTCCTAGGAGATTGCGGCCAAGGAGAGCCAGTTCATTGGCTGGCCGATTACAACATCTACTAATATAACTAAAGGAACATTTGGAAAGAAGTCGTGCATCACTACAAGAAAAATGGGTTTTAATGACGGGAATTATCGTCATTAAATGCCCGATTCCCGTCATTAAAAGCATTCAATGACGGGAAATATCCTCTTATTGTTGCCTCTCTAGATAAAGGTAAATAATGACAGGAATACAATTCCCGTCATTAATTATATAACACATTCAATTACGGTATCATCCCGTCATTAAAAATATTATTAATAACGACACATCCTCTCATTAAAGGTTATTTTCCCTTGCTATATCATTATTTAACGCATTGACATAACCGTTCATTATAGGCTCATTTTCCCCTCATTGAATTACGCTTTAATGACAATTTAACTCCTTATTGTAAGTTCTTTTTCCCCTCATTAAAATACTACTTAATGACGACATATACCCTCATTATAAGACCAGTTTCCTCTCAAAAAATCATGACTTGATGACGACATATCCCCTCATTATAGTCACTTTCCCATCCTTAAATCATGACTTAACGATGACATCCCCCCACCCCACCCCACCCCCACAGAAACGAGAATCTATTAAATGAGCTGCAAAGTAAGTGATAAAACCATATTCATGGAATAATTCCATGAACTAATCACTGAACAAACAGAAACAAACATACATCAAAAAACTATAATGAAAACAATCTTTAAACTTCTATAAAGCAGTAACGTCAATAATGACAACAATAAATCAATCATCTTCCTAATACATACATTTTTGTGTACCTTTCTCCTTTAGGAACTTTATTTCCTTCCATAGATGTATAAACACACACAACTAAGGATGTTAAAAACATCATCTGAGTAAAGCGTTCAATCTTTTGTGTATCTGCCACCACCAGGTACTAAGACGTGAGTAACTCCGTAACTCCTGGTTTGAGCTCGTTAATCTAAAATATTCTTCAAGTGAGATGTGTACAAGCATGAAGAAACTTCTATAATATATGAAAAACATGAACCGAAGAAAACACGTGATCACGGGCAATGTTGTCCCTCGGTTAGAAAGACCGGTATGTATAATTCACAATGTTGGTACACTGGTCAAATCTAAAGATGTTATATATCAATAAACTTATTCATGGATCTATTTCAAAATAGGAGAAATGTACCTTGGAAGAGCTACTAAAGCAAGTTTCACCTTTCATTCCCTAAATGCATTTGTTTACATGCCAACTTCTCCAAATACCTAAACACCAAAAAGCAGAATGCAACCCGACCATGATAATAAATCATTAACAAAAACAGGATATACAAGCAGGAAAAAGAGAAAGTTGCGAAGACGAGAACAAAGAAGAAAACTATCTATCCGCAAAAAGTTTCAGTAAATCGTTCTGAATATTACTAGCTAGGACATGGGGCATAAACATATAACTTTAAAAATTAAACTATAATTCTATAAAGGAAATGAAATGAAAACCGAATATTGTGATTTTTTATCATACGTTGTAACCAATCAAGTACACATAGAACATGACATAACAACAAGGGACATGTAACAAAGCAAAACAATTTTCCTACTTGATTCCAATTTGACAAATCCAATAAATGCACAAGTAAATAAGGTACAAGTATAACAACAATAAGTAGGAGGGAAGTGCACAAGAAGCATTGGAGTGATCATTCCCAAAATGTACGAAAACACTAAATGGCTCCATAAGTGCCACCCTCATGGCAAAAAGTCATTACAGGCTCCTACAACTACCGACTCACATAGAGTTAATGTCAGCTCAAAATGAGGATAAAAAAGGCAGGCTTGAATATGAATTGAAGTTCACAAATAAGTATAAATGAGCTTGAACAATGGTGTTGTCCGAAAGACAACAAGAGGAAATAGTAATTATTGTTACCTTCTATCCCCATTTCTTGAATAACAGCTAAAAGATGTTTTCACCATTAATATCACCAAATGGGGTTTATAAAATGATTCTACTCTTTGTATCATTCAACCTTCTCATCACCCGAAGATGCAATTTCTGAGCTGTAAATGTGAAAAAAAAAACTACTTACGATGAATAAAAGTGGAAAAATTCTAAGAGAAACAAGAGACAACCAACAAACAAGGAAAGATAAAAAGATAACAATAGACCACCAGTATATTTGCGACAGGAAATAATAACAGTCCATACCAACTTACCTATGAAATCATTGAGAATACATTGATACTCACTAAGCCGAAAATTCTACTGAATTTGCTTCTTTCATCATTTGAATGAATTTAAAAAAAAATTACTATCAAATCAAAGACAACTATCCGCATACAAATATTTCAATATATTGTGTATAAGAGACTGTTCCCTCAGAGGCCAAACCGGTAACCTATGGTTACCCTCGATAGATATTATCGTGTTGCGTAAAGACTTTCCTTCTCAGAGAATTCTAGAAGAAAAAAGGAAAAGAAAACATTAATGCGGATGAGATTCAACTAGAGCACCTGACTCAACCTTTGAGAGGTCAAGAATGTCAAAGATTCAAACAAACATACATTGAGCAATATATATATATATATATATATATATATATATATATATATATATATATATATGAGACTAAATTATCTGTCAATAACACACAAAAGAAGATAACAATAATATTAATACCCCAAATAACCTTCCCATCAGGGGTTACAAGTCCTAGTTCGGTCACATAACCTAAATCCAAGTCATGTAGCAACAGATGATTAAGACATACAATCCATAAAATAAAAAAACATCTAAAAATATGTATGTATTAATATGAAACTTACCTCCATTGGTGTCCTTTTTGTAGGAACTCCCTGAGATGTGTACATAGACTGCTAGGATTATTCTTTACCCCAAATATTAAGAGTACAATTCAGATCAGGATGAGTTACATAAGCTTTGTTGAACCTTGAACCACTAGGCCAAATGAACCGTTCGTATTTTGGTGGCTTTTCAGTCAAACTCTGACCCACAAAAGTAACTTTAGTGATCATCCTCCTTCACTTCATGGATACATATGTCATCAAGTATAAAGATCTCAGCGATTTATAAAAATGTAAGAAATTATGAGATTAAAACATGTGGGGAATATTATTTTTCCTTTTACCTGTCTTTAAGTTTCTAAACATTTCAGCTTCACCAATAGGTCGTACCTAAAACACGACCTAACTAATCAACAGTGATATGCATAGATTGGTCCACAAATGGATAACAATAAGATAGTCAGAATAGTAAAACCTCATATGAAACATTAACAAATATTGTAACACCATACCAAATATTACAACCTCAAATAAGATAGTCACAATGATCCGGAGATTTTAAGGATACAACATTAAACCACAAGCTAACTTACCTTGGGAAGTGGAAGCCCTCCTATATCCCTGCTTTTCCTTTCCTTTTATAGTTTTATGCTTTATAATGTTGCTAAGAGCCTGAAACCGATACAATCAATTAAAAAATACATAAGAACTATATCACGTACAAGGAAAATACAGAAGAACTTTAGTTGTAAAATCGTAGGAATCTGAAATTTCATATACTTCATGGATGACTGGTGTTACTTCAGCTGCTTGGGCCTTCGTAGCTTGATCACGAAGGATCAAGTTACAATATTAGGTTTTTGAGATAGCTTTCCTTGCCATTATAGAAACACCGCTCCTCTATTTGTGACTCTGCGAAAAAAGAAGAAATGAAGTGATTCATCGTTTCGTTGTTGCTGTGTGGTCACCGGCATGTCATTTATTGTTGTTGTGTAGCGGCCGCCACCGGTGCAAGAAGGAACATAGAAGGGGGACAAAAAGAACTAACACTAAGAACTTAAACCCCCATCACATTGTAGAGAAATCAGACAAAGCAGCAAAATATTCCAACAAATATTAAAAAGAAAATTCATCACCATCTCCTCAAATAAAGTTATGCAGAGCAGAAAGAATCCAAAAACCAAAGGCATCCAACAGACAGGGCTACGGACAAAAATAGGACTTCATATCAGCAAAAATAAGCGATGTAGAAAGCAAACCTCCGATATATCTGCCCTGAAACCAACCACCACCGATACCAAATCAGACACAAATGTAACACAAAACCAAAAAATTGAAGAAAAAATATAGACCTAACACAAAATGTAATTCGTGAGACATCAGGATGGAAAACTTTAGAGAATAGCAGCAGGTGTTGGAGAAAACATGTGGTCTAGCGAACTAACCTCCTGTCGGAACCCTATTTCAGCACCGACACATCCAAATCCGACGCCACTCATGGCTGATTCAGCCACGGAAAACCTAACTGTGACTAATTCAAGTGAGGACACGAAAAAGAGAGGCACTTTGGAAAGAGACGAGCAGCATATCATGGAGGGAGGAGCGACACCGTAGATCCGGCAGCAACGGAGGTAGATTTCGGGTATGGATATGGTGAAAGGGAAATAATAGCAGGGATGTTGTGTGGTAGGGAATAAATGTTTAGGAAAAGGTCGTATAGGATGATTTTACATCTTATTTGTGTAAAAAGGACAAGGAAAATATGCAATGGTCGGAAAGGACAAAAAGTAATGTCAAACCAAATATACCCTTAATGTTTTTTTTCCTAATATTTTACTGCTTTAATCGAAAATTATGTTATTTATTCTCATAAATGAGATAAATTATTTTTCTGTAACTGCACATCAGATTTTGCCCTGATTTTATGCCATTATCAATCCCAGCTGTTCATCTGAAAAACGGAAGAAGATATTACCAATATTCAGTTATGCCAACAAGCCATGATAGTAGTCGAATAAATCCAGAGAGAATCTGATTATGCAGTGGCTAAAACGAATCACAATCTGGATTTCTCAGTCATTATCTCCAATTCAGTTGCGGCATTTTTGCAGAATTTTATTCAGGCAAGGTATTCATCCTTTACGGTATGGATGATAATTCATACATGGAATGGAAATCTTTTCAAGCATCTCCTGTAATTCATTTACCAAGTTGTTTTTTTCTAAGAATTTTATTTTTGGCTGTGGCATCATTTTGGATTCGTGAAATGTGCATAACCAGATTGGAAACCCTGCACCAATTGTTCAGAATAATGTAGTAACAGTGAAGAAGAGTGTAGTAACATTTCAGAAAAATGGAGTAACATAAGCAGATTGGCAAACCTGTTGGAATTTTTTTTGCCGGTTTTGCTACATATTTCCTGTTTATTTGAAGCAATTGTCTACGAGCATTTACTGTCCCAACGTAATCATCTTTATTGGCATGTATGATCAATTGTTGTTGTCATGGAATTATTTGTCAAAAAATCCATGAGAGCAAATGTGTTGGTATTTTATTTAGCGAAAGACATATAGATCTTGGTAGGCATTGTTTTCGGTTATTTTCTGAATTTTTGGATTCATTATTTACATGTTTATAGATGAATTTGCCAATTTGATATTTTCCTGATTGGGTACTCATTCAAATTTCTTAAATAATTGTTATTGTAGATCGGCATGAAATGTGTTCAGCATGGACCTCGAAGATTTGTCCTAAAATTGACTCAAAGTTGTATGAGTTGATGGAAATAGGTCGTAAGCTACAACGTCATTAGTTCCACACCATACCATTTTGAGGTGTTTTCATCCCCAACAGAGTATGTTAATTTAGAGTGTGGGACTTGCAGTTGTAATGAGTGGCAACGTTATGGTTACCCATGTGTTCACGGATTGGCAGTCATCGGTGTTACTGGATTTCTGTTGTATCAGTTTGTTGATCTGGGCTATTTGACCGAGTCATATTGCAACGCATACCATGACCCAATTTATCCAATACCAGATTCAGATCTCACACGAGAATGTTAAAGATGGGATGGAAGTGTTGCCCCAATCCCGAAGAGGCGCACTGGTAGGCCACGCAAGAAGCGTATTAGATCGAGGGGGGAGTACAAACGTCCTATTACCTGTGGTTGTTGCAGAAATGAAGGTCATCATAATCGCAGAACATGTGCCGCTTCAACGGAGAAGTAGTGTGTGAATATTTATTGTTGTGTAATATTTTCTTCCTGAATGTTCGATCACTTTTTTTTTTTTACACAATGGACTATTGGTTTGTGTATTTGTTGTTAGAGGACGTAATAAACCGAATGTATTACACGGTGCGCAACATTTCTGATATGTTAATTTGCTTACAGTGTTCATATTTTATCCCTTTTGTGATTGTGCCTCTTGATTTTACAGTAATCCTCTTTCACTTTTTTTTTGTTAAAGTTCGTAAAGGACAGGTTATAATCTTAAATCGTTGAAAATGACAAACATGTAATAACATGTGTACTAACATAGCTTAAAAAAAAGGGATTTTTTCTGGAATGCCACCAATTTTGTAGTGTAATTGTGAAAATACCAACTTTAGTGCATTTTTCACGATTTTGGTTCACGATTTTCTCCTATTTTTTTCATGAATGTGCACGATCTTAAGGTACACAAATCCCATATTGGGGTTCCCCTTCCCAATTGGGGTTTAGTTTGGTTCTAAAAACACCTAAAACACGAAAAACGGAGTGCTATTTTGACAATTGAGTGGTAGCCCAACATTTGCCTTGTCTCAATAGTGGTATTTTGACAAAGTTCCTAAAAAAACGTAGTAACACATGTAGTTTAATAGTTGAGAAGGAGAGTCACTACATGTGTTACTACATTTTTATGCTATGTTACTACATCTGTTACTACTACATCGTCTTCAGCTCCACCATGTTACTTCATGTGTTACTACTAAATCGTCTTCTGCATAAAAATATAGTAACACATGTAGTGACTCTCCTTCTCGACTATTGAACTTTAAAACATGTCATTACTAATCATTTGCATATGATTATTTTACGAATTAACAATTTCAAGCCATGTAATACAGAGCAAATGCTGCTATTTCGAAGCCAAGTAATACAGTATGATTTACAAAAGGTTCAGATAGATGCAAAACCAACTACACAATTCATTTCTAAGTAAATCTAATCCACATGCAAAATAGTTTCAAATTCTTCATATCACAAATTTATGATAATCAGAATTCGATTGAAATTGAAACCCTAATTCATTCAACAATCGATCCGTACAATTCAATTTCTTAACAGGCAAACGCAATTTCATGTCAGAAAGAATTACAAGCATACAAATCTGTATTTTTGGTTTGGATGAGACGGTAATTGCCACTTAGTCGGTGTTGCTTCTTTTCCGTTTGCCTCTTGCCATTGCTTCCAATCAATCGCCTCTTTGTCGGAAAATGCATACTTTCTACAACCGAACAAAAGAACAGTGGGGATCGGTGGGTGCATGGACTCTTTTTCTCGGTTCAAAATCATCCGTATCAAACGATTAACAGATGCTTGATGCTAGAATGCCGAGATTTCCGCCGGAAGTTATTATTCAAAAGGATTTCCGTTTCAAAGCTACCCATTTTCTAAGAAAAAAGCTATAAAAATCAGTGCATTAATTCACCCGATTCCTAGGTTAGAAAAAATAAAATATATCTCCTATTATCATTAAGGGTGTTTTTGTACAACACTACTTAATTTGTCCTTCCCAACCAAATTTCTTTTTTTTTGTCCTATTTCAGAATTTCTAATCTTATCTTGTCCTTTAGGCCCACCACCCGATAAATGTTTTATGAAGAATTAAATTTGGACAGAGTGTTGAAAAAAATCAATTAAAAAAATTAAAATTGAAGAAAGAATGACGGGATTATTTTTTGTGTGTATCTTAATGACGGGATTTGTAGATTAAAATGACAGTATTTAAAATATCCTCATCAAAAATAATTTTTTATCTATTTAATTTTTTTCCCATCATTAAATCAACCTTTTGATGACGGGATTACATTCCGTCATTAAGTTTCGTCATTAAAACACAGTTTTCTTGTAGTGCATCAATTCTAGTTTTTGAAGCTAGGGTTCCGAGGGCCGACGGATCGGGTCTTTCTCATTCAATCGAGCAACACAATTAAGAGAGTCGGACTCAATTATAGTCTCCCCACTACATAGTCTTTGCAGATTCAAGAATCCCCAAATGAATTGCTATCATCTCCGCTTCATCTACCGACGAAACAGCTCCCAGTCCAACGGATATGGCGGTGAGAAGGTTCCCATGGTGATCGCGAATTACCACTCCGACCGAGCCATGACCATTCGAAAAGCATGCATCGACATTTGTCTTGATGCAAAATTTTTGGTTTCACCCACCCAGTATCAAAAGGCCAAGGGCATATCATTTAAATATCAAGTAAAGTTGCATTCTTGAAGGCTTCTTGACATAGAAGATCTACGATAAACGAATACAATACGAGTTAATCCTGACTCAAGATAATATCATTCTCAAAAGAGAAAATAGATTCAAGATTACATCTTGTCCTTAACTTCTAGGGAACTAACGGTATTTATAGGTTTAAAAATAGCTCTAAAAAGCCCAAGTGGCTACCCACTTAATTTAAACATACTAGTTAACGTGAGCCGTGCAAGGCATGGCGGGCCCAACATAAATCGTTACCAACGATAATATCAAAGAATAGATCCCCAACGTGAAATAAATTGCGTAAGCTTAAACCGTAACAAATTCAAGGCACAAGACAAAGAGAGCAAGAGAAATATAACACATTTTCTCCAAGAGGTAGCTCTTTCTTAGAGACGTGAAGATTGTGAATCACCTCTCTTCCAGCCATATCAGTTGTTTCCATCTACAAAATAAACTACAATATGATGTATCGGAGAACAATGTCATAAAGTCGATCACTTACGCAATGAAACATTATAGAAAAACAATAAGCGGATCATAACTACACGGTCAAATCTCCCGGGACGCCTTAGCTTCCAAATCATTAATATGCTTGAAAATGTGTTTCACTCATTTTCTATACGACATTTCTCTTTCTTATCATTAATGAATACGTCATTGATCTCAAGTTAATTAATTTGGTAGGAAAAAAAACACGTGTCAAACGGTCTAAAGAATATAAAATGTGATTTGGTATTCCAACGTCAATTTTAGTGACGTGCGTACTGCAAATGGCCGTCGGTTCCACCGACGTTATGTTGTTCAAAATAATAAAAATATTTAATGTGGTGTCCACACGGTTTTATTCAATTGTTGTGTCGAAATCGAAAATTTTCTGTTGATTGAAATTTAAAACTGAATCCGCACTGTCAGTTGGAGGTACTAAAAATGAACCGTATCGAAATACACTTTGTTGTGTACAGTATAATATTCAATTGTTGTGTCGAAATCGAATCGAGAAAGCAAAAATTTTTGGTTGATTGAAATTTAAAGCCTCATTCGGGTTATATATAACGATAACCGAAATTCCAGTTTTTATCGAGATAAAAAAAAACGTGCTGTATTTAAAAATAAAAATATTAAAAAAAAAACCACGTGTCAAACGGTCTGAAGAATATAAAAAGTGATTTGGTATTCCAACGTCAATTTTAGTGCCGTTCGTAATGCAAATGGCCGTCGGTTCCACCGACGTTATGTTGTTCAAAATAATAAAAATATTTAATGTGGTGCCCACACGGTTTTATTCAATTGTTGTAACGAAATCGAAAATTTACGGTTGATTGAAATTTGAAACTGAATCCGCACTGTCAATTGGAGGTACCAAAAATGAAGCGTATCGAAATATGCACTTTGTTGTGTATAATATTCAATTGTTGTGTCGAAATCGAATCGAGAAATCGAATTTTTTTGATTGATTGAAATTTAAAGCCTCTTTCGGTTTATAGATAACGATCGATAACCGAAACTCCGGTTTTTATCAAAATAAAATATAATTAAAAAATAATATTAAAAAAACCAGATGTATAGAAAAAATATATAAATAAAAATAAAAATAAAAAGTAGGTGTCACGTGTCAGCCTAAAAATAAAAATTAGGTGCCACGTGTCAGCCCAAGAGACTGCCGCGTGGCCTCTTATGGGCAAAGCCCCTTCACTCTTTATAGATATAAGAAATAAAACTTTATTAATTAACTAAAATGTGCTTTATCATCTTCATCCACCTACACAGAAATCTCGTCCACAAGCGAGTCTGTTGATGATGAAAAGTCAAGCACATTTAACTCCCGAGCTCACCGATAAAAATCCTTTGGTGAAACAAGCCCGTTCACAACCTTATGGAACAAATTCAAAGTTCTCTTAAATTGTCCATTCTTACCCACAATGCTCAAGCATAAAGAGATTATAACAACACTTTGTCTAGCCATGATAAACGTATTGGAATTGTTCTCATCATTCCATCCCTCGCATGAAATAACCCGTCCACGAGTTAGATTTGGAGTAATGGGTTCCACTGCAGTGTAGGATGTAATATCGCCAGATGGATCAAAGATCCACCCGATTAAGCAGCGAAAAGTACAAGATCTAGATCTATACAATCAAAATACATAAATATAATAAATCTAAACCTACGATGGGGTTAGATTGCTTACCAGTTTATGGTGAATAAACACCAAAAACAATCCGAGATCCAAGATCCAAGCTAGATGAGAAGCCACAGTCTTCCAACGTGTGTCTCCAAGCAACACTAGGTGGATGGTGTTTCAAGCCGCCGGACCTCCTCGATATGCTACCGGAATAATCCCGAGGATTATCCCAACTCAAAACCCTAGTGTTGAAGCCGAAAATTCTAAGCTTCAAACACTCATGTATGTCACATATATGTGATGTATTGAGGCTTGGGAGAACTCTCTTTATATAGGAGAGTAATCATTGTCCTCCAATGATTTAATTAATTAACGGATAATCAATTATAATAATCCTTATTCCAATGAAAGATAAATCTAATATTTTCCTAATAAATTAGGATATATAAAAGATACTATCTAATATTCTTTTCCTTAAATAATTATCCAACAAATAAATAATTATTCATACATTATAATTATCAAGAAAACAAATTTGCCAATAAATATAATAAGGAAAATTTCGGCCAACACCCCAACAAATAAGGTGTCCACGCCTCACACACAATATTGGGCCGAGTCCACGAAAAAAGTCTTTTTCATGTATTTAATTATCTAGTCCAACTAAACAATTAATCCACATATCAATTAAATAGTTCAATCCAACTATTTAATTATAATTGAGGTGAAACGACGAGAAAACATATGCTATGTTAGGAGCCACGTCGGGGACCATGGACCCATATTCAGTAGCTACAATAAATTAAATAATATTATCCATCAGACCGAACAATAATATTCAATCTATTAATTTCGGGATTACACCACCATAAACCCGAAACTGAACTCTGCTAAATATAGATAACTTATACTCAACTATGAGTTGATAAGCGTCCACTGATATAATTATTACATACGGATAAATCCTTCATAGATCGTTTCGTTACGATTCGGGATATCTCCGTAAAACCTCTCGAAACCTCTTATCCTTATTTACCATTAACCCCTAGTGACCAAATAGTTCATAACTAATATAATATGAATCTGCGCGCATCGGTCGCTTTTAGGATTAACAAATAAAGGAAGCTATCATCGCCTCGCTTCCGAGGGAAGGAATGGATTCCATATCTGTGATATCACAGACTACTCACTAATTCTAGAATAGAACCAACGAGAAGTGTCGGACCACATACTGCGAAGTGATCCTTACTAACACATCAAACTCTACCCTAGTCTAAGCAGTTATATGTGATCACGTCAGGATTGAGATTAATCCATTTATGATCATCTTGTGATTCGATAAGACTTCTCGATCACGACATTATATCGAGAACTCAAATCAAATCGGTCCAGCCCTATATGATTATCATCATATATAAATGCCCTACTAGGTACCCTATTACCGACAGTCCGGATAGGACTGTCACACCTAAAGTGTTATGGCCGCATTATTAGAAAATTAATCTTGAGACCCGTACTCAGATTAATAAACGCTACGGACTAAGTTAATTTTAAGTGCATCTCACTAACTCAATCCTCTTGTGTATAGACATACACTGAGTTATGTGATTACATAAACGAGGTACTTAGGGTTTTCGGTAGTGTCTTAATTATAAGCATACATGCATATAATAAGATGAATTATTAATTCTGTCATAGAACAATTAGATAATTGTCTTTCGGGCACTACACCTAACCATCTCCCACTTGCACGAAAGGTAAGTGGATTAATTGTTTTAGAGCACACCCTTTATATCTATATCTACAACATTCTCCCACTTGCTCAAAACAAGTGAGTCATATCCCCAAGATTCATACCCTCCAAGCGCATCTTAGTAATTCATCCTTCCAAGCACGACCGGAGTGTGCCGCCACAGGGTAGGTCAGTGACCCGGCGCGTACTTAGAATCCGAATACCATGTGACTTGGTACCCTGATCAGGTAGGTTGGCGGCTTGAGTCAATCTTTGGGATCGAAACGTCGCATTTCCATCTAATCCGGTGGTACGATTTCAATAGGCTTATGACCTCTAGTGATTGCAAAATCCTTATGAGCTACCTCTCCAATGTTTTCACAATGAAGTAGTATCGGCTTACTGGATAATACTTTATCACATGAGTAAACACTGAGACCGAGATTGATTTAACGATCATCCTCAATCTGACCTAAAGCCAGAATTAGTGTTATCACTTATATTCCAGTTTGCACCTGAATATACTAGCATATAATTCCTCATTCTCCCGAAGAGACTTGAGGATTCACTAAACATCCCATTTAGTATTCATCCGCAGGTTTAGATAATCATTCCTGAGAGGTAAGGTAGACTACATCGTTGAATGTTGCATAAATGCAATAATATCTTAACCAGGTGAATGGATGGGATTGTCAATGATCGATTCTCGAGAATTTGAGCGAATCAAATCCTTTAGAATGAATCCCGAGGGCACAGCTGTTGAGATTGGAAGTCCCAAGCCACAGCTGTTGAGAACTCGGCCTCTGAGGATGAAAGTAGCCAAGACGAGAATTTGCAGGGATCAGACGCAGAAAAACAGATGGACACCTTACAAGGCTCTGAAGTTGAGCGTCCTTTCATCCCAGTTTCCAAAGGTCGCAAAAATAAAAATAAAAATAAAGAGGTTGTGTCAAATGTTTCAGGGGTTCAAACCCGCGCCACCAAGACTCCTAAAAAATGGTTTCCCAATGAATAACATCATTTTTTGGAATATTCGGGGGATCGGCAACTCTTCCTCCATGACTCGTCTCAAGCATCTGGTAAATTCTTATCACATAGATTTCTTGGCTATTTTGGAACCCATGTTGACCAATGACAATAAACGGCTCTTTATTGCTAATAGTCTCAATTTTAAATTCTCGGCTGCTTCTCCTAATAATAAAATTTGGCTTTTTTGGAATACTTCTCTCTCTTGGGATATCTTACTGGCTACGGATCAATCGTTACATGTTAAATTCAATGGCACTACTCCTTTTGTTATTTCGGCCATTTATGCTAACTGTAGCAGAGTTGAACGTGTTGTTCTTTGGGATGAGCTCCAATATTTACATGTTCTTGGCCTCCTTGGATGCTTGGAGGATTTCAATACTATCCGGTTTCGGGAAGAATACAAAGGCAATGGGACACCGGATCATCGCTCCATGCAGTATTTTAATGACTTTATTTCGGCTTGCTCTCTTATTGATCAACCGATTCAAAATGGGGACTTTACTTGGTCGGGCACTAGACCTAATGGCCTTGTTCATGTTAAGCTTGATCGTATATTTCACAATTCCAATTGGCTGGACATCCATCCTACCTTCACTATCAAGGCTCTTCCAAAATGCTGCTCTGATCACAAGGTCCTCTACTACAGTTTGACTCATCTGAATTCTGGACCCAAGCCGTTTCTCTTTCAAAACATGTGGCTTCATCGGGATGATCTTAAATCTTTAGTTACAGATAATTGGGCTCTCCCCCTTTATGGTTTGGGTATGGATGTGTTAATGGGCAAACTAAAGCGTCTTAAGACTGTTTTGAAAGGCTGGAACAAGGAAACTTTCGGTGATGTTCATCTCAATGCGAAGCTGGCTGAACAGAATCTGGCTCTCAAAGAACAAACGTTGGAAGCTGATCCGACAGAAGAGAACCGTGCAGCTCTGAGCCTCGCTACTGCTCATTACATCCGGTCTATGCTCGAGGAGGAGGATTTCTGGAAGCAGAAGTCCAGTTACAAATGGTTCAAAGATGGGGATCGTAATACGAAATTTTTTCATGCTTCGGTTAAGACTTATGGGACGAAAGGTCATATTCAGCGGATTTGCAATTCTGCTGGAGATTGGATAACAGAAGAGCAGGACATTAGTCAGGAGGCTATTCAGTTCTTCAGCTCTCTTCTTTCTCAAGGCGACCCACAGGATGAATCGGATATGCAGGCTCTTCTTTCTCATGTTCCGGCGTTAATCACTGAAGAGGATAATGCTCTTCTCGGGGCGGATATTTCTATGGAAGAAATAAAACGGGCTGTTTTTGATCTTGTTCCTAATAGTGCGCCGGGACCGGATGGTTTCTCTAGAAACTTCTTTCAAGTCTTTTGGGAAGTGGTTCAAGTGGATGTCCTAAATGCGGTTAAAGACTTTTTTCTTGGCCGCCTTTGCCCCGTCTTTGTTGTGGGTCCACTTTCATTACCTTGATTCCCAAGACGGATGCTCCTTCTAGATTTTGAGACTTCAGACCCATCTCTCTCTGCACGGTTATTAATAAAATCTTCACCAAAATTCTGACGCATAGACTGCAGCCCCTGGTTGGTAAACTCATTTCAGATGAGCAATCGGATTTTGTCAAGGGTAAAGATATTGCGGATAATATTCTTTTCGTGCAAGAGATCATTCAGCATTTGCATAAAAAGGTTCGCGATCATAATATGGTTTTCAAATTGGATATTGTTAAGGCCTTTGACAGAGTCTCCTGGCCGTTTCTATCGCAACTTCTCCAATCCTTCGGGTTCAATAATGCCTTCATTAACCTTATTATGAACAATCTGCGGGGATGTTACTCCTCTATTTTGCTTAATGGCACTCCCACTGGCTTCTTCCAATCTTCTCGCGGCATCAAGCAGGGTGATCCTCTTTCCCCGTATCTTTTTATCTTGATAAGTGAAGCCTTCACCCACGGTCTTAAAGATATTTTCTAAGATCCGGTCATGCAGCACTACTCTCTTCCTCGGCATTTCCCTTAAGTTACTTATTGCATGTATGCGGATGATCTAATTATTTTTGCAGGGGGATTAAACGTAACATTGATAAAATTATTGCTTTCATTCAGACTTATGAGAAGGGCACAGGCCAGAAAGTGAACCTCGATAAAAGTTTCTTTGTGGTTTCGAAACACTGTCCTCCTGGATCAATACGAAGGCTCACTGCTATGACTGGCATTCGGAGAACCACTTGCCCTTTCACTTACTTGGGTTGCCCGATATTTGTTGGCCGCCCGAAAAGGTCTCACTTTGACTATCTTATTGATAAAATTCAGAAAAGACTTGAAGGCTGGCAATCGAAACTGCTCTCTATAGGTGGTCGCCTCATTCTCATCAAGCATGTTTTATCCTCCATTCTGATACACACCATTGCTGCTTTGCAGGTTCCCCACTCGGTGCTTAATCAAATTCATCGCATCTTTGGAAACTTCTTGTGGGGTAACTCTGCGCAAGTGCAGAGACGTATCTGGAGATCCTGGGAGAACATCTGTGGGCCAATTGAGGAGAATGGTCTGGAGGTTCGTAATATTAAAGATGTTCAGCTCGCCTTTGCTTGCAAGCTTTGGTGGAAAATTCGAAACCGTGTGGGCTTATGGGGTAAGAGTTTTTCCATGTTGCCTCACTGGAGGGTCCTGCATCCTTGGTGAATAATGCAAAAAGTAGAAACTATGGTTAATCTCCATTTGAGGCCGATAAAGACAGCCAATTGGGATTGGGTCTGGGCACCTATGGCCTCCGGAAATTTTACTCTTGTTTCTGCCTACAACACAATTCGTAGAATGATAGATATCGTTGCTGAACTTAAAGAGCTCTGGAAGCCAAACTTACATATTAAAATTTCGGTTTTCATGTGGAGGTTCCTCAATAACTTGCTCCATCTACCTAGTATGCTGCGCGTTTTTGGACACCACGGTCCCTTTAAATGCCCCTTCTGCTGTGAGGAGGATACTAGAGACCATACTTTATATAATTTTTCCTTCTCTCGTACCATTTGGGACTTCTTCCAGTCGCTTCTACATTTTCATCCTCTTGCAGCGGATTTTTGGTCTTATCTCCGGTGTTGGTGGTACCCGGACAGGAATGGCTCTGTGAAGAAAGCTTGCAAGCTGGTTCCTTCTTTGATTCTTTGGGAAATTTGGAAATGCAAAAATCGGATCATTTTTTACGATTCCAGACCTTCTCTTCAGACTTCTATCCTCAACATCCGGCAAAACTTATTTTATGCTCTGTTCAATAGTCGGCTCATCAGAGTGGATAAGGATGATGACTGCTTGCTAGAGAATCGGTTCATTAGCTCATTTTCCCCGCAACTTACTATGCATACCATTTTGGTGAGTTGGCAAAAACCCCCGGATCACTTGGTTAATTTGAATACTGATGGATCTTCCTTAGGCAACCCTGGCCCTGCTGGTGGTGGTTTTCTTATTCGCGACTCTCATGGTCATCTTCTTAATGCAGTCAGTGAACCTTACGCAAATTGCACTGTCTCATTGCGCGGAAACGAAAGCCCTCTAGCCGGTCTTACCTTTTGTTTGGAGCACCATATTTTTTCGGTTCTGGTGGAAACGGATTCTTTAGTGCTTACCAACATCGTCTCAGGGACTTTTGCGACCCCTTGGCAGCTAGATGATGATATTCGATCTATCAGAGATCTCCTCCGTACGCACCATATGCAGATTTCCCACATTTTTCGTGAAGCTAAAGCTGCAGATTTTTTTGCCACTTCGGCCTCCTCTGGCAGAAGGAGAGCTACCTACACGTCACAGTATAACATCCCCTCGGCTCTCAAGCTTATTCTTCAAGGTGATCGGCTTTCCATTCCTGCTATTCGTCGAGTACGCGGCCATGCATAATCATCTGGACGCATCCGTCAATTTATTGATGGGTGCAAACCGGGTTGTCCCTATTTTTTTGGATAGTTTAAACATATATGATTATTATTTGTATTACTGCATTGTTCATCACATTACAGGAAGTGGCCCCACCTATGCTGCGTGCTTTCTCTTTAATTCTCTGCTGGCCGGTAGAAGGAACTATCATTTGTACAGATCGATGATGCTCCCTGAAGATTATAGCCGTGCGGTTTGCCAGACGTTTAATCAAAATCATGGCCTACAAAATCGTGCCTACCTTTGGACGCGCCTCTACCGAATTTCTAGGGGTTCAATCCAGGTGTTTTTGTTGCTATTCCGTCAAACGATGTGCTCATATTTTTTCTAGTTTTTGATATACCTCATTATATACTTGGTATAACCCGGCATGGGTGTATTCGCCACTTTACGGACCGGACGTGTCGCATTTTTCTCGGGAAGGACCACAATTCTCTGTTGCTCAAGCAAGTTCAGAAGAGGGTGCAAAGAGATCTTCGTCTTAATTTCCTTTGCTCGTACACACAAGGCACAAGACAAAGTTGCAGCATCTATTCCACTTTGATTTCCATTGTTGTAATTATTTACAAGGCGAGGATTTTTGGGAGTGCATAGAGCGAGTACTCTTCCCCTATGTGATGGATTTTCCTACATTGGGTTTGCCGCTTTATAGGGTTTAAGGAAGCCATGCTATGCACTCTATCACGTAAATTTGGGGCTGGCCGGGATATGGCATTGAACTTTGTAGCTCTTTATTTGTTTTCTCAATAAAAATAAAGTTGCTTAAAAAAAATTCCCGATGGCATGTCAGACTCTGACTTCAGATAACCCACCCATGTTGTTTCCAACTGTTTCAGTGTTACCATTCACAAACACTAATCTACATACTACTTTACTAATATTGATGCCCAATCTACGAAAGACTTATCAACATTCTGGTCAAGTCCACAAATTAAAATATATGACTTAAATGACCTAGAGGTTTGCTTTAATCCCCAAGGATATAAGCTATGGCAGGCATCCTGCCAAAGGTTCTTTCTGAATAAATTAAGATACCGTTAGTCTCGCAAAAAGGTCTTAGGGAATCACCCCTATTTTCTGCTTTGTAACGAATCCGTTATTTGTTCTTAGCTAAAACCCTTCTGTTCTGAATGAACTCAGATTCCGTTGTTCGGTAAGGAAGTCTTAGGGAATCACCCTATTTCCCCTTCGACGTAAATCAAGCAAGACTGAGTGGTAAGAGAGATCATGGTCTGGTTAACTCTCTACCTTTTAGGGAATCACCCCTAAATTACTCAGCTTTGCGTTGAAAGTTAAACTTTCATATTCATTCGACTCTCCTCCGTGTAGTTCCAATTACTCCCACTGGGATTGAGATACTCAGGTGGTTCTACAAGAGTTTCAACAGAACTGGAGTATCAAACTCCATTCACAGGGTTATGGCTTTTAAACCAACCTCTATGATCAGGATCCTACACAGCCCACAAAGGACTATAGGTCATCAATCTACCCTATAGACCGTAAGGTCCTGCAATGGGTAATGGACAAACCATACTCCCACTACGTTCGGGGTGGATCGATATACTGATCTAGTTTAGTAGTTTTTATTAGTGTTATCACCAACTGCCCGTGTTGGATATGCACTGAAACAAACCAGTTAGTAACATCTTGAGTACAAATACTTCAAGATCCAAAGCTGTGATTTATAGACTCTATCAGACCGAGTTTGACAGTATAACTGTCATTCTCTGATTTTTCGAGTTTTATAATCAACTTTTACTCAATGTATTAAGATATTCCACGCTCTGAACGTGTACGTAAAAATTTCCAGTCCTACCTTCAAGCACTCCAGTGCTAAATGCCTTTATTTACGGAAGTGGGGTGAACCGAATTCACTCCTTATCCACAAATGATTTGGCATCTTCTAGGTAGACTTGTCGGTTTCACATGATAATGTTACCGTTATTTTTGCAACTAATATCTTAAATGAGTTAAGCAGTGTATCGTGGCACATCAATAACTATATAAGGCAAATTTATAGTGTATCCCTTAGTGAAAATATTACACTGGGAGGCAAGCCGAACATCAGTCCCAAAGACTACGCAATACCCTATTTCTGAGTATGGAATACTCTCTCTCTGGTGAAATCAGAGATTTCCTCCAAATATTTTGGATAAACTTACAGGAGTCTCGAATAGTTGTCAGACAAGATGTCACTACTTCAAAAGCTCCCACTAGCTTGTATATTTCATATGACCCCAAAGGTCGATATGAACAAGCTATGTAACTTCTTTAAATCTATTACCCTTTCCCGATTGAAAGGAAACTTAGGCATTGTTCCTTTCAGACAGGGTTTCTTTGACTGGGAGATAAGAATCACCCTAAGCTAGTCTGCAGATCTTGTCGTTAGTGAAAATGCACTAATTAATAGAATAGAAAGAAGCGTTTATCGAAATACGGAAACCATTTGCGTTTATATATTTTAAGATGTGTTACTAATACCTTTTCAGCAATTCTTAGTGGTTCTGACTTTATCAAACAAAATTCCGAGTCTTGGATTCTTGCTACGAATGTTATATTCATCGTCAATAAGACAAACGAATTATCCTATTGAAAATGAATACGTTCGTTCTAACGAATCCGAAAACAGAAAATGAATTTTTTGTGATACTCAAGAATTGAATCCGAGATTCATTTCCTTATATCACTCCCACTAGTCTATCTGAAATAACTGTCCGTTGTCTATTTTATTTATCGTTTAATGCAAAGCTACCTAGTTCTTCCAAAGAACTTAGCTTTTGAGAAAATTGCTAAGGATGCATTGGTCAGTGATCCGAAATCACTTTCCTTATCCTCTAATTTCCAATCTATTAATTTTCTGGTTTAGCCTTAAAACTACTTAGTTTAGATGACTAACACGTATAAACATTCTTTCTCATTCTTGAATTTCCTTAGATGGAAACTTGATCTTGGACTAGCGATTCGTTTGAGTAGACACTACTCTTGAGCGTAGGATGTTGATGTTACTTGCTTGGACTATCGATTTTTCTAATCGTCAAATCATAAGACCAAAGCTCCCACTAGTTTATCGGTTCCAAATACAGTCTAACTAGCAACACTTTGTATTTATGATTTTTCAAAGATTAGAAAATCCCCAGGACTAAGCTCCCACTAGTTTATCAGTTCCAAATACTGTCTAACTAGCAATGCTTTGTTCATGATGTTTCAAAAGATTGGAAAAACTCCAGAGCTAAGCTCCCACTAGTTTATCAGTTCCAAATACTGTCTAACTAGCAACATTTTATTCTTGTTTTTTCAATGAAAAGAGAAACTCATGTGCAGTCTATTACACATTTCTAATGATTCAGAAAAACAACAAATCATAAGACTAAGGCTCCCACTAGTTTATCGGTTCCAAATACCGTCTAACTAGCAACGCCTTATGTATATGATTTTCCAATTTTTCAATTTAGAAATTTGTTGTGTAATTACACTTTTAAAATTCACTAAATGAATTTATCTGATAGTCCTATATCATCTTTTGTAAACTAAGTATGGTCGTCTCTCGTTCAACACGAGTGACAACCGTGACATACCTATACTATGTCACTTAAGTTTATAAAGGTTCAAGGGAAATAAATCTCTTCCGAAAAATTAAATGCATTGTTTGATAATTTACAACGTACTTGTTACTTTCCACATTTTTAATAAAGTCCTATTACTAACAATTTAGTAGCCTAGAGATATATTTGTAAAAAAATATGACAGAAAGTTAAATTCAAAAAATAAATTTTCACTACTAGATTTTTATTTTAGGAATAATAAACTTATATAAAGTCTATCCTACCATTCCAAGGATTTAACCTCGCATCGTACAGCCGCCTTTAGGGTCGGTATCAGCACGATGACGGTTAAACTGAGACAATCTCTCTCAATGATTAAGCTTCGAGAATCGAACATCTCACGGGAATCAGACATCCCGGGCCTTAATCATTGATTACCTTCCTTTTTCTAGCCTAGATATTTCAAAAATATCCAGAAAGAGTGTGACCTACTATATCAGATCTCAAAGTACGCCCCGAGTATGCCGATTTAGTGGTCGGACGGTGACTCAACAGTACCCGAAATCATATCCTTTCGGAGACCAAGCCTTGAATTTTGATAGGGGTGAACACCATCCTTAGGGGGCCGGAATCAAAGCGGCACGAGGCGTCACCCTTCTCTGACGTGCTTGTATCTATAGTAGAGGCCGTGGGGTTGGCTGTCGCCTTCCCCGCTCCCACTCAATAATTTGAAAAAGTGATGGGTTTACTAATTACGGTTTTGGTCTTGACAATAAGAAACAATAAATCAAAGTACTCCGAACAAGGTCGGTTAAGTAGGCACGCCTACGCCGTCTTATTCGTTGGAACATATGTGACAGTCGGTCGGATCCGGCAAGAGAAGCCTCGTTTAGCCCGAAGGCTTATCGGATATGCTAAGTCTTGTCGAACCCCCGTGCAAACGTCACACGTGGAGGGGAGTTAATCGAACCGTAGCTCAGTTGAACTCGCCCAACCATGGTTAGGCCATTTCTGAACCCATGTACTAAGTTTTTGCGATTTCTATGTTGTCAACCAAAGCGTAATCTCGTTTCTGTTTAATGTAGGTTCACCGAAAACTCAACGATTTATCTAAGTGGGATTCACCAAGAATCCATCACTAAAATCGTAACGATTGACAAAACCCGGTTTCTCGGTTTTAATAATTAGTTACTTAATTAATTAACTACCACATATTAATTAAAAAGCTTTTAACTAATTATACGAGTTATACATGCCTAATTTATTCCAAATAAACTAGCTACATGTATGCATTGGAGTGGAATCATGATATGATGCATGTCATGGTAATTTTCCGGTTTCTATCACATAATTTCGATCATACACGAAAAAATAACGGAAAAAATAAACACCGAGATAGATCGTTGGTACCCTCGTATCTAACCTATTAAAAAAAAACACAAACCCTAACTAGGGTTGACTATTTTCAAATCTGCTGCAGCCGCGTTTTATCGACAATCGGACATCCAAACGAACTTTGATCGTCACGAAACTTTATGGACCTGTTCTTCACTCCTCCTACTTCAATCTGAACGGTTGGATCTTCGTTTCAACAGTCCAATCTCTTCGAGAAATTCGACGAAGCGACGGTGGGGCTGCGGTGCTTTTACGACACAACAACAACTTTATTGTAACGATTGGACATCGAGATGGACTCCGATCGTCATTTAAATTTTGAGGACCTGTTCTTCAACTTTTAGTCTGCATTCGATTTGGAGGGATTGTCGTTTCAACGGCTCAATCTCCGGGAATAAATAAACAACCGAACATAAACAAAAGCAGATCTACTTTAGGAAACTAAAATTACAAAATTTCCTATACTTTTTTTTTTTGAGCATACCAAGAATTTTCCATTAATCGCCAAGATGCTAAAAGATTACAGACAGTTTTCAAAGTTCTAAATAAATCAACGAAGGTATCAAATCTACCTCTGTAAAAAAAAAAAAAAAAAAAAAAAAAAAAAAAAAAAAAAAAAAAAAAAAAAACCTCACCACAACCAAACCATGCCACATCAAACAGTCATCAATTCCACAGTCTTTCATTCTTATTCTTACAATTAATCAAATCTATTTGCCAAGAACTCATGATGCCGCAATCATCGGATTTGCCTTCCAATCTTCCCCAAGCTAACTTTTTGAGGCAATTAGCATTTGATAGCCAAGAAAAGGACAACCTCGAATCTCTCGAAAATCAATTACGGATTAATGACGATGGAATTAAAAACAACTTTGTTTCCTATACTCATATAATCGAATTTATATGAGTTTACAATAGATCTAACGAGTAAACAATACAAACTCAATTCATCTCTTCAACCACGACAATCACAAGGCAACATACATGAATAAATTTCGATGCATATAGAAAAGCAAACAAAAACAAAAACAATCTAAACATGTTTTTCCACTCCTAGATCTAAAATTTACATACTTTGATTGATAGATCAAAGGCTCTGATACCACTTGCAGGATGTAATATCGCCGGATGGATCAAAGATCCACCCGATTACGCAGCGGAAAGTACAAGATTTAGATCTAAACAATCAAAATACATAAATATAATAGATCTAAACCTACGAGGGGATTAGATTGCTTACCAGTTTATGGTGAATAAACACCAAGAACAATCCGAGATCCAAGATCCAAGCTAGATGAGAAGCCACAGCCTTCCAACGTGTGTCTCCAAGCGACACCAGGTGGAAGGTGTTTCAAGCCGCCGGACCTCCTCGATATGCTACCGGAATAATCCCGAGGATTATCCCAACTCAAAACCATAGTGTTGAAGCCGAAAATTCTAAGCTTCAAACACTCATGTATGTCGCATATATGTGATGTATTGAGGCTTGGGAGAATTCTCTTTATATAGGAGAGTAATCCTTGTCCTCCAATGATTTAATTAATTAACGGATAATCAATTATAATAATCCTTATTCCAATAAAAGATAAATCAAATATTTTCCTAATAAATTAGGATATATAAAAGATACTATCTAATATTCTTTTCCTTAAATAATTATCCAACAAATAAATAATTATTCACACATTATAATTATCAAGAAAACAAATTTCCCAATTATAATAATAAGGAAAATTTCGGCAAACACCCCAACAAATGTCCACGCCTCACACACAATATTGGGCCGAGTCCACGAAAAAAAAAAATTCCATGTATTTAATTATCTAGTCCAACTAAACAATTAATCCGCATATCAATTAAATAGTCCAATCCAACTATTTAATTATAATTGAGGTGAAACGACGAGAAAACATATGCTATTTTAGGGGCCACGTCGGGGACCATGGACCCATATTCAGTAGCTACAATAAATTAAATAATATTATCCGTCAGACCAAACAATAATATTCAATCTATTAATTCCGGGATACACCACCATAAACCCAAGCCGAACTCTCGCGAATATAGATAACTTATACTCAACTATGAGTTGATAAGCGTCCACTGATATAATCATTACATACGGATAAATCCTCCATAGACTGTTCGTTACGATTTGGGATATCTCCGTAAACCTTTCTCGAAACCTCTTATCCTTATTTACCATTAACCCCCTAGTGACCAAATAGTTCATAACTAATATAATATGAACTGCGGGCATCGGTCAGTTTCTAGGATTAACAAATAAAGGAACTGTCTGTCTGCTTCCCGAGGGAATGAATGGATTCCATATCTGTGATAGCACAGACTACTCACTCATTCCAGAATAGAGCCAACGAGAAGTGTTGTACCACATACTGCGAAGTGATCCTTACTAACACATCAAACTCTACCCTAGTCTAAGCAGTTGTCTGTGATCACGTCAGGATTGAGATTAATCCATTTATGATCATCTTGTGATTCAATAAGGCTTCTCGATCACGGAATTATATCGAGAACTCAAATCAAATCGGTCCAGCCCTATATGATTATCATCATATATAAATGCCCCACTAGGTACCCTATTACCGACAGTCCGGATAGGATCGCCGCAACTAAAGTGTTTCAGGCGCATTATTAGCAAATTAATCTTGAGACCCGCACTCAGATTAATAAACGCGCTACGAACTAAGTTAATTTTAAGTGCATCTCACTAACTCAATCCTCTTGTGTATAGCCATACACTGAGTTGTGTGATTACATAAACGAGGTACTTAGGGTTTTCAGTAGTGTCTTAATTATAAGCATACATACATATAATAAAATGAATTATTAATTCTGTCATAAAAAATTAGATAATTGTTTTTCGGGCACTACACCTAACACGTAGACCATCCAATGAAGTTCATAAACTGTTCTTGCAGAACATCTTCAACACGGCAAGTTTGAAGATTGAAAGATACCGGAGTATTCACACTGCAATCTTCAAAAGTTTGATGGAATTCAATAAGATATTTCATTGCATGGGATGTGGCAACTTCGTCCACACATATTCTTGAAGCTATTAGTCTTGTCCTAGTAAGTATAACCACTCCAACTTGTAGCAGAGATTGCACGGTATCATTTTCACATGTTCCTCAGTTCCTCTATGTACTGCAACAAATTATCTCTTCAATAGTACTATCAATCTATCCTCATTTCTGGATGAATGGATACAGCCATCTGCGTGTAATTTGTTGGTACAAGATAGAAGATAACTCTTGAAGCCCCCGGTGTCTAATAAATAAGTGCTTCCATCTGGATCGGATCATCAAAGATTTAATCTTATTGAATCACACACTAGAATTGGATTCAAAATCCGTTAAATACGAAAAACATTCATTAGGAATTAAATTTAATTATTCTACTATGAAAAAAAAAAATTTGACTAGATGAAAAACTAATTTTCCTCTCCTAATTTTATGACATGTGACTAAATTGAGTAGGAAAACCTTGTGTTATCTATTTTGGAAATTGGCAACTCTTTAAATTTATATGGTAAGTATTAGGTCAAACCTAATACAATTAAGAGCTTATCTTAGAAAAAAACTAATTACTTCATTTATTATTTATCTAATAAATAATAAATTAAATCTCGTTTTATTATTTCTCAACATAAATAGTAATTTGTACACATGACTAATTAGGAAACTACTTTTCCACTTAGTCATATGTCATGCGCACACACATAATTAAAATTAAAACATAGAAAACTATTTTCTATTTTAATTCTTTATTTATCAAAATAAATACCAAAACATATTCTATTACATAAAAAACAATTTTTATATCTAATGAGACAATTAAAACTGAACTAATTTCAACTCGTATATCGGGTGCGCATCTGAGAACCATGGACCTATGACAAAAAAATTCAATAAATTGAAAAACTGATCAAACTCTTCAACCATATCAAATTTTTTTTTATTAATCCTGATATTATGCCACCATAAATTCAGAACAGCTCTCTTTCGACCATAGAATTATTTACTTTACTATATATATAAATAAATAGATACCAAGAGTCCACTGATATTACCATTATCTATAGATAACTCTCCATAAACGATTCGTATATGATGTCAGGCATTTTTCGTTCAACCCCTTCATAACATCTTATTCTCGACTACCATTAACTCACTAGTGATCGATATTTATAATCCAAGATCATAAATTCAACCGATCGATCAGTTCCGGAATTAACAAACGAGGGAACCGCGTTTCTGCATTCCACAGGAAGGAATTGACTCCATCTTTGTGACTTATATTCCCGGCTACCTATCCCTGAATGATGCCAGCATGGACGTGTTTGAGAAAGCTTCACTGAGCTAACTTTAACGCCACATCAAACACCACCGTGAAATAAGCATGAATCTATAATCTCATCAAGATTAAGATTAATCCATAAATGCTCATCTTGAGATTTTTTTTTTTCTCATTATGGAATTGTCATGAGATCATCATATTAAATCGGTCCAAGTCCTACACGTCATATTAAATCATATATAAGTGCTGCTACTAAGATGTTCAACATCGACGGCCCGGATCTGGCAGTCACCCATGAAGTGCTCTGGGTCACTAATGGTGTGTTAGATGAAAGATCCCGAACTTCAATTAGTTTCACCACGGACTTAACATTTACAGAGTATCATCATTAACTCAATCATCTTGTACATAACTCTTATGCACAGAGTATTATAGTCACATTATGAACCTTTGGGATTTTCAGTGATGACATTTAAATATATACAAATATATAAATAAAACAATTAATAACAAATGTCATTTTATTTAATTAAAAACAAAAAAAAAATTTATTTTTATTTGAAGGAGATATTTATATTAGATGAAACAAAAATTGTACAACTGTTCAAGAAAAAGTACAAAAGATATACAAAACAAATTTAAACAGAAGCTATAAAGCTAAGAATGCCAGGCTACATGTAATTCTCTTGCTTTCTGGATAACTTGCGATATGAAAACCGATTTAGGGGGCCGATGATGTTCTTCATTATGAAACTCTTCATTGCGCCAAAACCAAATACTAGCTTGAGATTAATTCCCAAAAAAGAAATCTCCAGAACGTCATGTTATCCTTCTGAATGCAGTTGTCAAGCCAATCCAGGACGTCGTGGGTATTAAAGAATTCATGCCAGTATTCGTGGTGCACAACATCATTCCACAACCCGCGCACTTAATTACAGTCTCTAAACGCATGTATGATAGACTCAATCTGAAGTAAGACCCTTATGATACTAGGGTTTTGTATTTTACGTGCTGCATATTTAATTTAATCAATAGAAAAATGCAATGTACATTGTCCACAATAATCAACATTACTCCAGCTCCTCTTTTACATCGTAAAACTCCATATAAAATAATAACTCTAAACAACAACATCTCTAATCATGCATTAAGGTTTTTGATCGATCATTTCGATTAAATTTGATTGTAGAGCTACACAATATTTCACCTAAAATACAAAAGATTATGTGCTACTCAATCAGTTTTTACACAAAATAATTTTTCATTTCAAGACATCTTGTTAACAACAAGTATAAATTTATTAATGAAACCAAGTTGCTGAGCAATTAATGATATACAAACATCAAACTAAAACGAAATTGTGAATCATAACTCAAAATCAACCATGGTGTGCTGCCTACAATTGATACAGTACATAGTGCATCCGATAGCTTTGACAAAATATTACATGTGTAGCATCAATTTTTGACTTGTTTGTGTTTACACTTTACGTATTAGGCTATAAATAATCATCATTCATCATTGTAAAATCAACCAAGTAAGAATCTTAAGAACAAAACTTTCTATAATACAAAGTGTTAGTCTCCTGGCACAATATGTGATCAAAATCAATACAAGAGTAAAATTACAACAGCACAAATAATGCAAAATAAAATACACAAACTGAGGCGAGTGCGATCACTCTGTCCTTAAGACAAATTTGCTCCAGTATAGTGCCAACGGTGCTAGCAATTGTCTTCCAGGATACAACGGTTTACATGTTCGATGTAGTGGCACTTCAAACTTCGAACAGATGGCGAACTCTTCCGGTGTCCCAACATTCTCTTCAAAAAAATGCATATTGCAACTCGACATAATACGTATTTTTTTAGCACTGAAAATTACTTGTCTAATTCTTGTGTAAAACATCCCTAGAAAAGGAATTTATAGTAGCAGAAAACTACCCACTAATGGCCACTAACTCTCAATAATGGCCTATACTACCACTTGTAACCACCAAGTATAAGTTAAGGCCACTAACCCATGTTTTATCCACTAAAAGTATGGACATTAATGGACATTCTCTAACAATCCCCCACAAAATGGACATTAATGCAAGTGCAAATGCAGACCTGAAGAGAATTCAGTCGAGAAAATATTGCACCAGGAGAGGTAGCTTCCGGCTTTGAACCTGCCTTAGTGAAATACTATCGGATTTACTCGTGCGGCTAATTAATGAACTATGTCTTGAACTGTTCGGCCTTTATTGTAAACCAGACGATAGTACTCACACAATATATCCCTTAACACCGTATTTGGTTCTCATGCTTGTGTTCATTTTGGCCATAAATCACCCTGGTTTCAGAAAGTGCGTTAGAGAATTCAAGACTCTGAATTCTCACAGAAGCGGCCCCACTTCGCACTTACATAGGTGACCTCCTATCAAAGGTATTCTGTCATACCCCACTTGAATATCAAGATATAAGAATCATTAAAAGCATTGCTTAACCTCACAACCTCTGCAGATATCACTTTTATTCTAGCAGAATGGGTAAGTGTTGGACTGTTCCTTATAACTTAGTAGTCCCTTTTGAACCATGATCTTGGGATCTCCAGTCAACATGGTTGGGTTTCCATTCCAAGAAAACATGTGTAATAGGCTTCAGTCCCATTCCGGTTGTCAATATTGACATCTGATCTCTAACTAAACCTTTTGTAAGTGGATCCACAAGATTCTCCTTCGATCTTATATAATCGATGGAAATCACAACATTAAAGATCAATTGTTTATTGGTATTGTATCTACAGTGTATGTGTCGAGACTTACCATTATACATACTACTCTATGCCCTTACTATAGCCGACTGACTATCGCAGTGTATGCTGATAGCAGCCACTGGCTTAGGCCAACATGGAATATCCTCAAGAAAATTCCAATGCCATTCAGCTTCTTCTCCATCCTTATCCAATGCTATAAACTCGTCTTCCATTATGGAACGAGCTATGCACGTTCGTCTTGTAGACTTCCAGGACTCAACATCACCACCAATTGTGAATAAGTATCCACTGGCGGACTTTGAATCTTTCGTATCTGTTATGCAGTTCACATAACAATATCCATCTAATACTGCTGGATATCTTGTATATCGTAATCCCGGACTCATAGTGTACCTCATGTAGCTCACAACCTATTTAAGGCTTTCCAATGATTATGGTCTAGATTACTCGTGAACCTACTCAGTTTATTTACTTCACATGTAAAGTCTGGTCGCGAACAGTTGGTTATATACATTCAATCACTTGAGAGTATCTCAATTGATCCATAGGTTCACCTCTATTCTTGACTAAGTGCATATTTAGGTCAAGTGGAGTGCTCACTGACTCAATGAGTTTGTGACAACACAAGTCCATCTGATACTCTAGAGATCTTAATCCCTAGTATCACATCTTCAACTCCCAAGTCCTTCATATCGAGGTATCCTTCTCGTATTCATGATACTCTCATGAGTACTTCCTATTATCTGCATCATGTAATAGACATACACTATCACATAAGTGTGTTTTTAATGTGGACATATATATCATACCCACTTGACATCATAACATTGTCAAAGTCGATATGCCAGTGCTCTACTTAACAAGTTACACACCTTACTCTCTTGTCCTGGAACTATGAACACCTCAGGTTGTTCCAAGTACATCTCTTCTTTTAACTCACCATTCAAGAATGTTTTCTTTGCATCCAGTTGATGGATTTCCAGGTTAGAGACTCCAGCTATATTGATGAGAACCCTTATACAAGTAATTCTCGTAACTGGTGAGTAAGAAGTCAATGCCCAACAACACCTTACAATTATCAATAAATCCATCAACCTTTAACTTCTTCCCGAAGATCCACTTGTACCCGAGTGGTTTATTTCTTGGTGGAACACCAACCAACTCCCAAGTATGGTTTTGCATGATGGATTATATTTCTCTATTTATAGCCTCTTTCCCGAAAGGAGCTTCTGGAATAGACATTGCCTCAACATATGTCTTGGTTTCATTTTCTACCATATAGATCATTAAATCAAGACCAAAAGACTTGAAAGTCCTAGCCCTCATACTACAACATAGTTCCTCAATTTCTTGAGGATCACTTGCTTAGTCGTGCTTGCTTCTTCTTTCTCTTTTTCCTTATATAGAAAGAGATCTTCAAAGAACACAACATTTATAGATTCGATGATGACACCATCATGTACATCATAGATGTCAGTTTTATGCACCAAAAACCAATATGGACTACTCTTGAGCATATATCCGATGAATATACAATCAATAGTTTTAGGTCCTATCTACACTTGTTTTGCTTTAGGTAATTCTACCTTAGCCAAACACCCCCACATTTCCAAGAATTTGTAGCTAGACCTCAGCCTTTTCACAACTCATACGGGGTGTGATCCTTCTTCTTTGAAGGGATCTTATTCAGAATGAATTTTGCTGAGAGGACAACTTCCCCCCCCTCCCCCCCCCCCCCACAAGTTCTGAGGTAAACCCGAACTTAGCAACATAGCATTCATCATCTCTTAAAGAGTTCGGTTCTTGCGTTTAGAAACACCATTTGACTTAGGTGTGTATGGTGTACTTGTTTGATGAATGATGCTGGGCCTTAGCAATACTCATGAAACAATACATCATATCCACCGCCATACATCTCATCCGTTTGCTATGTTTATTCTCATCTTCATTCTAACAACCCTCAAGTCATCACGAGTCTTATCTTCAATTTTCTGCATAAAATCATCACAATATTTGGTGCTATCATCAATAAAAGTAGCGAGATACTTTTATCACCTCTAGTTTGCACTAATCTAGAGGTTTTGTGTTCCTTTCTACCGGTTAAACGGTGAGTTAGCCAACATGGATTTAACACTTACTTGACACTTGTGATTAGAATCAAATTTCAAATTTGGTAACAACTACGTGTTCATCAATGGACAAATGAATTTGAAATTTGCATGTCCAAGTCACTTACTGGCTCTCTACGGAGCATCGCCTTTGTGCTCAACAAACAGTTTCACTGTCAAAATACTGATCAATCCGATTTGATCATTCAAAACACCGATCATTGCACCACCGAATTTCTCAAGTCTTAGTTAGTCCCTCTGTATCCAAAGGATGAGATCGAGCACTTACTGGTGCAACGTCTAATGCTACAACAAGCACATATACTTGTGTCACAAAAGACACGGTCTTATTTGAATTCATCTCAGTGTTTTCGTCTATTTCTGTTTTACACAGAAGATCAACAAATCAAATAGTAGTATATATTTATAGTTATAAAAAAAATTATGATTACATACCACCAAATACCAGTGCATTGTTTGTCCTAAGCGTAATAATAAATATACATATATATATATATATATTACCTGCAATCCGTTACAATTACTATGAAAGTAATAGGCTTCCAACAAAAAGGCAAAGCAAAGGACAAAAGATATTTGGTTTTTGGTTTATACATATTTGGTTACTCATGTAAGCAAATCCCTGCACATATCTAACCGAAACATATCAGTATTAATCAATCACATGACCAAAGTTGGAGCTGTGCGAAACAGTTCGATCGAGTAATTAAATAGATTAGATCTGCAGCAAAATATCATTATAATTCTATAGACCAAATTTCTGGACCGATACAGTCCGACAAATAAATTGGTAATCAACAAAGAATTTCATATACTGATCGAACTGATATAATAGATAAAAGAACAAACAAATTGGTATACACCAATTAATTAAACCGTCGAGATTTCGGTTCTGCAAGATAGTGATTAGTAGCACACACAGAAAACTTAAGATTAACAAATTGTCTTAAGATTGTGAGTCTCCTGGCACAATATGTGATCCAAATCAATACAAGAGTAAAATTACAACACCATAAAATAATGCAAAATAAAATACACAAATCGAGGCGAGTGCGAACACTCGGTCCTTAAAATAAATTTGCTCAGGTATAGTGCCCACGGTGCTAGCAATTGTCTCTTAGGATACAACGGTTTACATGTTCAATGTAGTGGCACTCCAAACTTCGAACAGACGGCGAACTCTTCCGGTGTCCCGACATTCTCTTTAAAAAAAATGCATACTGCAACTCTACATGATATGTATTTTTTTATTACTAAAAATTACTTGTCTAATTCTTGTGTAAAACATCTCTAGCAAATGAATTTATAGTAGCAGAAAACTACCCATGTTTGTGTTGGCCATTAATGGATATTTTCTCCAACATAAAATGTGTCATTATATATGTTGAATCCAGGGACCCTTGTCGATATACCACTTTTGAATCCATTGATCTATTGTGTTTGTTTCTACGTAAATGAAGTAAAGCATACTAAAAGCTTTAATATTCCATAAGTGTACCACTATTACCTATAGAGTTTTCCAAGCAGAATCCACATACTCCTTCCGTCTGATTTTAATAGTCTTGTTTGACATTTTCACACGATTAAGAAAAATGTAATTAATACTTTGAATCTCATTAAATAATCCAAGCATTTCAAAATGTATATATAAAAATTTCCAAGCATTCTTTTTTTTTTTGAGAAAACAAGAAATTTATTAATTAACGTTCGTAAAACACGCGGCTAGAACGTCTCCAGGGGTAATTTCCAAGCATTCATAGAATAATAAAATAATAATAATAATAATAATAATAATAAAGAAGCAATCTGCTGGGGAGTTAATCTAGGTCAACACTTGATATTTACTGACCTTCATTTCCACAAGAAAGAAAAGAAAAATAAAACGTTATTATTGTGTGTGTTTGTATGTATCGTATTTTGTAACGTCTCCGTAAATTGGCTTAGCGTGCGGCGCTACTTGATTAATAAGAGACATTATGTCGACCTTATATATATCTTGGTGATTATCTCCCACTTTTATAACGTGAGATATTACACATTGGACTAGTGGTGAAAACGTTACTATATATATTATATAAGGTTGAGTCATTATGGGCATATACCCTGTGTTTACCATTTTAGGTCAAAGGATGACGATTAGTTTATATAGAAGTGTCTTTAAAGCCACAACACAAATTCTACTTGTAGCACCACACTTTATTGAAATTTGATGCTTACCTCAAATACCACATCTTTTTTTAAATGATAATCCTACTAAATATACCACATCCGGAAAAAAACCAATTATTATATTTCCAAAACATTTTTACTATTGCCAATTTTTTTAATTATAAATTAGGGCCCGTTTGGTAAACAAATTAAGTACTTATTCTGGAAAAATTAAGTGGGGGTTAGAATTAGACATGTTTGATAAAAGATTTAACACATCTTAATTATTTAAGTGTCACTTAATTTCCAATGTAAAGATAACAAAAAATTTCAGCGCTTGAAGCAATGCTTATCATTGAAAAAAGGAAAAAAAGAAAAAACCGTCAGTATGCATGTTATGCATGTTGGGAACCACGTTTATAGATCAATCATATTTTCCCTTTTTATTTAGCTTTACCCGTTTTTTTTTATGTGTCTTATTATTATTATTATTATCATTATTCATTATATCATAAACACTGTAGCACTATATATATATATATATATATATTGTACACACACAAACACGTATATACACACAACGGCGGATCCAAAAATATTTTTTAGGAGGGGTCCGTAATGTTTTTTTTAGTAAAATAAATTTTTCACAAGGTCCAAAATATTTGTTTATAGGTAAAATGTAGATTTTTTATTTTTCTAACGGGTCCGCGGACCCATTGTGAATTTGTGATACACATAGCTCCGCCTCTGTATACACACACATACAACAGTGAAACTAATGTTATTTATGATTTCAGATTTATAGTGTTACCAAACAGTCTAAATACTTAAATCATTCGATTCATTTAATGTTTTTCACTGAGACTTCTTGATTTGCGTTTTAGATTTCAGATTTAACAAACGCTCCCTTAGTCTCTATCTTTTGATAAATTTTGTTTGGTTTCGCCGCCCCATCCCCCCCTCTCCCCTCCCTAAAAACGAATTTTACAAGAAAAACTATCCACAACCTCTTTAAGGTCCAACTGTCGGATGTCAAGGTCCAACTTCCACACTGTCGGATGTTTTATAGACCATTTTGACAAAGATCAGACCCCAGATTGTCGGATGTCAAAGTCCAACCGCCACACTGTCGGATGTCAAGGTCCACCAGTCACACTGTCGGATGTTTTACAGACCACTTTGACAATGATCAGACCACCAGATTGTCGGATGTCAAGGTCCAACCGGCACACTGTCAGATGTCTAGGTCCAACCGCCACGCTGTCAGACGTTTTACAGACCACTTTGACTGGCCTCCAGACTATCGGATGTCAAGGCCCAACCGCAACATTGTCGGATGTTTTACATACCCCTTTGACAAAGGTCCGACCTCCGGACTGTCGGATGTCAAGGTCCAACTGTCACACTGTTGCATGTCCAGGTCTAACAGCCTACGGCCAATGCTGATTTTTCACTAACCGTCAAAGATTTAGAACGCTTGCATTCCCCCTCCTAAATCCTGACTGTTAAAAGACGTAGGTTGATATGACATCATTTTTACCACTAACATCCATCTTCCTAGCAAAAACTCCTCATGGTGTTCAAACTAATTTTCGCAACACATGGCATGCTCTGCTGTGGAAAATTGTTGTTAAAAGACATGGTTTGTTTGTTATTGAAGAAGTTGATAGAATAGGTAACAATAGCACCATTAATTTGTCACGGCTATTTCATATTTCTCGTGTCGAGCAATTTTGCAGGCACAACAAAAATACATAACCAATTGTCACAACGTTGATCAGTTTTCGTGGGATCTAGATCAATCAATATAGTTGCTATAAAAATCAATGGTGTAGATCAACGTTGTGGTTGATGAGAGTCAACTTTACTATGCTCCGGTGCATGTTTTAACCCCCATTTATGACACTTTTGGCTTGTATTGGGTAGTTTTAGACCATTTACAGGGCAAAACACATTGAGCAATCACTTTGAGGTGAACCGTCACATTGATGGAAAACCTCGGCATTTTACGATGTTTTTTACCCTTTTCGAGCCCTATTTATCTTGTGGAATTATGCTTGGTATGTTGGTTGCTATGGAAATGCAGGAAATAGGTGATTTATGAGCCCGGAATACAAGGCATGAGACTTAGAGTGGCATAACCGAAACCCGGGAATGGAAACGGATCAAAAATAGTTGATGTTTTCGCCTTACATTCACTTTATCTGCACTTTGAGCATTGTTGGAGGCATTTTATGGAATTTTGGTCTTCATATAAGTTGTAGATAATTGAATTATCTTTCCAACGCATTTTGAATCACTCAAATCGGAACTCTACACGCGAAGATATGACCAAATTACTGAAGGATGTCAATGCTGACAGGGCAATGCGCACGCATTCAGTCGAATGTGTACGCATTCCTGGAACAGAATGTTCGGATTTTGGGAATTTTGAGCAATGCGTACGCATTCGATTGAATGTGTACGCATTTGGACGTTCTTGGGCACCTATATATACATTTTTGCATAGATTTTTCAGCATTGCTTCTTCCCCCAAGATCCCTAACTTGTAGATTAGGTCGACCCCTTCTCTTTTAGCTCCTCTAAACTCTTTCTTATTTTGATTTCTCTTAGATTAAACATAATCTAGCTTAGATTCTTTATTGTCTCTCTTGGATTTTGCATTTTGTGTTCTTCTTCTTCTCCAAGTGACATGGGTGTGGATGAAGCTTGATGTAATCCGACTCTTGCTACGATTTTGGTAACTAAGCTAGTTTCTTTTCTTGTTTTATGGCTTTAATCTCTTCCTTTCTTGTTATTTCTTGTTTTGTGATGAGTAGCTAAACTTTTTATAGCCAAATTATGTGAAGATTGAAGAAATCACCCTCTAATTGATGAAATTGGGAATGTGTAGTGTTTAATTGTTGTTATATTGATTTAATTCATGTCTTAAAACTTGTTCTTAATGCTTGAATTAGCTTGTACACCTAGTTCATTAACTCACACACCACTTTTATAAATGTATGTTTGAAGGAAGGTGTGGGAAAGGAGTTTTAAGATCGTTATTTACAATTGACTGGGTTGTTTAGATCGATTGGGTAACGAGGTTTGTCGGTGTAAATCGAGCGGCTCTAGAGCATTTATCTTGTTCCGGTCAGTTAAATCCTTAAAGGCGGACTGTTGAACCGGGCAAAGGGTGCTAGGTTGTTGCATGGCGTCTAGTACTATCTTAGGAGTTTGCACCCATGAATGAGTCAATATAAGTTTTAGGATGGTTGGTTGGTAAAGCTCGTTCCCGAGATAGTCAATTAGAGGGGCGAAAGTATTCAATTTGATCGTGATTTGGCTATATCTCTTTCTCTCTTTATCTATAGTTTATATTTCTTTTTAGTGTAATTAAACTTGAAACATCTTGGTTAACCTAAACTAAGTCCAAAAACGACTTTGGTATTTGATAAATTCCTCGTGGGATACGACCTTGCTCGCTACTATAGTGCATCCGACTCGGTACACTGCCGATTAAAGTTGGACCGTCACTATTTTGGCCATCAAGTTTTTCTGACGCCGTTGCCGGGGAATTAATCGATATCTCTTAAGTCATTGGAAGACTTAGGCTTAGGTTGTTTTTTTTTCTTTTGTTTTTTTCTTGATGTTGGATTTTTGTTAAAAGTCACACCATCTATTGCGGTAGTGGTGGTGACTAGATACCTTGATTGTGTTCTTGTTTTTCCGTTGAATTGCAGTGTATGGATCCATATGGCCATGAGGGCTCTTCTCCCTACTCTTTTGGAGGCTTTAATTTCGGTGCTATGGGTTTTGGATTCCAACCATATTTTCAGTTCAACCCATACACATCACCATACAACAATGAGTGGGAGAGTCCTTCAAGTTCTCAATTTCAACACCCCGGTGCGTATTTTCAATATGCTCAACCTCCACAAATACCTCTTCCTCCACAAGAGAGCTCAACCGACATCCTCTTAGAGCAAATCAATGAGACTTTGCAAGAGCAAGGCCGTCTGTTAAAAGAGCAAGGCCGTGAGATAGAAGACCAAGGTCGAACACTTCAAGATCATGGTCGGGAGTTGATGGATATTAAAAATAATGCTACTACTCTTCAATCGGCATTAAATAATTTGGAGAACCTGGTAGAGCAATTGATTGAGAAGAGGAAGGTTGAGATGAGTGCTAAGAATGATGAAATTCTATTTGATCCACCGTCGACTCTTGAGGTAATCACTCATCATGAGTGTTATGAAGAAGGTATGAAACATGCTACTAGTGAATCATTTATTCCTTCTCATTTGAACCTTATTGAAAAAATAGTGGTGGTGGATCACATAGAATATGTTGATGTTGTGGTTGAGCCAAAATGTTATTGCTTGGTGTTTGAATCTTTGCTACTTGGCATATGCTCTCATTCGGGGAAGTTGAATTCATTGTGTTGCATGATAAATTTCTTGAACCAATCATGGTGGTGGGGATTGAGCCCCTTGTTTTTCTTGCTCTATTTTAAAGGTGTGTTCAATTCTTATGATGTGTGTAGGGAGACGCAACGGTTTGCTCTCCTTTGGTATAACTATCCTTAGTATTGTTGGGGTAGAAAGTCGAACTAAGGACTTTAAACTTAGAATGTTTTAGGTAGATGTTTTTATTTTTGTTAAAAAAATAAAAAAGTGGATGAAAGTTTTTTTTTAATTGCCATGTTCTTGAGGCTTTCGAGCAAAAGATGTGCAATTTTTTTTCTTTCATTCCACTCGTGCTTCGTTGCTTTTATTTTAGTTTCTTAATAAGTCAAGCCAATGACGTAAAACAAAGGCGCTCGGGGGAGGCAACCCACCGTTTCTCTGTTTTTGCTTTAGTTTTTGGTGCTAGGAGTGGTCTAGGGTGATACTTTGGGGGATATTGGTACCGTTTTTTAGTGGTTCTTCTTCAATCCGTTGTTGGCTCGTATTTTTATGCATGGATGTTGTTTTACTTGTTTGATTGTCTTTTCATCCCATGTGCCCCAAGTCGGTTCCCTCTTTTTGGTTTCATATGATCGTGTATATGACTTTGCGCTCTTTTATTATATCTCGATATTTGTTGCTTGCTTTTGGCACGGTGGTTGTTCCCCGTGCATGCGTTTTCTTGGTGTTTTTGTCTCATGGCTTCAGTTATTCGAGTGGAACTTTCATGGATATGTCACGTACATGGTTTGCACCTCTCTGCCGGGTTAAGCTAAGCCTCTTTCTCCTTTATCATTCACACACTGAGGACAGTGTTGCATTTAAAGTGGGGGGTGGTAGGCTTAGCTTTGATATGTGATTCATTGAGATTTTAGCCATTGTGTTGTATGCTTTTCATTTGGTCACTTCTTTAGCAAAAAATTGAGCACTTTTTAAAATTTTCCAAGGTTTGGACGTTGCATTCGTGTGTTGAGCCTTCATGTTGATTTGATAAATGGTTTAGTGAATGTTTAAATGTATGTTACTTGGCTTACTACCTTATCTTGGAGACGGGAATTTTATGCACGTATAGCTTTGAATTCATAAACCTTGGTAACTAGTGACCGATGATGGTAGACTTAGGCACAATTCGGCTACCTAGAACTCATATCATTAACTTCGAGACGAAATAGATAGGCCGACTTTGGTAGAGTTTGGGATGACAGTTATGGCGCTTCTTTGACCCGACTAGAGCCAAATAGCCATCCCGTGACATATTCCACAGTAACCCCTCTAAGCCTTGGTAGGATGGTTAGACCCCCATCCGACACTTAGACATTCATATTTAGCCCGTAATTTCCCAACCCCGAGCCTTATTTGTGGTCTACATTCCCTTGAACACCCTACGAGTTGAGCTTGATCTTTTCATCTTTTTTTCACACTTGCTTAGGCAAGTGTGGGGTGGTAGAGTGCTTTGTTTGTATAGAGGAGTTGGTATTACGAGCTATTTCACATCTTGGTGTTGGAATAGTGTCCTAAACCCAATCGGATTGGACCGGATCCGACCGGGTCGGATCATTTCTACTATTTCTTTGTGTTTATACATATATTAAATGGCTTTTATGTTGTCATATATATGTTCTTTTAAAGAACCAATTATGAATTGTTATATGATAACGTCCTTAGTGTTAAACTGTGATAGAGAAACCATGATAGGCGATTATGGTTGATGAGATCTCTAATCACTTTAATAAGTTTGATACTTAAATGTCTCTAGGTGATGTACTATCAAAGCAGGGCATTGATAGTATAAATGACTAGCACGTATTGGATGTCTTCGCGCTTTAGGGCGGGGATAGATCTCGCTTCATCGAAGTGTAGAGACACTTGACCGTATGCGTGGGCGTGTATTAGAGAATGCGTGACGTTAGGACCGACCCACTTACACGGATAAGTGTCACACTATGTGGCGGTTGTGTAATTATCCTTAAGACCGAGTCTTCATGGCATCACGGTGTGGATTGTCATGCTTTGACACTATTGAGGTTTCCACAGCCACGGGGCGATCATGCGGTAGTGATTGGGTGTGATATGAAGCATCGCGGAGTATACATGATTGGTCGTCCGGGAATCGCGTATCCCATGATTGGGATCGAATATCCGAAATGGCCTTCTTATAAGGAATGTCTTACTCTCGTGAATCTTTGCAAAGTGGGAGTAAATGTGTTACTTGAGAGAGCATGATATCCAGATTATAAGATACGGTCGTTGATGTTTTGACACTCGACTAACGACCGTATGGATATTATTACAAATGATAGGATTGTAAGTTACACGGTAAGCTGTTTCACATGAAAGGTAGTAGTCATTGCATTTGACTCTTCCGATGATTGGGGTCACGGTGTGTTGCTGACGCTATCCCGTGATCGTTAGGCATGAAGGGCATTTTCGTAATTTGCACTTTGTGTCTACGGCCAACATATTCGGAAGCCTATCGGGTCACACACATAAGAACATCTAGCCGGATTAAAATGTGGTTATAGATGATAACCAAATAAGGAAAGAATTTATCTCACGACTATAAAGGTTATATAGTGGTAAATTAATATGGTGGTATTTATTTATTATGAATAAATTAAATACAAGATATTAATAATATTATATTAATTAAAGAATATTCCGGATGCCAATTTATTGGCTAAGGTGGCGCAATTTGTGTGTGTATATGATACACTTGGATTGTGCAATTTAATTAATAGTATTACCAAATATTAATATTAGATATTAATATATATATATAAATAATACTTTGTGTGCGTGTGTGCAAAAGTGTTTGGCACTATGCATGCGCATGTATGTAGTATATATATAAATGGATTTATTTGTGTAATATATATGTGATATATACACATGTGTAAATTGATTTATGGTAATATAATAAAAGGTAAATATTGTCAATATAAGATATTGACAATATCTTGGAATATTCAATATAAGATATTGACAAAATCCTAGATTTATTTAATATGAGATATTGTAATAAATGAGATAAATCAATCAATTATATTTTCCTTATTTTATTGGGAAAAGGTTTTCTTCTTTTCCACTCTATTGGAGGCGCCACCTTCTACTATAAATAAGAGGTGGGTGTCAAGCTCTTTTTCAGACATCATGATTCAAGAACTAATAGTTCTTGTGTAAATTGGAGAGCATCCTATGAGAGTTGGAGAGAGGGAAAAAGGCCGGTCTAGCAACCGGAGTTTTTCAATAGCAATCCATGATGGGATTCCGCGCGGCTGTTCGTGTGGACTAGCGGTAGAGGCCGAACACTTGGGCGGCTCATATGCAGAACTACTCTCCTTAGACGGTCAAAGCGTCGATCTTTTAGATCAACCAAGGTAACCACCGTCTACTACTTGTTTGTTTATTGCTTAAACGAAGTCGATCTTGGGTCGATAGGAAATAAATTTTTGAATTCCGCTGCGTTCCCGCGTAGATTTCCTAACACTTGGAGGGTAGGAGCTCGATTCGTATTATGTTCATGTGATGACCTTTGACTCAACCTATTTAAATTGTATAATGCAGCTTTCTAAATAAAAAAGAAAAAAAAAGAAAAAGAAAAAGAAAAAAAAAGAAAAAAAGAAAAGAAAAGTCAAAAGAAAATGAAACCAATCAAAGAAAGCTTGCAATAAAATCAATAAAAGTGTAATAAAGGTTGAGTCAAAGAAAGCCAAGTGCTTTAAGACTCATGTTTTGATATGTAATATGATGTTGGTGTTTGGGATGAGTCATTGGTAGAGAAACATGATTTTTTTTACATTTTAGCCTCGTTACACTTGAGACATAGTGCGATATGGCGTTTTACCTAATGAATCATGTTTCTAGGCTCATTTTTGAGCTAGCTAGAGAAGGGTAGAGCTAGCTACGTTTTGTATTGTTACACCCCATGATTGAGCTTGCTCGTGTTTATCTCTTTGTTGTTTATTCCCCAGAAATTCCCTTCGGTTAGCCCCGTCCCTAGCCTAACGTTACAACCTTTCAAGTCCTACTAGACCTTGCTTAGCCTCGGTTTGGCCTCGATTAGTGGAGATGCTTATGAAGTATGAGCCTATGGTGTAGTCACAATAACCTAGCATCCATAATCCAAACTGGTAAACCGTGGTAAATGTAGGAGAAGTTATTCACACACACACATCTCGTTTGCTTGATAAGGTATGGTTAAGTTGCATGTATTTACTCATTTATTTGTCGGTTCTCTTTGATATGTAATTGGCTTGACCTACGCGTGTGACGTTGACTCCTTGGATTCTTTTAAAACGCTCATTTTGCTCAAGGGCGAGCAAACGCTAAGTGGGGGGTGGTTGATGAGAGTCAACTTTACTATGCTCCGGTGCATGTTTTAACCCCCATTTATGACACTTTTGGCTTGTATTGGGTAGTTTTAGACCATTTACAGGGCAAAACACATTGAGCAATCACTTTGAGGTGAACCGTCACATTGATGGAAAACCTCGGCATTTTACGATGTTTTTTACCCTTTTCGAGCCCTATTTATCTTGTGGAATTATGCTTGGTATGTTGGTTGCTATGGAAATGCAGGAAATAGGTGATTTATGAGCCCGGAAGACAAGGCATGAGACTTAGAGTGGCATAACCGAAGCCCGGGAATGGAAACGGATCAAAAATAGTTGATGTTTTCGCCTTACATTCACTTTCTCTGCACTTTGAGCATTGTTGGAGGCATTTTATGTTAAGTGTGATGCGCGAAAGACAATTTTGTAATTGTTTTATTTAATAAATGAAATGATATTATTATTCATATTTATTATTCTCATATTCACCGATGTGACAATAGTATTTACACTACAGAAAACCCTAAAGTATATCGTTTATGTAATCACTTAACTCGAGTGTATAGGTATATACACGGGAGGATTGAGTTAGTGAAGATGTACTTAAAATACAATTAGCGTAGTAGTGAAGTTAATCGAGAGTATCGGGTCTCTCCTTTAACGTGCTATTAATGCGCCTGAGAATACAATAGGTGTGATAGTCCTATCCGGACTTTCGGTTAAGAGAACCTAATGGGGCATTTATATATGATAGATATATCATATATGGCTGGACCGATTTGATTAGAGTTCACGATATAATTCCGTAATCGAGAAGTCTTATCGAATCAATGGATGATCATATTTATGGATATATCTTAATCCCGAGGTGATCACGATCAAGCGCTTGAATCGATTATGAGGTTTGACTTGACGGTTAAGGATTACACTGAGTCTGTGGTCTGAATTACCCCATCTTGGCATTGTACTGGATTGAGTGAGTAGTCTGCGTTATCACAGATACGGAATCCATTCCTTCCATTTATGGAAGTAGATAGATAGTTCTCTTATTTGTTAATCCTAGAAACTGATCGATCGCGCGAGTTCATATTACACTGATTAGCTACCAGTGAGTTGTATGAATTAATTGATCACTAGGGGGTTAATGGTAAATAAGGATAAGAGGTTCTAAAAAGGGTTAACGGTAACTTCCCGATTTAGAATGAACAGTCTATGGAGGATTAATCCATATGTAATGATTATATCAATGGACGCTTATTATTATTCTCGTGAGGAGATGAATATAATCTTATAATCGGAGGAGTGCAGTCACGGGATTATGGTGGCATATTCCTATGATTGATTTATCGAATATAATTATTACGTTTCGTAAGATAATTATTTATTTGATTTATCGGAGCCATGATTATTAGTCCATGGTCCCCGACGCGCCTCCTAATATAGCATAGCTATTCTCGGACGTCGAATCACGATAATATTAATTTAGTTCTTGTTGGACTTTATTAAAACGATATGTGAATTAATTGTTTAGTGGACTATTAAATTAGTTGGGCTAAATAATTAAATATGTGGAAAAGACATTTTCCATAATCTTGCCAATTATTGTGTAATGGCAAAATTAATATTGACTAGGTCAATATATGTAAAATTCGCCCCCTTATTATTATGGAACAAGAAATTGTTTTCTTGTGTATTAATAAGATGTAAGATAAAATATTTATTGGATAAATATTTATGGAAAGAAATAAAGATAAATATTATTCTAGATTTGTTCTAGAATATTATGAAATTATCTTTTATTTAATAGGATTATTATAATTGATTTTGCATTAATTATTAAATCCTTTGAAGCTAAGTTTTACTCTCCTATATAAAAGAGAGTTCTAAGCCTTAGACACACATTTGAAAATTCGACTTCTCCTCTTAGAGAGGAAGAAGAAAATTTTCGGCCAAGGGAGATAAGGGGAAAATCTTGGAGATTTTTCCGGGTAGCATATCGAAAGGATTCGAGTCGAGAATTTCCTTCCACCGGGAGTTGCTTGGATCACACGTACGGAAGATCGTGGTGCTCTTTACATCTTCTTGCAATCTTTCTATTGCGGTTCTTCAACTTGGATTTTGAGATCCAAGAGGTATGTTCTACAACCCCTTGTAGATATAGATCTAGTTATTTTATTACGTGTAAATCATAGATCTAGATCCTTAAATCGCTCAGTTTACGGATGGTATTACTAATGATGGTATCGATGCGCCAAGGTAATCTATATTTATACGTATAAAATATTAGATCTCAGGAGTGGTAAAACATGTAGATTTTTGTCCCAATTTTTAAAAGGGGCGAAATTTTGTTTTATTTTTTTATGTTATGAATGTCTTGGTTGAAGAGATGGATTGGGGTTGGTATTGTTTACCCGTAGATCTATTTTGTAGCTATTTTGATTAGTATCAATTGAGAATAGGATTTGTAATTTAATTATGTTGAATTCGAAAAAATTGTAAAAGGTAGTAGACTTTTGTATTATTTTTTGATTAGGGTTCAAGATTTACGAAGATCATGGTGTTGAAGATCATCAAAAAGGTAAAACGGGAGGAGGCCGAATTGTTTAACCTTTTTTAAGTGTCTCGGCAAATTTTTTTTTATATTACAGCAGCAATGCTATGATCAAATTTGTCAAAATTGTGTATTTGGTCTCGGCGGCAAATTGACATAATTAATAAGGCGGCAGCTTCTTCTTTTTTTTTTATATAACCTAATTGGTTTTGTCAATCTATTAAAAAAAAAAAAAAAAAAAAAAAAAAAAAATTTGATCAGCCGAGAATTAAATTAAAAAAAAAAAAAAAAAAACAATTTGATAATATATATATATATATATATATATATATATATATATATATATATATATATATATATATATATATATATTGGTATATTACGCTCTCCTCTCATAAATCGCTAAGTGGTTCATGTAGAGATCGAAAGCTTTGAAGATCCGGAAGTTTTCAAGATCAAGATCGAAGATCGAGATTTGAAGACTTAGAATTTGTTTTACTTTTCCTTAGAAAATAGGTTAGTGAAGTACCAACAATCCATCTCGGTGTTTAAATTTTCCGCAATTTATTTTTTATGTGTTTGATCATAAAATAGATATAAAATCGAATTGCACATGACATGCATCATATCACAAATCCACTCCATGCATACATGTAGAATTTTAATTTTGGTAATTAAAATAGGCATGTATACAAACTCGCGTAATTAGTTGAAATTTAATTAATACGTGGTAATTAATTAATTTAGTAACTAATTAAAGATCCGAGGACGTGTTATGAAATCGTTAAGCCTTTCGGTGTGTGTTCTCGGTGAACCGCCTTAAAGCCCAAACGAGATCACGTTTTCAATTCGTAGTGTCTACGAGATTGAATGATGGTAAAAGAACAATAAATCTTGGATAAAAACGGTCCGCTTATAGGTTGGGTGGTCAACTGAGCTAGGCTCGACCGACTTAACCCTCCTAGTGTGATGTATGCTCGGGGGTCCGGCAAGACTAAGCTACACCGGAGAACGGATGGGTGATTCCTCTTATCTCATGAAATTTGTTTTGACCCGATTTCGTCCGGATCATCACATATGTTCCAACGAATAGGACGGGTAGGCTTGCCTACGTTACCGACACCATTCGGAATCCTTGATTTAATGAGCTTTTATGTTAACATCAAAAAGACGTGGTTAGTTAACCCACCACCACTTCCAAAATATTGAGTGGGAGCGGGGAAGGCAACAGCCAACCCCATGGCCTCTACTATAGATACAAGTAAGTGAGAGAAGGGTGACGCCTCGAGGCGCTTTGATTTCGTCCCCCTAAGGATGGTGTTCACCCCTATCAACATTCATGGCTTGGTCTCCGAAAGGATAGGATTTCTAGGTACTCGTCGGGTCACTGACCTATCCTAAGACGGCACACTCGGGGCGTACCTAAGAGATCCGATATAGTAGGTCACACTCATAAAGGATATTTTTGATAATATCTAGGCTAAAAAAGGAAGGTAGTCAATGAATAAAGGGATGTTCGATTCTCGTGGGATGTTTGATTCTCACAAGTTATTCATTGATGAGATTGCCTCGATTTAACCGTCATCTCTTTGACCTACCCTACGGCGGCACTGAAATGCGAGGTTAAAACCTTGGAATGGTAGAGTAGACTTAATTTTAGTTTACAATTCCTAAAATAAATATAGTAGTGTTAACTTGAATTAATATATGTCATTTTATTTACAGCATTATCCCTTACTAAATTGCTTAAAAAATTAATTGACTAGTATTGACTTCGTTAAAAAGTGGAAAGTAACTAGGACGTTGAACTAGTTAATCGATAATGCAAATTATTTTTCGAAAGAGATATTTTCTCTTAAGCCTTTTAAAAACCAGAGTGACATATAGGTATGTCACTAGTGTCATTCGTGTCAAACGGAAGACAAACTTAGTTTGATCAAAGGTGATTTCGGACTTTGAAATTCTTCTATTGAATTTTGAGTATGTAGTGTTACACGAGTAATTTTCTAATTGAAAAATCGGAAAATCATGAAGTGTTACTAGTTGGACGATATTTGGAATCAATGAACTAGTGGGAGCTTTAAGATTTGTTGTTTTTCTAGAACATTAAAAAAGTGTAACTGACTACACACGTAACCGTTCTAATTGAAAAACCGGAAAGTCATGAAATATCGCTAGTTGGACGATATTTGGAATCGATGAACTAGTGGGAGTTCTATGATTTGTTGTTTTTCTGGAAACATTGGAACTATGTACGAAAGATTTTCTAATCGAAAAAATCGTAAAATCATAAAAAATAAAGCATTGCTCGTTAGACGGTATTTGGAACCGATAAACTAGTGGGAGCTTTAATGTTATGATATCCGACAAGTCCCGACGAGTAACACTCGAAATAGACATCCCACGGTTCAAGAGTAGTGTCTACTCAAACGAACCCCTGGTTCAAGACTGTTTCCATTCACGGAAAGTCAAGAATGGGAGAATATGTCTAAAAGTGTTAGTCACCTAAACTGAGAAAATTTTAAGGCTGAACCGAAAATTAATTAACAGAAAATCATAGGATAAGGACAGTGATTTGGGATCACCAACCTATGAATCCTTGGCGATTTTCTCGAGCTAAGTTCTTTGGAAGAACAAGGTAGCAGTGCATTTAACGATTAAAGGAGTAAACAACGGGCAGTTAATTTTAGCTAGAATAGTGGGAGTGATATAAGGAAATGAATCTCGGATTCAATCCTTGGATATCGCGGAAAATTTATTTTCTGTTTAAGATTTGTTGGAACGAATGGATTTACCTTCTATTCGATAATTTGTTTGTCGTATAGAAAGTGAATATACCATTTGTAGTACGAATCCAAGACTCGGACTTTTGTTTGATAAAGTCAAAACCACTTACAAACCATTGAAATATGTATATAAAACACATCTTAAGAACTATAAAAGCAATTGGTTTCTATATTTAGATAAACGCTTCTTCATATTCCATAGTTAGTGCATAGTCCTTAAAAGCGAGAGACTGAAGACGGCTCGGGGTGATTCCTTTCTCCCGATCTGGTTAGATTGTCTCAAAGGTTCAATGACTAAGTTTCCTTTCAATCGGGAAAGGATAATGGTTATAAAGAAGTAACATAGCTTGTTCATGACGACCTTCGGGGTCTGATGAAAGACATAAGCTAGAAGGAGCTTCCGAGTAGTGACTTCTTGTCTGATAACTATTCAAACACTCCGAAAAGTTTATCCAAAATATTTAGAGGTTTCTCTGTTTTCAACAGAGATAAAGTATTCTATACTGGGAATAGGCCATTCATAGTCCTCGAGACTGATGCTCAGCCTGCCTCATTGTGACATGTTCTCACTAAGTGAGAAACCGTTAAAATTGCCTTATATAGTTTTTTTAGATGTGCTACAATACACTGCTTAACTCAATAAAGATATTGGAAGCGAAATAACAGTTTACATTGACATGTAAGACCGAGAAGTCTACCTAGAATATGCTTTGGAATTTACGGATAAGGTGTGGATTCGGTTCACCCCACTTCCATAAATATAAGCATTTAGCACACGGTGCTTGAAGGTAAGACGGGAATTTGTACAGACGTTCGGTCAATGACCATTCGTGATATATCTTTTAACCTATTGAGTATAAAGGTTAGATATAGGATTCTTGAAATCGGAAAGGGACGATTATCTTTGTTGCATCCTTTACGATAGAATCCATGATCGAAAAACCTTGAACCTTGAAAGTACGTTTACTCAAGGTAGTTACTAAGCGATTAAAATCGGACCACATCCAACATCGATTGTTGGTGATAACACTAAATACTACTAAACTAGATCGAATTTTGATCCGGTAAGTATTGGGAGTATGGTTTATCCATTACCCATTACGGGTTCTACGGACTTTGTAGTCCGAGGATCGATTGATGACTATGGCTCTTTTGTGAGCAAAGATAGGATTACGATAATAGAGGTTGGTTTAATAGCCATAACCACGTGAATGGAGTTCAAGACTCCAATTTTGTTCATGCTCTTGTAGAACCACCGAGCGTCTCAGGCCCAGTGGGAGTAATTGGATCTACACGGAAAAAGAGTAGAATGAGTTCGGTATTGCATGATTTCGTTCAAAAGCGAGAAAAATAGGGTGATTCCCCGAGACTTTCTTGCCAAACAAGCGGAGTCTGGATTCATTCGGAACAAAAGGTATTGCCTTATGAACTTATGACAGGATGACTGTCAAGGCTTATGTCCTTTGTGGATAAAGAGCAAACCTCTCGGTCATTGGAAGACATTTCTATAATATGTGGATTTGACCAGTATATTGATAAGTCTTTTTGTAGACTGGATATCAATTTTAGTATAGTAGTGAATATATACATATATTAGTGTTTGTGAAGGATAACACTTGCACAGATTGGAATCAACATGGGTGTGTTATCCAAGTCGAAACCGATAATACCACAATTTCCGCAATGAGATTTGGACAACATCTAAAGAGTTTGACTGGGTCGAATTCATTAGAATCGGTCCTTTGGTTTCCCATCCATCTTATTGGTTAAGATGATGCATCTGTGTATGCAACATTCAACGAGGAAGTTCTACCCTGTGCCTCAGGAATGACTCTCTAAATCTTCGGATCAAGAGAGTCGCTGATTATTAGTCCATGGTCCCCGACGTGCCACCTAATATATCATAGCTATTCTCGAACGTCGAATCCTGATAATATTAATTTAGTTCTTGTTGGACTTTATTAAAACGATATGTGAATTAATTGTTTAGTGGACTATTAAATTAGTTGGGCTAAATAATTAAATATGTGGAAAAGACATTTTCCATAATCTTGGCCCAATTATTGTGTAATGGCAAAATTAATATTGACTAGGTCAATATATGTAAATTTTCCCCCCTTATTATTATGGAACAAGAAATTGTTTTCTTGTGTATTAATAAGACATGTCTTAGACAAAATATTTATTGGATAAATATTTATGGAAAGAAATAAAGATAAATATTATTCTAGATTTGTTCTAGAATATTATGAAATTATCTTTTATTTAATAGGATTATTATAATGGATTTTGCATTAATTATTAAATCTTTGAGGCTAAGAGTTTTACTTCTCCTATATAAAGAGAGTTCTCCCAAGCCTTAGACACATTTGAAAATTCGACTTCTCCTCTTGAGAGGAAGAAGAAAATTTTCGGCCAAGGGAGATAAGGGGAAAATCTTGGAGATTTTTCCGGGTAGCATATCGGAAGGATTCGAGTCGAGAATTTCCTTCCACCGGGAGTTGCTTGGATCACACGTCACGGAAGATCGTGGTGCTCTTCTTCACATCTTCTTGCAATCTTTCTATTGCGGTTCTTCAACTTGGATTTTGAGATCCAAGAGGTATGTTCTACAACCCCTTGTAGATATAGATCTAGTTATTTTATTACGTGTAAATCATAGATCTAGATCCTTAAATCGCTTCCGTTGCGGATGGTATTACTAATATTTTATGGACTTTTGGTCTTCATGGAAGTTGTAGATAATTGAATGAGCTTTCCAACGCACTTTGAATCACTCAAATCAGAGCTCTACACGCCGAAGATATGGCCAAATTCATCGAAGGATGTCAATCTTTGCGACAGGGCAATGCGCACGCATTCAATGAATGTGCGCATTCCTGGAGCGAATGTTCGGATTTTGGGAATTTTGAGCATCACTGCGTCACGCATTCGATTGAATGTGTATGCATTCGGACGTTCTTGGGCACTATATATACATTTTTGCATGATTTTTCAAAGATTGCTTCTTCCCCAAGATCCCTAACTTGTAGATTAGGTCGACCCCTTCTCTTTTAGCTCCTCTAAACTCTTTCTTACTTTGATTTCTCTTAGATTAAACATAATCTAGCTTAGATTCTTTATTGTCTCTCTTGGATTTTGCATTTTGTGTTCTTCTTCTTCTCCAAGTGACATGGGTGTGGATGAAGCTTGATGTAATCCGACTCTTGCTATGATTTTGGTAACTAAGCTAGTTTCTTTTCTTGTTTTATGGCTTTAATCTCTTCCTTTCTTGTTATTTCTTGTTTTGTGATGAGTAGCTAAACTTTTCATAGCCAAATTATATGAAGATTGAAGAAATCACCCTCTAATTGATGAAATTGGGAATGTGTAGTGTTTAATTGTTGTTATATTGACGAATTCATGTCTTAAAACTTGTTCTTAATGCTTGAATTAGCTTGTACACCTAGTTCATTAACTCACACACCGCTTTTATAAATGTATATTGCGAAGGGGTGTGGGAAAAGGAGTTTTAAGATCGTTATTTACAATTGACTGAGTTGTTTAGATCGACTGGGTAACGAGGTTTTTCGGTGTAAATCGAGCGGCTCTAGAGCATTTATCTTGTTCGGTCGATTAAATCCTTAAAGCGGATGTTGAACCGGGCAAAGGGTGCTAGGTTGTTGCATGGCGTCTAGTTCTATCTTAGGAGTTTGCACCCATGAATGAGTCAATATAAGTTTTAGGATGGTTGGTTGGTAAAGCTCGTTCCGAGATAGTCAATTAGAGGCGAAAGTATTCAATTTGATCGTGATTTGGCTATGTATCTTTCTCTCTTTATCTATAGTTTATATTTTGTTTTAGTGTAATTAAACTTGAAACATCTTGGTTAACCTAAACTAAGTCCAAAACGACTTTGGTATTCGATAAATTCATAAGTGGGATACGACCTTGCTACATTCTTATAGTGCATCCGACTCTGCAGCACGCCGATTAAAGTTGGACCGTCACTATTTTGACCATCAGTGGTAATTGGTTGTGTATTTTCGTTATGGCTTTAACATTTCTCGTGTCAAAAATTGGAGAAAAAAAAGAAAAAAGAAAATCCAAAGTTAATGAAACAAAATTTAAAGTGTCCCGCTAGAAAAGCACAAACTTGTGCACCCAGGTTTTGTGGTTTTAATCTCAAATAAAGAAAAGAATAAAAGCAAATAAAGATACTAAATACTCCTAGTTAACGGATTAATTTGACTTCAATGTCTTTTTACGTTTTGTTGGCCATTAATTAATTTGTTCATTGCATATTTCAATTTTGACTTTACTTTGGTTTTGTGACATCGCCAAGTTTGACCCGTCGTTGGATATTATGTCGGTTTTATATAGACTTTATACAATCTAACTTCCACTAGCATTAATTCCGTGTTGCCTAAGGTAGCTATGATGTGTCTCTCAGAATACTTGTATCAAATACTATCAACGAATTTTTTATTATAAATATATTTTTTCGGTTTATGGAATCATTTTAAGATGAAATTCATCAAATTATCTATTTTACATAATAATATGGTAGATATAAATGAAATTTACCGAATCTGTAAAATGCGCTAGATGTAAAAGAAATTTTACACAATCTGTATTTTACAATAAAAAATAGAGTATATGCTGCAGTATTAAATGTGGTAGATGTAAATTAAATTTTCACACAATCTGTATTTTACAGTAAAAAAAAATAGGGTATCTGTTGCCCAGTATTGTTTCCCTAAATATGTATGTTAATTTTATTTTTTTTAGCGGAGTATATTAAAATTTCTAAAATACAGTTTTTAAAGAATTTACAGTACTTACTGCAAGTGCAATTATCTCTGTGTCATGGGGTTGTAATTTTTGTCAAACATCGATCTTTGCTTGAAGTCTTCTTTAATAACTTATTACTATTCAATTATTATGGTTATTATTCATTGGTAAACTTATATAATAATGAGAAATGTTTATGCCACAACAAAATGTATAACAAGTGTCAAAACAAACTTTTATACTATTGAATTTAGTGGAATCCAAATGAATCGATAGGTCTTACATCAAAATTAATGGTGTAAAAATTTGTTGTGGCACATGTAGTACATATTTTGTTGTGGCAATAACACTACTCTATAATAATACCTATATTTATGTGATATATATAGGTATAAATTTCTATGTTAGTGACATTAATTGATAGCATCATATAATGACAGACCAAGTCAAGATAATGACGTCATGAATATGGAGTCTTGAAGTCTAAATGTCAAGAACAAAAATAATTTGTCTTTTAGACAAATAAAGGTGAAAAAAAAATAGTTATTCACCTTTTTTTTTAATGCAGAGACGAAAGACATAAAAACACATTTTAAACTACGCCCTAAGCGGAGTTCGAAGTCTGGTTTTTCTCTTCGATAGCTAGGTTAGATCCTAGCAGAAACTAGGGCAATGTATCTTGTACATTATTGTTCACCTAACAATTATCAATCCTTCAAAAAACATATAATGGACGTGAAGTCTATCGGTAACGTTCGAAAACTCATAAAAGTGAATATAAAATATACATAAATGAACATGTCGATGTCGAAAGTCGAGTTAAGAGAAACGAAATTCATAGAGATTAACACGTATACACGCCAAATACTCATAGAAATATATGTAGACATGTTGAAAGCTTGTAAAACTGAATGTGAAATTTATTAATGGAAAGATAGGAAGCAATGAGATACAAACTTCAATCTGTAACAAAACGAAATAAATGCTGTAATTTTCCACAAGTATAACACCATCAGTGATACAGTCTTCCAAGCAAAATCCCACATAATATGATTGCACCAAATTGCAAATTGGATTCAAATCTGTAGAAAAAAACGGAGACGATATATGTTAAAATTAGTCAATATTTTCTGCCCCTTTACGTTTCAAATGTATTTAAATTTGCAAACATTCACATAATAATAATATAATTAAGAAGAAATACTTACTTCTTGAAGCAATCTGCTGGCGAATCTAGGTCAACACTTGATATTTGCCATCCTAAATGGATTGAAGCTGCTACCAAAGATGCATAGAATGGCCAACCTTTCCACAAGAAAGAGAAGAAAAGCAAAAAGTTATTTATTTCATCCGTTTGTATGTATCGGATTTTGTAACGTCCAAGAACTTTTGCTTAACGACGATACTTAAGTCATAAAGAATACAATAATAAATGGCGTAGGCATTATGTCTCCAACCTCATATTTTGATGATGTTTCTAACACTTTTCCAATGCAAGAGATATTACACATTGGAAATTAAAGTCAGAGAAACAATACCATTATATAATGTTGAGTCATAATCGATATGCATGGTAAGTTGGACTTTAGGATCAAGAGAAGACGACGAGTCTAATTACTGAAGTCATTATGACTTAAGTAACGCCACTAAACACGAGCTCTTGAGTGTTACATATGGTATCATAATTGATTGAAGATCGTAGAATGCAAAGATATGTACCAATACTAGTAAGGGAACCGGTTAACGCAAAAGCACCAATGCATGCTACTGCAAAACCAGATACCCATTTTTTAGTTGAATCGCCAAGTAACAAAGCTGGGGTTTTGACACTAATTTTCACATCATCTTCCTTATCCTACGACAAATTCCAAAAATAAAAGAATTATTGTTAAAAAAAACACTAAACCACATAATATAAAAAAAAAATAATAATAATAATAATAATAATGGCAAAGCGTATAAGTAGATGGCAAACATAGTTGCACTTACCTGATGAGAATATATAGTCTCACAAGACATTACCCAGAAAATACCAGCAATGCATAAAGGGAGCAAAATGCGAGGATCAAGGCTTCCTTTAACAGCAGACCAACCACATAAATTAAATGAATTGACTACGAATCCAAGATAAACCTGTGGCTGCATTAAATAATTTGAATCGTATGCATTCGGAAATTCGGCATTAGAAAAGTGGAAATATATTTTCAAATAAAAAACATATAGAAAATTAGAAATTTCATGAAAAGTATTTTGAAACAAAGTGAAAACCTATATATATTAACCTTTGACAAACTTAAGTGTATTCTCAAAAAAAACGAAAACAAAATGTACTCAAGTGAATTAAAAGTATGTTACCCAATATGTCAATCTCTTCATAAGAGGATATGTGAATCCCAGCACCAACGATGCAACCCACAAGTTACGACTGTAGAGATATATTTAGGCAAAGGCATCAGCATATACATACATACATATTTTTTGTTTTAATTTTTTAAAAATTAATTAAAATTTTTAAATTATAGGAATGGTTAACAATTCATTATGAGATGTTGACAATAATAAGTTGTTTTTCTTGTGTTTAATTTTAACATTTAGGTCTCAAGGTAGATTATATATGTATCATGAATAATAGGGTTTTTAATTAGGAAAATAAATAAATAAATAAATAAGAACTCCACAAATTAACCTCAAAGCATTCACCGGGAGAAGAAGACCATAACATAAGAGCATTTGAAGACCGAGACATGAAAGCCCTTGAAATAGTGTCAACGCCCCAGAAGCGAGTGGTCTCGATGTGGTTCGCTTAACCTGTATATATGATTTAATTATAATACATTAAGAAAAGAAAAAATGCTACTGTCACGTACGACGTACGAAAATACATTGAGAATATGTACAGTATTAAATTAATCACCTTGGCATCAACATCCCGATCAAGAATATCGTTAATGGTGCAAAGTATTCCGCGGTTAACGATGCCCACCAACATAAAGAGTGCCAGCATTTTGGCATCAGGAATACTAATACTGCCTGGCTGTGTTGTAAACGCGATCGACCATAGACAAGGCATACTCATAATAGGGCCTGCACTAAGTTTGTGCAATCGCATCAGATACGCATATGGACGTGCCTGCTCGGGTATCCACTTCTCAACCCAAGACGACGTTGTTGGTACTACAGCTGCAGCAAGGTCGCCGCCGCGTCCCTCCTTGCATGCTATCGGACTCAGAGATATCTTCTTTCGGGTTTGAAATGATGAAGATTTGTGGCCTTGTTGTTTCAGGAGAATTAATGGTAACTCGTATTGTCGGGTTTTCGTGGTGTAAGGAGTCGGATGATGATTAGTTGAAGATCTCAACTTGGGATAAGAAAAAGAGTGAATCAGTAGAAGATTGAATTGAGAGGCCATTATATTATTTATTCTCTGCAAATTTTAGGCATGCATGCAATATTCAGCCTTTGGAATAATGTTTTAGGAATTAATAAATTGTGTATTCCAAGTTTCACGTATCCCTCCCTCTATTTATATATTCACAATTGCGGTAGATACTGTAAATTCTTTTGAAAAAATGTAGAGACTTCAACATTCAGATTTAGAAAAAAATAAATAACACTGCAATATATATTTTATTTTTTATCATGAACTACAAATTTTGTAACATTTATCCAAATTCTATATATAATTTTTCTTTTACCGTATTAGGTAAAATAGAGAATATTATGTATTTCATCTAAAATAGTGATTTTGTAAACTGAAAAAGTATATTTTAAATAGATTTTTTTTTAGAGTTTCTGATGCAAGTGCTTTAAGTCAATCTTGACTTAATAACATGGGTTTGAATTTTTTTTAATGTCAAGAAGAAAACTAGCTACGGTTTACTTAGAAAAAAAACCATAAAATATTGACGTTTTCCCCATTTTCCCGTATAAAGAGTTTAAGCAAATACGATGGCTTTGAATACCTACCTGCCTGCAGCTTAATTGGTTAAACAAACAAGTAAATGAATAATGATACAATTTGACCAAAAGCTTAATTAATTAAATCATCTCAGTTTCAATTGGATCTTATAGAAATTTGTTTAGTTTCATATGTGTTTTGGAGAAATATTACATATAAAATAATATGTAATATTTATTTATTTCGTGTATACATTATTTGTACACTTTATTTGTAAAGGATATATTAATTATGGTACATATAAACAATTAATATGTCAAACTCTAGTTACTTTATGTCATAGACATACATTTACTTTTTAGAGTAAAAGCTTGCCGCCCATATCTAGTGGCCGCCCAAGCTAGCTAGTATCTCTCATCAATTGTAGCTATTTATACCTCTTTCATTTGATGAATAAACTAAGTTGAAGTTTACTCAAGTATTATTTACTTTCTCAAACTTTCTACATGGTATCGAGACTTATACTCCTCGAATCATTTGCAAATTCTCGTACCTCTTTGAATCAAGAATGTCTTCATTATCCAAGCTTCCTCACACCTCAGTTGAGTCCCAGTGCCTCAGCAGATGAGGGTCACTTGACTCTTCATCTTACACAAATCATAGACTTGATGGCAACAACTTCTTGCTGTGGTCAAGGTCTATGAAAATGTACATCTCTGGACAAGGTAGGATGTGATACCTGTCCGGCTCTAAACCTGCCCCTGCTGAAGATGACCCAGGATTTGAAGCATGGGATACTACTAACAATCAAGTCATGACCATTCTCACAAGATCAATGACAAAAGAGATTATTGAGAACTTTATGATGTATGATACTACAAAGGAGATCTGGGATAATGACAGAGATCTTTACTCCAAGAAAGACAATACATCAGAAGTGTATGAACTTGAAGCTCAGATTCAAAACTGCAGACAAGGAGATATGTCTATAACTCAATACTTCAACCAACTGTCTAGGGCATGGCAAAACCTAGATATGTTAAAAACTCACCCCTGGAATGATGTCAAGGATGCTGCCCTTTATAAGGACATTATTGAGAAAAAGAGAGTATTCAAGTTTCTTACTGGACTGAATCCTGCTCTTGATAATGTTAGGGGAAGAATCCTTGCCACAAAACCTCTCCTCAATCTCAAATCCATGTTTCTTTGAAGTCAAACATGAGGAAAGCAGAGAGAAAAGTGATGTCTTGAACTCATCTAGCCGACAACCCTGCTTGAAAATGCTACCTCGCTGATTGTCAGGAAGCCTGCTGAGGTTACTAAAACTTTCAGGAAGCCTACTGATCGAACTGGAAAGTTGTTATGTGAGCACTGCAAACGCACAAATCACACCAAGGACACTTGCTGGAAGCTACATGGCATGCCTAAATCCTCCAAGCCTACCAGGGAAAGTCGGGCGGGCATGTCAATGAAGAGCGAGAATGATAATAAGTTGAATGCTCGCTTTTTGCATTCAAAGCTTTCCTCACTCAACAAAAGAAGGTAGTCCTCTAATCGACATGGCTACTCAAAGCTAGTGCGAGGTAAATTCTACTCTTCTATTAGTAATGAAACATGGATTGTTGATTCGGGTCCTCCTCTCATATGACCGGCAATAAAAACCTCATAACTCACCTTATGCCATGTCATCAAATTCATAAAATTAAGACCGCACGATGGATCTATCTCTCATGCAAAAGGTTTTGGAAATGTTAAACTCACTAATAAGATATGCCTAAAGGATGTCCTATTTGTTCCAAAATTAGATCGCAACCTCATATCTCACAAGATAAACTTGCAAAAGATTTGAATTGGATTTGTTGTGTTTAATAAGAATCAGTGCACTTTCAGACCCTTCTTCACAGTGAAGTGATTGGGAGGGCTAAACCCCGTTTCAGATTGTATGTGGTCAACCCCACTGAAGATGTAAGATCAAGATCGAATCGCCTCGCCACTGCACTCAAACCTTAGACAATATCATGTTATGGCATTATAGACTAGGACATCCAAGTTTTGGCTATTTAAAGTCTCAGTAATTCTGAACTATTTAAAGGATGTAATGTCAATGATCTTCAATGTGATATTTGTCAATTTGCCAAACTTACCAAATCTGTGTATACCAAATTACCTTATTTTCCTTCTACACCTTTCACTTTAATTCATAGTGATGTATGGGGACCTTCAAGAGTAAAAAGTATAACAGAAAAAGGTGGTTTGTCACTTTCATTGATGATCATACCGTAAACACATGGTCATTGTTTTTAATGAAGGATAAATCAAGTGGAACAGCTTTTTCAGAATTTTACAACATGATCTCTACTCAATTTGACACTAAGATCAAGATCTTAAAGACTAATAATGCACTTGAATACTATGAGTCTAACCTCGTAATTTCTTGATGGATAAGGAATTGTCCATATCAAGAGTTGTGTGGAAACACCTCAACAAAATGGGGTTCTTTGAGAGAAAGAACAGCACCTACTAGAGATGGCTAGATCAATCATGTTCACCACACATGTTCCAAAGTATATGTGGGGTGAAGCTATATTAACTGCCACATACTTAATCAACAGACTTCCCAGTAGAGTGTTAGGCTTCAAAACTCCTATCCAAACCCTTCTGACCACACACTCATGCCCTCATCTTATTTCCCAATTACCTCCAAAAATCTTTGGTTGTACTGTGTTTGTTTATATCCATGCCCAACACAGAAGCAAACTTGATCCCAAAGCTCACAAGTGCATTTTCCTAGGATATGCAAAGGACAGGAAAGGTTACAAGTGTTACTCTCCTTCTGAAAAAAAGATTTTATAATTCTATGCATGTAATTTTTTTTGAAAGGACTCCTACTACAAAGAAGTCCATCGAGGCGATCCATCGATGGAAACTCGATTGAAATTGACCTAAATCCTTTCCTCAAGAAACTCTTAACCTCAAGAACCCACGATGATACTCGGCAGAATGAACCTCAAGACTCTCTCCTCGACTCTCAAGAAAGCCCCACCGATCCTCAAGAACCTCCTCGAACAGAGTTCATCGACCCGAGAGCCTCATCGACACTCAAAGAACCTTCTGACTCAAAGAAACTGCCGACATTGATGATAGGCCTATTGCTATCGGGGAAGGAAAGAGATCCCGCACTATCGATCATTCTATTCATAATTATCTATCTTATGATCATTATCACCTACTTTTGCCATGTTTACACAGACTTGGATTCTCACTCTATTCCTAAGAATATACAGAAGCTCTCCAACATGATAAGTGGAAGGCGGTGTCAAGATCGAAATGATCGCCTCCGGATATCATACTTGGGATCTAATGACTCTCCCCAAAGGCAAGAAGACATCGGATGCAAGTGGTTATTTACCATCAAATACAATGTCGATGGTACAATTGACAAGTATAAGGCCGACATAAGTTGCAAGGGGTTTCACTCAAACTTATGGCATTGACTACAAAGAAACTTTTGCACCAAGTGGCAAAATCGAACACCGTCGAACATCGATATCTCTTGTCGTCCAACTTGAGTCGGCCTCTTCACCAATTGATATCAAAAATGCCTTCCTCAATGGTGACCTTATTGAGGAAGTTTACATGAATGTACCTCCTGGTTTTACCAATCCTAACACTCAAGGAAAAGTTTGCAAATTGAGGAAATCTCTATATGGTCTAAAGCAATCCCCAAGAGCCTAGTTTGGGAAACTCACTACTGCGGTTAAATCTGCTGGATATCATCAATGCAACTCAGATCACACCATGTTTATCAAGACCACTAGCCAGAAAAGATCTATCCTTATTGTGTATGTGGATGATATCATCCTCACTTGTGATGACTCTACTGAGATCCTGAATTTGTAGACTCTACTGGCAAAGGTCTTTCAAGTCAAGGATTTGGGCTATCTTAAATACTTCCTTGGTATGGAAATTGCAAGAAACAACCAGGGTATCTCTATCTCTCAAAGAAAATATGTGTTGGACCTGCTGAAGGAAACTGGTATGCTGGGATGCAAACCTGTTGTATCCCCAGTAGACCCCAATAATACCCTGCTGCATGGTGACATTGCTGTCAGGAAGGATCAATATCAGAGACTTGTAGGGAAACTCATTTATCTGTCCCATACAAGACCTGATATTGCATATGGAATCAATCTGGTGAGCCAGTTCATGCATTGCCCTACTGAGCAACATTGGGATGCTGTGAACAGGATACTGAGTGTTAAGGGTGATTTTATACGTTTTATAAGGATATGTTTTATATCAATTTCCCCCATATTCGTATGTTTCTCATAGAAATCGAGCTTTATATTGAAATATTGAGCAAGTGGTGTTTTTAATAGTTAAATTGCAAAACGTAACGAATTATGTGCTTAAATTGTGATTTTATATTATTTTGGAGTTATGTTACGCTTTGGTATGTGTTTGATGTATTGTAGATACACAATTTCGACCAAAAAGAGGATTAAAAGATGATCAAGTCGGATTTATATGGTGAGAAAGAGATAAGGATGGAATTGGCTAGAAGATAAGAGATAGAGTTGAAGATTTCGAATTTGGATCCAGCTGGACTGGCGTCCAAGTCCCGTCCAGAGTGGACGGGCGTCCATCAAATCAAACGAGCGTCCAAGGGAGGAAAGTTGAACAGAGAGTTTGGACGCTGTATAAACGAACGTCTGATCAAGTCCAAAGCATTTGGACGGGCGTCCACAATTCCGGACGGGCGTCCGCGGCCGACTTAGGCAAAACCGACTTACTTTTCTATATAAAGCAGCTGCGCCCCAACCCTAATTCATACATAATTTCTCATACACTAAAACCTAGAGGAGCAGCCGCACTTTGGGAGTCTCAAGGCCGGTCACCCGAGCCTTGTGCTCGGGTGATCCGAGGTTAGATTAGGATCGTTTTTTCGTTTTCAATTCATGGATCATCCATTGTATAAACTATGTGAGTTCATCTTTTTGATTTATTCAAGCTTTGTTTCTCTTCATGGTTTTTGATTTATTTTGTATCGTTCTATGATTATGATGCTATCGTGTGAACTCATATCGAGAGATTTGTTTACTAATTGGTATGTTTACAACATACGGAAGTTGCGCAAACTAGATCACCATAGAAAGATAGGATCTTTAATCGTTAATTCGTAACAAATTAATGGATTAATTATCTAGGTTGTTAGATTCTAAAATACGAGAGTTAACCTGAATCTACACCTTCGTTTTGTGTGGAAATTGGTCTCAACATTCGGAAGAGGAGAGATCGGTAATTGAATTCACTAAGGAATTAGGAATTCATAGCTTGAGAAACGGATTCACTAAGGAATTAGGAGTTTGTATCTCGTGTAAAGGTGAAACCACAATTTGAATTAAAATCATGAGATGAACTAGATTGAAATCACTTGGTTTATATTTTGTTTGATCCCATGTATCTTTTGTTTATGTTCTTTTTCGCTTATAGTTTTATTTATTAATTTTCGCTTTTATCCTTCCCGGCTTTGGATTGACATCCTCCATTCGCTTTATTTTCCGCTTTAGTTTAGGTTTAGTAATAAATAGTAGTAACAATTTAAGGAATTAATAAGATTAGGTTCAACATCCCAATTCCTCGTGGATCGATACCTGCATTTATCCAACTTTACTAGCAACTACCCGGTATTCGGCCGATTAGAGGTAGTTTTGCATGGTAGTATAGGTTTATAAATTTTCTTTTGTTTTAATGATGCAAAATCTCCCCAACACTGAGGTACTTAAAATCCACTCCTGGCCAAGGCTTACACTTCACCAAGTCTGCTGAGAGATCTATCAAGGTTTACATCGATGCCGATTGGTCGGTGGTGTCACATAGATGTAAGGTCTACTATCGTTCTTGTTTTATGTATGGGGAAATCTTGTCACTTGGAGAAGCAAGAAACAACATACTGTCTCCAGAAACAGTGCTGAAGCTGAACTCAGGGCACTTGTTTTGGGTATTTGTGAAGCTCTATGGATAAAAAAAGGTCCCGATCGAACTTCAGCAGATCTATTCAAAGACCTATCACACTGATGTGACAATAACTCAAAGATTATGCATGGCAGAGGCTCCAGTCCATCATGATAAAACCAAACATGTGGACATTGACAGACACTTCCTAAAGGAGAAGATTGATGCCAAGATTATTCAACTCCAGTATGTTCCCTCAGCAGACCAGAATGCTGACATTCTCACCAAGGTCATTCCACCACTTATGTTCAGCAGACTTAGTAGCAAACTTGGCTGTATAAACATATACAACCCAGCTTGAGGGGGAGTGTGGAAATATTACATATAAAATAGTATGTAATATTTATTTATTTCATGTATACATTATTTGTACACTTTATTTGTAAAGGACATATTAATTGTAGACATATAAACAATTAATACGTCAAACTCTAATTCTTATTTACGTATTATGTATATACTTTTACTTTTAGAGTAAAAGTTTGTCGCCCATATCTAGTGGTCGCCAAGCTAGCTAAGATCTCCCATCAATAAATTTATTTATACCTCTTTCATTTGATGAATAAACTAAGTTGATGTTTACTCAAGTATTATTTACTTTCTCAAACTTTCTACATGTTTTTATTTTTAAATTAAGTAGTATTATGTATGTAGTTTTTCTTTTCTTTATTGAAAAAAAAAAACCTGAATTCCAAATTAAACGTGTTAATAGCATAAGTTTTTTATGGTAATTAACAGTACTCCATTTAGATTCACGAGAAATCAAAATAACCGAATCAATTGTATAATTCGGTTTTGTTTTCTCACAAAACTGAATGGTTTGGTTCGGTTAGAGCTGGGCGGTTCCGGGTCCAAATCCGGGTCGGACCCGGCGGGTCCACGGGTTCAGGAACCGATTGTTCCACGGATCCAACTCGGTTCTAGTTCCATCGATCGCCTACTACTCGAACCGATTTGAAACCGCGCCGAACTGGCTTTTGAACCGCCCGGAAGGACCCGAACCGGAGGTTTTATGTTTTTTTTTTTTGTTTTTTTTTTCCCCTGTTTTTCCTTTTTTTTTTTATTTTCTTTTCTCCAAGTTGGACCACCTTGAATCCAACGTATATTATTTCAAAATTTTTGAATAATTTATTTTTTATCAATGTAACCGTTACGTAGAATAATCTGTATCCATTATTTATTTTCTTAGCAATTCTTTTATTAATAAATAGTGTTGTTAATTAATGTATAAATTAAAGTATACCATAAAATGTTGGAAAGTCTATCTTTGATTAAAAATATATTGTGACACTAGTGTCACAACATATTAATATATTATTTTTTACTATTACTTTTTGGGCGAATTATATTGTGACACTTTGACTAATCAAATACTACTACTATTTAAATTATTGTGACAAGGAAGAGCACATGCTAGTGTTTAGCAACCAATAATTTTTTTTTGTAACACTTATTCAATACACAACATACTAGTGTTTAGATTTATGAAATTATAAAATAAATTATATAAAACACGTAAAACTTGAATAACAAATTTTTTTTTTAAATGTTACAAAATATTAATAAACTACACCCTACTCTTTTATTCGTATAAAATAGGTTCATTGGGTCCAGAAAGGTTATCCGTATCATATTACTTACAAATTATCTAGAATATAAGTTATGAAATTAAATATTATACAAGCCATGTGTTTTTTTTTTAAATATAGTTATGAAATTAAATATTATATATAGTTTAATAACCAATTATAATTTATTATTAATTTTAACGTAAGTTATACAAATTTTTAAAAGAAATTTGATTTTTTGGAACCGTGATTCGAACTGCTCTGATCCGAAACCGCTGAGACCCGACCAACCGGGAATCGCTAAACCTCGCCGGTTCACGGGAACCGACGGAACCGGCTAGAAATTGAAACCGGCGGTTCCGGTTCCATTTTGAACCCGGAACCGGAGGATCGTGCCATGAACCCGGAACCGGCCTGGAACCGGTCACGTCTAGCTATCTATTTTATTTAGGCCATGTTTTGACATTACTATTGACTTTTATATGTATGTACTTTTCACGTACTGACTTTTGTGTTAAGAAATTTTTTTTGTATCACAAATTTTCAATTTTGACATAAATACTTTAATTTTGTGACACATAACATTGGCCTTTACCCGTCTGTGTGGTAAGGGAAAATGCATTTTCAAACCTTAAATAATCCGCTAATTAAATTTTTTCTCCAACATGATCTCATTGTGTCAGCACTATCAAACTTCCACCGGTATTAATTATTAATTGGTCCATTGTCGCTTCGGCCCGCCACCCTTGAAACTTTTGGTGGACATTTTCTACCGTTTTATGTTGATACTAATTCAAGGGGCATATGGTGATTAAAGTGAATTTGGAAAACTCTTACGATAGGGTCGACTAGCAGTTTCTAAAAAATATTCTGGGAGCTATAGGAATGAATGACAATATTCGAGTCCGCTTATGCACACAATTACTTCGTAAAACTCTCGCTTTGTGGAACGGTACCAAACTTGAGGCTTTCTCCCGTAAGAGGCATAAGGCAGTGGAGATCCAGCTTGCCCTGCACCTTTTGTGCTTTGTATGGAGGTGCTCAAAGATGAAAATTAATGAGGTCAGAGAAATGGGAAACTGGAAACCGTTGCGGATATCAAAGAACGGACCACCTATATCTCATATATTTTTTGCAGACGACCTCCTTCTATTTGGAGAAGCAACTGAGAAACAAGCTAAGGGGATGGAAGAAGTGTTGCAAAGATTCTGTACCTGCTCGGGCCAAAAGGTTAGTTTATCGAAATCTCGTTTCTACACTTCAAGAAATGTCGGTATTGTTACTCGAAAGAACATAGCAGCGGCTTTATCCATGCAATACACCCCATGCCTTGGTAACTATCTAGGGGTGCCCCTAATACAAGGCAGGCTTAAAGTGGCTCATTTCATGACGTTGGTTGATCGTATGAAGACTAAATTGTCGTCCTGGAGCTCCAAAGCGTTGTCGAAAGCAGGTAGGAATATTTTAATTAAAAGCTCCTTGTCAACTCAACCCTACTACCAAATGCAAATCTTCAAGCTGCCCCTTTCCTCAATAACTGCAATGGAGAGAATTTGTCGAATTTTTTGTGAGGTGATGATGAAAATTCGAGAAAAATGCATACAATCTCGTGGGATAAAATCTGTAAGCCGAAAGAAAATGGGGGATTAGGCATCAGAAAGCTGCATGAGATGACTGGTGTGGCAATTACTACACAACAAAGAGAAACTTTGGGTTCGAGTCCTGGCACATAAGTATACAGAGTTAACGGCATCGCCTAAACCAGGGTGTTCACCGATATGGCGTGGCATTTGTAAGGCCTATTCGGTGTTGTGGAGAGGGTTGGAAATATCACAAGATAATATCTTGTTGAAGGAAGAGGCAAAAGGCTTATATACTGTTGCATCAGGGTACCTATTTCAAACAAACGGAAATGATCACAACACGGTGATGGCCAACGACAACGACTCTTGGAAGCGGATTTGGAATTTAAAAGGGCCGGCTCGACGTAATTTTTTGTTATGGACTATGAAACACGAGGCTTTACCGGTTTATGAATTTCTTGCTAATAGACACGTAATTCCCTCCACGATTTGCCCACTTTGTGGCATGGAAGCGGAGTCTATTCTACACGCCCTAAGGATCAGATTTGGGCAACACAAGTGTGGTGTATATTGATTCCTAGAGATCATTGGACAACATTTTTTGGAACCCATACAGTTGACGATTGGATAAATATTAATCTTAGCCGAGGAAACCGATCTTTTCTAGGATCTTCGGAGTGGAAATATACTTGGAGAGAAGCTGTGTATGGTATATGGCTATGGAGAAACCGAGTACTACATCAGTCAGAGGAAGAGAAACCACCGGCGTTCATGTTTGCATCACAGACTGTGGAACGGGCGAAAAACTTAAGACTCGCTTGGCAGGACCTATAGTAGTTTTAGTTACTTTCTTTGCGTAGTTTTTTCTGCTATTTTTTGAGACTACGAATGTTGTTGTATTGCCTCTTGTTTTTTGAAAAATAATAAAACTGATTCGGTTCTATAAAAAAAAAAAAAAAAAAAAATCAAGGGGCATAAACAATGAATAAATGATTTCTTGAAGCTGAAGCAGCTATTTTTGAAGTAACCGAAAGAAAAGCAACGACCGGAGTGAGAAAGTCGGAATCGAAAAGAGGATTCCTTAACGAAAGGCAATAATTTTTTTAAGTTTTTTCAATCTCAAAAATATGAAAAGCCCGTTATTATTGGATAAATTAATGTGTTACATTTTCTATTTAATTGATGCACTTGTTAAAATTATATATATTAATAATGTGATCGAGTTAATAACTTAAGTTTAATTAACAATGAAATGACTAAATGATCATTGATTAGACGACATGTTTGAAGTTATTATGGTAAAGTTGGGGCTTGTATGAGATTGTCTCATTTTTAATGATTTGTTTTGATAAAGTTGTTTTACTTTTAAACGTTCTGCCAATATTCTTGCTCATTTACTTGCCCAAGCTAGGGTTTTCTTAGATGACTTGGGCTTTTCGTCAGATGGGTGACTTGGGATTTAATGAGAGTCAAATTTACTATGTTTTGGGGCATGTTTTAACCCCCGTTTATGACACTCTTGACTTGTTTTGGGTGGTTTTAGACCGATTATAGGGTAAAATCTCTTTAAGCACTTACTTAGAGGTAATCCATCAAATTGATGGAACACCTTATCATTTTACGGTGTTTTGGCCCTATTCGAGCCCTATTTATCTTGCGGGATTATTCTTGGTATATTGTGCTATGGAAATGCAGGAAATAGGTGACTCATAAGCCCGGAAGATGAGGCATGAGAGACTTAGAATGGTGAAACCGAAGCCCGGGGATGGAAACGGATCAAAGGTGGTTGGTGCTCTTACCATTTGTTCACTTTATCTGCAATTTTCTCCCAGATACATGCATTTTCTGGACTTGTGGTCTTCAATAAAGTTGTAGATAATTGAATGAGTTTTCCAACGCATTTTGAATCACTCAAATTGGAGCTCTACGTGCAAAGATATTTCCATATTACTGAAGGTGTACCAGTCCAGATTTTTGGCGCGCGGTGAAGACTTTGGGGAGCGCCAAAGTAGAAACAGAGCTCCTGTAATCACAGTAACAGTTTTGGGGCGCCAAAATCACTTTTTCTGCACATTTTTGGGCGCTTATAAATATATTTTTCACCTCCATTTCATAAGAACTCATACCTGACTTAATTAGACACCCTCAGTCAATTTTCTTCCATTTTCTCTCTTAGATTAGCTCTTCTTTCACTCTTTCCCTCATATTAAACACAATTTAGCATAGATTCTCTCCTCCTTGTTGGTGTTTTTGAAGTCTTCTTCCCCAAGTGACAATGGGTTTGGATGAAGATTGATTCAACTTCAATTTCCTGCGTTTTTGGTAATTAATTTCATTCCTCTTTTTCTTTTATGGCTTTAATCTTCTCTTTGATTGTTATTTCGTGTTTTACTATGAGTAGCTAAACATTTCATAGTCAAATCATGTGGAGGTTGAAGTAATCACCCTCTAATTGATGAAATTGGGAATGGGTAGTGTTTAATTGTTGTTATATTGATGAATTCATGTCTTAAAACTTGTTCTTAATGCTTGAATTAGACTGTACACCTAGTTCATGAACTCACACACCACTTTTATAAATGTATGTTGCGAAGGGGTGTGGGAAAAGGGGTTTTAAGATCGTTATTTAAATTGACTGAGTTGTTTAGATCAATTGGGTAACGAGGTTTGTCGGTGTAAATCGAGCGGCTCTAGTTCTTAATCTTGTTTCGGTCAGTTAAATCCTTAAAGGTGGACTTTTGAACCGGGCAAAGGGTACTAGGTTGTTGCATGGCGTCTAGTACTATCTTAGGAGTTTGCATCCATGAACGAGTCGATATAAGCATTAGGATGGTTGGTTGGTAGTTTCCATTCCCAAATAATCGATTAGAGGAGCGAAAGTATTCAATTGGATCATGGTTTGGCTATGTCTCTCTCTCGTTTTATCTCTTGTTTAAATAGCGTTGTAGTATAATTACCGTGAACAAACTTTGATTGACCTAAACTAAGTTGAGAAACGACTTTGGTACTCGAATGATTCCTCGAGGGATACGACATTGCTCTCCACTATATAAGCTTCCGACCCGGTACTCGCCGTTAAGGTTGGTCGTTACTATTTTGGTCATCAAGTTTTCTGGCGCCGTTGCCGGGGAGTTAATCGATATCACATAAGTCTTTTGAAGACTTAGGCTTAGGTTGTTTTATTTTTTATTTTTTTTCTTTCTTGATGTTGGATTTTTGTTGAAGTGTCACACCACCTATTACGGTGGTGGTGGTGACTAGATACCGTGATTGTGTTCTTGTTATTCCCTTGAATTGCAGTGTATGGATCCATATTGCCATGAGGGCTCTTCTCCCTTCTCATTTGGAGGCTTTAATTTTGGTGGTATGGGTTTTGATTCCAACCATATTATCAGCTCAACCCATACACATCACCATACAACAACGAGTGGGAGAATCCTCCAAGTTCTCATTTTCAAAACACCAATGCCTATTTGCAGTATGCTCAACCTTCACAAATACCTCCTCCTCCACAAAAGAGTACGACTGAAGTGTTATTGGAGCAAATCAAAAAGACTTTGCAAGAGCAAAGCCGGATTTTGCAAGAGCAAGGCCGTGAGTTGAGGGATCTTCGAATTAGTTCCAACAACACATTTACTACTCTTCAATCGTAAATAAAGAGTTTGGAGAACCGGTAGAAAGCGCTTGATTGAGAAGAGAAAGGTTGCGATGAGTGCTAAAAATGATGAAATTTCATTTGTTCCACCGTCGACTCTTGAGGTAATCACCCATCATGAGTGTCATGAAGAATGTATGAAACATGCTACTAGTGAAACAGTTATTCCTTCTCCTTTGAACCTTATTGAAAAAAATATGGCGGTGGATCACATTGAATATGTTGATGTTGTGGTTGAGTCAAAATGTTATTGCTTGGTGTTTGAATCTTTGTTACTTGGCATATACTCTCATTCGGGGAAGTTGAATTCATTGAGTTGCATGGTAAATTTCTTGAACCAATCATGGTGGTGGGGATTGAGCCTCTTGTTTTTCTTGCTCTATTTTAAGGATGTGCTCAATTCTTTTGATTTATGTAGGAGGTGCAACGGTTTGCTCTCCTTTGGTATAACTATCCTTAGCATTGTCGGTGTAAAAGTCTAACTAAGGACTTTAAACTTAGAATGTTTTAGGTAGATGTTTTATCTTTGTTCTAAATAAAAGTAGATGAAAGTTTTTTTTTAATTGCCATGTTCTTGAGGCTATTTAGCAAAAGATGTGCAATTTTTTTCTTTCATTCCACTCGTGTTTTGTTGCTTTTCTTTTAGATTCTTAATAAGTCAAGCCAATGACGTAACACAAAGGCTCTTGTGGGAGGCAACTCACTTTTTCTTTGTTTGATAAGGTTAGGAGTGAGTCTTAGGTAAAAGAGTGGAGAATTTCGGCTTAGGAAAAGAGCTTTCGGGTGAAGACTTCATTTTCATTCCCGTACCGTACTTGGATTGTTATCATTTTGACACATATTTTATGCATGGATGTTTGTTTCACTTTTTATTATATTTTCATCCCATGTACTTCGAGTTCGGTACCTTCGGTTATACAATGATAGTGTATGCGACTTGATTCTTTTTATTATTTCTCAATATCTATTGCATGCTTTGGAGCACGAGGGTTGTACCCCGTGCATGAGTTTTCGTGTTTCTTGGTTTCATGGCTTTAGATATTTGAGATGGAGCTTCGTGGATATGTCACATACATTCTTTCGTGCTTTTCTGCCGGATTAAGCTAAGCCTTTTTTCCTTTTTTTCATTCACACACTGAGGACAGTGTTGCATTTAAATGGGGGGTGGTAGGCTTAGCTTTGATATGTGCTTCATTGTTTTTATGGCCATTGTGTTGTATGCATAGCATTTGGTCACTACTTTAGTAAAATTTGAGCTATTTTTAAAATTTTCCAAGGTTTTGATGTTGCATTCGTGTGTTGAGCCTTCATGTTGATATGATAAATGGTTTAGTGAATGGTTAAATGCATGTTACTTGGCTTACTACCTTATCTTGGAGATGGGATTTCATGCACGTATAGCTTCAATTTCATGAACCATGGTAACTAGTGACCGATTATGGTAGGCTTAGGAACAATTCGGCTACCTAGAACTCATACCATTAACTTCGAGACAAAATAGAAAGGCCGATCTTCGTAGAGTTTGGGATGACAGTTATGGCGTTTTTTTGACCTAACTAGAGCCAAATAGCCATCCCATAACATATTCCACAGTAACCACTCTAAGCCTTGATAGGATGGTTAGACCCCCATCCGACACTTAGCCATTCATTTTTAGCCCGTAATTTCCCAACCTTGAGCCTTATTCGTGGTCTACATTCCCTTGAACACCCTACGAGTTGAGCTTAATCATTTCATTTTATCACACTTGCTTAGGCAAGTGTGGGGTGGTAGAGTGGTGTGTATGTTGAGAGGAGTCGGTATTTTACAAGCTATGTCATGATTTGGAGGGTATGAGCTCGATTTATTTATTGTGTATGTAATGGCCTTTGACTCAAATCTAATAAAAATTCAAGTCCAAAAAAAAAATCAATAAAAAAAAGAAGAAGAAAAAAAATCAAATAAAGTTGTGATAAGTGAATAAAGGTTGAATCAAAGAAAGCCAAACGCTTTTAGACTCATGTTTTGATATATTATGTGATGTTGGTGTTTGGGATGAGTCCTGTGATATATAAACATGATAGTTCTTCATTTTTGCCTAATAGTACATGAAACATGGTATCATATGGCACTTTACTTTATAAATCATGTTTCTATAGTTGTTTTGAGCTTGAGAAGGGTGGAGCTAGCTATGTTTTGTATTGGTACACACCAAAATTAAGCTTGCTCGTGTTTATCTCTTTGTTGTTTATTCCCCAGAAATTCCCTTCGGTTAGCCCCGTCCCTAGCCTAACGTTACAACCTTGCAAGTCCTACCCGACCATGCTTAGCCTCGGTTGTCCCCAATTAGTGGAGATGCTTATGAAGTATGAGCCTTTGGTGTAGTCGCAATAACCTAGCATCCATAATCCAAACCGGTGAACCGTGGTAAATGTAGGAGAAGCTATTCACACACTCACATCCCGCTTGCTTGATAAGGTAGGGTTGTTGCATGCATTTACTCAATTACTTTTGGTTATCCTTGATATGTGATTGGCTTGACCTACGCGCGGTAACGCTGACTCTTTGACTCTTTTAAAACGCTCATTTTGCTCGAAGGCGAGCAAACGCTAAGTGGGGGTGGTTGATGAGAGTCAACTTTACTATGTTTTGGTGCATGTTTTAACCCCCGTTTATGGCACTCTTGGCTTGTTTTGGGTGGTTTTAGACCGATTATAGGGTAAAATCTCTTTGAGCACTTACTTAGAGGTAATCCATCAAACTGATGGAACACCTTATCATTTTACGGTGTTTTGGCCCTATTCGAGCCCTATTTATCTTGCGGGATTATGCTTGGTATATTGTGCTATGGAAATTCAGGAAATAGGTGACTTATAAGCCCGGAAGATGAGGCATGAGAGACTTAGAATGGCGAAACTGAAGCCCGGGGATGGAAACGGATCAAAGGTGGTTGGTGCTCTAACCATTTGTTCCCTTTATCTGCAATTTTCTCCCAGATACAGGCATTTTCTGGACTTGTGGTCTTCAAGAAAGTTGTAGATAATTGAATGATCTTTCCAACGCATTTTGAATCACTCGAATCGGAGCTCTACGTGCAAAGATATTTTCAGATTACTAAAGGTGTATCAGTCCAGATTTTTGGCGCGCGCTGAAGACTTTGGGGCGCGCCAAAGTAGAACAGAGAGCTCCCAGAATCACAGAACCATTTTTAGAGCGTGCCAAAATCACTTTTTCTGCACATTGTTGGGCGCTTATAAATAGATTTTTTTTCACCCCCATTTCATAAGAACTCATACCTAGACTTAATTAGACACCCTTAGTCGTCGATTTTCTTCCATTTTCCCTTAGATTAGCTCTTCTTTCACTCTTTCCTTAGATTAAACACAATTTAGCATAGATTCTCTCCTCCTTGTTGGTGTTTTTGAAGTCTTCTTCCCCAAGTGACAATGGGTTTGGATGAAGATTGATTCAACTTCAATTTCTACGCTTTTGGTAATTAATTTCATTCCTCTTTCTCGCTTATGGCTTTAATCTTCTCTTTGATTGTTATTTCATGTTTTACTATGAGTAGCTAAACATTTCATAGTCAAATCATGTGAAGGTTGAAGAAATCACCTTCTGATTGATGAAATTGGGAATGGGTAGTGTTTAATTGTTGTTATATTGATGAATTCATGTCTTAAAACTTGTTCTTAATGCTTGAATTAGATCGCATACACCTAGTTCATGAACTCACACACAACTTTTATAAATGTATGTTATAAGGGATGTGTGTGAAAAGGGGTTTTAAGATCGTTATTTACAATTGACTGAGTTGTTTAGATCAATTGGGTAACGAGGTTTGTCGGTGTAAATCGAGCGGCTATAGTTCTTAATCTTGTTTCGGTCAGTTAAATCCTTAAAGGCGGACTGTTGAACCGGGCAAAGGGTACTAGGTTGTTGCATGGCGTCTAGTACTAGCTTAGGAGTTTGCACCCATGAACGAGTCGATATAAGCATTAGGATAGTTGGTTGGTAGTATCCATTCCCAAATAATCGATTAGAGGGGCGAAAGTATTCAATTGGATCATGGTTTGGCTATGTCTCTCTCTCTCTCTCTCTCTCTCTCTCTCTCTCTCTCTCTTTATCTCTTGTTTAAATAGCGTTGTAGTATAATTACCGTGAACAAACTTTGATTGACCTAAACTAAGTTGAGAAACGACTTTGGTACTCGAATGTTTCCTAGAGGGATACGACCTTGCTCTCCACTATAGTGCTTCCGACCCGGTACTCTGCCGGTTAAGGTTGGTCGTTAGTATTTTGGTCATCAGGATTCTCAGCCATTTATGCGTCATAACACCTGTTTGCATATGCCTGGAATTATTGTTCAGGGGTAAAAGAAGTTTTATTAATCAACATCAGCTATACAACATCAGACACATTGTCTTGCTTTACTATAAAAGAAAAGTTGACCGCACAAAAGCAGCAATGAAGCGGCAATCTTCGATAACACATTTGACATAAGAGATGTCAACCTCATGGTCAAGGAGTCGATGATAAACGATTGAAATATAATTCGAAAATCGATCACTCTAAAGAAGTCCCACGAAAGCGCAAACACTAACACATTGTAGATCGCAAGTGCTTCACCAACAAGCACTTCGTACGTAGCCTCCATCCATTTTTTTAGAGAAACTACGAATAATCACCCCTCGGCTATTGCGTAACACCCCTTCAATAGCGGATCTATCATCACCAAAAGTTGCATCGACATTGAACTTGAGAACATATGAATGTGGTGGAATCCATTTTATTTCCAAAGGAAGCCTAGGAATATTAGGCATATGCTTCAAAGAAGTGTAGAGATATGCATATGCTTCTTTGTTAGAATGAGATAAAATTGAACTCACATGCACATTTTTAGCTTAAAAAACACGTTCATTTCTTGTTGTTTTAGTTATTCCCCAAGAGGCCGACCACCCGAGCTATCTCATATTTGTCTTCGATACACAAAATTTCATGATAAAAAAACGCTATCTACTAAGTGAACCAGAATGTTCCTCAAATGAGAACCAAACCAGTGTTGTGACAAAAAGCTCTAGGAATAACACAATCGAAGAGACAATGCCATATGTCTTCATTTTGTCTACAACGGATTCAAAGATAGTCCCCGTTAGATGTAGAGTGCCCGAAAAGCAATTGTTGATTGTCCTTACGGGCAAGTGGGAGATTGTTGGAAGTAGCGCCCGAAAGACAATTTCTGTAATTGTTTTTATAATTAATAAATGACAGATTTATTCTCATCTTATTATTTGCTTCGTGCTTATATGTAATACATCATTAAAACCCCAAGTCGATCATATGTAGCCATATAACTTAGTGTGTGTCACATATGAGGATTAAGTTTATGATGATACACTTAAAATATTAGTCCGTGGTGAAGTTAATCAAAGTATGGGGTCTATTGATTAAACCACCAATAATGCGCCCAGAACACTTTATGGTGTGACCGTCTTATCCGGACTGTCGACATTGGTTGTCTAAGTGGGGCATTTATGTATGATGAGAGTCATATAGGATCGACCGATTTACTCTGTGTTTTCATATAATTCCGTGATTGAGAAATCTTATTAAATCACAAGATGATCATATATGGATTAACCTTAATCCCAAGCGATTGCATACTCCTACCGGTTTCGTGGATGGGTTTGATTTGTTCGTTAAGGATCGCTAAAAGGCGCAGTCCGAATCACTTTCACGTCCACATGCTGGATATAAAGAAACTCGAATCCGGATCCGATGTATAATTGGATTGTCAGATCTGATCCACAGCACCGATCGAGACACTCGATCTTGCACAGCGGAAGCTACGAATAAATTCGCATGCAATTTTACCACGATTCGATTTACATAATTAATTAATAACTACAAGAAAGTTAGTAGATATACCCAACAAACGGAGAGGAAGAAATAGTCGACCAAGGGAGAAGCCGTAGTCTTTCGGATTGTATCTCCTAGCGACGACTGGTGGACGTCGATCTTCGCCGTGGAACCTCCTCGAATGTGCTCCAAGAAAAACCCTAGTTTTTCTCCTCTTAATGACTAGAATAAGAAATTAATTTTTCTCTTCTTTTATTTAATAAGTGGCGCCAATTTGCATGTGATCACTACAAGAAAATTGAGTATTGGCAGCGCAATATTGGCAGCGCGCATCTAAAGCACGCCGCGAATTTGCCTTTTCGCAGCGTGCCCACTATATTACGCCGCCGATATGAACAAATGGCAGCGTGTGCAAGTGGTAAGCTATTGATAAACTTTTTGCGACTTATTTTAACGCGCCGTGAAAAATGTTTTCAATTGGCAGCATGAAGATGCAAGCCTCCAATGTTTCAACCTATTTCGACTCAATTTTTTCATCTTCCTCATTTTTCAAAATTTCTGATAAAATAAAATTTTAGCGCACTAAAAATAGGCCGAGGATTCGAGCACATTCCCCCAAAATTTCCCTCTTTATCTCAGATCCAAATCGGGCGTAACCCTAATTAGTACCGATGTCGCTATCCGAGAAATAAAAGTGACGATGTACGAGGTCCTCTAGCCTAAACCGTGAATGCTCAACCGACGAGATTCGGTCGGCGTATCGAAACTTGCTCTCAAAGACCAACCGAACAAGCCGATCAAATCCTTCTTATCGTAAGTCGGGTTACTACTCAATTACGGAGCTTGTAAATGCGAACTACATCGCTAAAAACATGATCGTGCATGGTACGACTCGCTCCATTCTCAAATCTTATTTCCACTTACTACCGCAACTCTTTCAATTTGTTGCCCCTCGCTTTGGTATATTTTATTGCTCTTCGAGTAGTATGTGGAATTGGAAGATATTTTCATTAATGCATATGATGATAATATATTATTTATGGAATTATGATCGCCGTTAATTTTTTTTTCATACCGCTTCTCTGCTTTTGTGTTGTTATGATACATAGCTTACTTTTTCGGCAAATTTTATGAGGTTTTTAAGTTCCAATACTTTTGTTCGCACTGATTATCGGCAAATGAAGTGATTTTGTTGTGGTAAAAGATCTAATCAAATAATTATAGTTGTTTTTAATCGATTTTTTCACTTCACGCTCATTTGAAATGTATCTTTATGTCCATTGACCTTTGTTCCATTTATATGCAGTAGCAATTTTTACAATTGTTGGGTTGGGTTTGTGAAAGTGATGGATTTTTGCTGGGTTGATCAGTATTACTTGGTGATGGGGCCAAATAGGAAATCGAGGAGGGTGATGGAAGAGGAAAGGAAAAGTTGAGGAAGGAAGATGAGAGAAAGATGAAGGAGGAGTTAGCACGATTGGGACTTGAGAAAGAGCCAAATTATGAGGAGCATGAGTGGACAAAGATTGATGAAGTTGAGGATGTGGAAATAGAAGAGGACACGGAGAAGAATGGAAAGATGGGAAATAGGGACAATTGAATTTTGTTGCCTGTGGGAAGAAGTTTAAGAGTGAAAAACAATGGAAGAGGACATAAGAAATCAAAGAAACACAAGGAAAAAGTAATAGAGTTATGAGAAGCTTTTGACGATGAAGATTGACAATTTGGAAAGGAAGACACAAATGGAAGTGAGGTAGCAGAAGAGCAACAGGAAGATAAAGTATCTTTTATCAAATTTAGTTTGAATATGAAACATAATGAACTGTCTCATGCTAACAGTTTTCTCTGCAAAGCCTCCTATGATTCCATTGTGAGTATCTCTTCAAGGTTATTTTCAAATCTACCATTATTTTAGTTGTGTAAATGAGACGTACTTCTTTGAGATTCATCATCATAAGTGCATTCACTGTTGGAACCCTAAGGTTATATATAAATGATACCACATCATTAATCTTCAACTATTTCTAAATATCTTTATGTATTGTTAGTTCATTAGAGCATTTCAAATTTTATGAATGCGATTGTAATTTCTATGTCAAATTTCCAAGTCTAAGCAACGCAAGGAGCTTGAACCCGAGGTTATCATTGAGGCTTTGGATTCCAGACCTTTTGAAGAATCTAAAACTGAAGGTAATATCAATTCTTCATGTTGAAATTTTCCTAGAACTATCATGGAACGTAATTGAAACCTTTACTAGCCAAAGTTCTTGTTTGTTCTAGATTATTCAGGCTTTCTAGTTATTGATTTTTTTCACAAGCAATGCTTGATCATTCTTGCTGACATTTTTGCTATATATGACCTTTATTTCCTGCCAGTTCTTCAAGAGATTGATGGATACGAACTTGTTGATCCTGTTGATACATTGACACCTTTGGAGAAATCTGGGCTTTAGGAAGGAGTGGTTAGTTTTCACTTTACAATTTGCAAATGTTTTTTCCCATCGTTGTTTTATCTTAGACACATTTGGGTCTATTGTTTTTATTTCCATAGTACTTGTTTTATCTAATTTCATAAAGCTTCCAAGTGATCGAAGTGAAATAATAAGCCGTTGCAGAGTTAACCAAATTCGCTTCTACTAAAAGGATAGATCCCTGTTGATTTTACTTGATATATTCCAATACTTATGAAGGTTTGATACTTTTTTCGATTTGGTAGAGTATGCTTGATCATTTGAAAATCAAAATATGTACTTTCCTTTAGCCGCATATCGCATGTCCTTAGTGCAACTCTTCTTCAGATCTCATACTTTTTCAATACCAAGGTTTTAGATATATTAGCTTTTCAAATGTTAAGGAGATTATTTTACACTCCTGGGATCGTGCTTTATGTAATCTAGGTTGATATGCACCCAACAATCTGTGCTTGAGTGTGTGTTGTATTGTTCTTGAATGTTTAAGCATATAATCTTTCAGCATAGATTTTATGTTGTAGTGTTCTTGAATGTTTGATAGAATTTTGTTCCTATTTTTAATCTTCCCAATTTAGAATTTCGTAACCATACATTCATATAATTTTCTTGGCCTTTAATTATTTAGTGGTCATTTTCCATTGTAATTAAGTTAACTTATCATTTTAGGGCAAAAAAACAGATTAAATATGTGAATATTGTTGTTGTTGAAGCTATCCAAGAACTTGAAAACTCACCGGGGACTCTGTGAGTCAAGACAAACATTTTAAGAAGTTCTCACTTTTGTTACCTATCTTGTTTTTGCTGGTAAGTTTTTTCACGCACTTGAAGTATTGATTATCTCGCTAGTGTGTTCAATCATGATGCAAATATTTGCTTACTAGTTGCTTGGAGTTGGTGAAAAGTTCTACACTTTCTTGCTTTGTTCTAATTATGTGGAAACATCTTTCGATATGCGGCCTTAAAAATCGACATTTTGTTGTGCCTTAAACATCTTTTGATAAATTTCATAGCAAGCTGGTTCAAATTCTTGTTGCTTGTCATGTTGTGTCCTTTATTATCTATGATCTTCCTAAATCGTTAAATAATAGTAAAAAAAAAAAAAGAATTTCACCGCAATGTTTATGAAAATAACTTAGTAGCGTAAAGAATAACAATAGAATATGAGACTAAAAATTTGAGATTACCTATAGGTGTATGAAGAAATCAAACATTTATAGATGAACTAACGGTGTATTTGATAAACATGACATTGTGAGTAATTTTATATTGTTGAATATGATATTTGCATATCCTAATGATGGTAGTTAGTGTATTATGTAATTGAGTTTTTCATACAATGAGGTTATGGGAATAATAGCTAATGAATTGTCCTAATTAATAATCTTATCAGCAGGTGGATGAACTCGGGAAGGAGCTTGAGAGTTACTCTTATGGGAATGGGTATTGGGCTAAATGCAAGAGAGGATGTGAAAGTTGCGGTGTTCCAGGGCTAGCTGGTCCAGCAGAGAAGGTTTGGCTATACTACTGGTGTGGATCACACTGCAAATTTACACGAGGAGGTACCAATATTACTACCATTGTTGTGAAGAGAAGTCCCACATATACTTTACTGTGATGTATGTTAGCTTATAAAAGTCGAATTTAGACCCAAAGAATTTCTAGACAGTACAATGATGTTCTTGTTTTTAGGTACTTTTTATGTATGGCCTCCTCCTGTAAATAGAAAAGATATGCTTCATCGACAAAGTGAGGCAATTTGTTATTGAAGTATATTGTCATAAACATGATATGTGAAGTTTAATGGATTTTCCTACTACTTCCAACGTGTTTGAATGTTTCATTTAGTATTTCTATTGTTATGGTACTGTATAGTATTGAGTCGTGTATTATTGAAAATATTTTGTGTATAGTGAGCAAGAGTTCAGAATCGATAAATATAATTTTTTTAAATAAAATCTTTTTCGCAAGACACATTAGTAAGTCGCTATTAATAAATATATCGAATTGGCAAGATGTCGCTTTGAATATAAAATTATTTCGCGGCATGCAAAGTAAGATGCAAATAATAGCAAGGGCAGCGCACAGTAGGTAAGCTTCCAATAAAAGCATTAGCAAGCAGGGCAATTAAATGCCATGAAAGCCTTGTACTTTTAATGCTTTGAAATGTGCAACAAGAATGTGTGCTCGCCAATAGACATTTTGCACGCCGCTAAAAGCCATTTTTGTTGTAAAGGATATTGTGTTGGGATGAACTCTTTTATATAGTAAAAATAACTAATAAAGTGAGAGTTATCATTTTCACACCACAATTACCTATTCCCATAAGGATAGGATATTTGCCAGAAGATAAAAGATAATTCCCAAAAAATCAATCTCTTATTTTTCCATTAATTATCCAACAAATAGATAATTAAGTAATTACACATGTGACATAATCTAGAAAAAAAAATTCCTAATTTATCACAATATGGGGCGCCACTTTCATCATTAAATTTAATAGAAAATGTCTTTTCTATTTTACATATTATTTACCAAATAAATAATATTGAATATTCATTAAATAGACCAACTATTAATTTATTCACTTAGGTTCCATAAAACGAAAACATTTCGCGTTAGAGTCAACCGGGACCATGGACCCATAACCAGTAGTTACAATAAATTGAATAAAATATTCATCGAACATAATATTTCTACTCAACTCATTAATTCCGGAAGTACGTCACCATAAATCCGAAACTGAACTCTATTGATTATAGATATAACTTATTATCAAAATGTTGAGTCGAGTCGATTAGTGTCCATTGATATAATCATTACATATAAACTAACCCTCCATAGACTATCCGTAACGAAACGAAAATATTTCCGTAAACCTTCTTCAATACATCTTATCCTTATTTACCATTAACCCACTAGTGATTGTTAGATGTAGTGCCCGAAAGACAATTTTGTAATTGTTTTAAATTAATAAATGACAGATTTTATTATTCATCTTATTTGCTTCGTGCTTATATAGTATACACTGCTGCAAACCCATTTGTATGTAACCACTTAACTCAGTGTATGGATTACACGTGAGGATTGAGTTAGTAGTGATATACTTAAATTGTTAGTCCGTGCAGAACTTAATCGTAGTTTAGTGGTCTCTTGATTAAAACACCAATAATGCGCCTAACACCTCAGGGTGTGATAGTCTTATCCGGATCGGCCGGCAGGGTACCTACGCTGGGGCATTTATATATGATGGCATTCATATAGATCGACTCGATTTAATCAATTTTTCGATATAATTCCGTAATCGAGGAATCTCATTAAATCATTAGATGATCATAAATGGATCAACCTTAATCCTGAGGTGATCACGGGGTGCTACTTGTCTCGGGGTAGTGTTTGATGTGTTAGTTACGGTTCACTTAAATATGTGTTCCAAGCCACTTCTCATTGGCACTATCTCCTCGACGAGTGAGTAGTTCTGATTTTCACAGCACATGGAATCCATTCATTCCTCGCGGGAAGTAGAGACACCCCTTTATTTGTTAGCCTTAAGAAAGTGATCGATCCCAAGAGTTCATATTAGACGAATTGATCACTAGTCAGATATGTGAACTAATTGATCATCAGGGGATTAATGGTAAATAAGGATAAGATATTCTGTGTCGGGTTTACGGAGATATCCCACTCAGAGTGGATGCCATGGAAGGTTAATCCGTGATGTAGTGATTATATCAATGGACGCTTATTCACTCTGGCGGGTTGAGTATAAGTATACATCTATAATCGGTAGAGTTCGGGCCTGGTTTATGGTGGCGTAATCCCGGAATTAATAATTAATGTACTTATTCGGTTCGATGAATAATTATTTATTGGAGCTACTAGTTATAGGTCCATGGTCCCCGATGTGGCTTCTGTAATTCGGACTAATAATCTTGTTATTCGGGCCTCAGTGATAATTAATTGGCTCGGATAATTAATTGATATGCATGGATATTATTTACTTGGGCTAAATAACATAATACACATAAAAGGCATTTTATGTGGGCTTAGTAAACCCTACAAGTGGCGCCAATATGATGATAATTAATTAGAGAGAAATTAGTTTTCTTGGATAATTATTTGACATGTGATTTATCTTTTATTTGTTAAATGATAATTCATGGAATATTAGAAAATAATATGATTTATCCTAATTTGTTTGGGATAATCATTTTATTTATCTTTTCTTTGGAATAAAGGATTAATGTAATAATTATCTCTTAATTATTAAATCCTTAGAGGATAAGGATTTGTCTCCTATATAAAGAGAGTTCTCCCAAGCCTTAGAGATTGGCAAAATTTCGACTACCACACTTGTAAAAAAGAGAAAAAATTGTTTTTCTTGTCTAGGTTTTTAGAGGAAGAAAACTCTAAGTTTTTCTTGGTGTTGCATACCAAGGAGGTTCGTATCAAGAAAGGGTGTCCACCAACCGCTTGAGAACACGTCGGAAGATCTTGGATTCTCTTCCTACTATTGGTAACATGATCTTAACCCCCTTGTAGTAGTTTAAGTCCTTTAATTATGTATTGTGATGTATAAGTCGTGATCCATCCGCTACGCGTAGATCTAACTCGTTTAGATCTAAGAATCTGCATCATTCATGTGGTATCGGAGCCAGGTTACACGATTTATATAGTCATAATCATAATTAAACGATTTAAAGGATGGTTTTAATTGCATATGTGTAAATTTTATTTATTGTTTTATGCTTTGATAATGATTAATTGCTATGGTTGAAGAGATGGATTGGGGTTGGCATCTGCTTAATCCGTTAGATCTATTGTAAACTCATATAACGATGAAAATTTGTTCATATGAGTAAAGGAAATTATGTAATTTATTTTTATTGCAATTTTAATTTTAAAATAGATCCGCTTAGTAGCTGTTTAGTTATTTTGTTTTTCCTGCTGATCTAGCCGTTGAAACGACGATCCCTCCGGTCAGAATCAAGATTTGAAGATGATGAACAATTCCATTAAAATTTGGCGCCGATCGGAGTCCTCTTTGAAATCCGTTCGTTGCTGCAAAAAGATGTTGTAACAGAAAACGCAAGATTCACAGAAACCCTACCTGTGACTTCCTCAAATTTCTGGGAGAGTTTGGACCGTTGAAACGCAAATATGACCAGTCAAATCGATAAATATGGAGTTTTTGTCGTGGCATAAAAATTTTAGGACGATCGGGATTCATCTAGATTCCCGATTGACCTCGGAAGTCTTTGAGGCGCCATCAGTAAAAGTCGATCCAAAGAACAAGTTGGGCCGCCACTGGAGAAAATTGACAAGTCAAAGCTCCGATCCAACCGCCCATATTGAAGCCCGAGGAATGAAGAACAGATATGGAGATTTTCGCTATGATCCGAGTTCGCTTGGTTTGCCGATCGTTGAAGTTTTGAACAGCTATAGATTAGGTTTCTAATTTTATTTTATTTTAATAGACAGATACGCAAAGCCAACGGTCCATCTCGATGTATATTTTCCGCACTAGTATACATGTTTAGATTGTATGTGTAGAATCGAAAATTGCCATGACATGCATCATATCATGAATTTCACTCCATATACATACATGTAGAAATTAATTCGAGGAATTAGTTAGTATGTATAAAACACGCAATTAGTTTTAATTAATTGTTTGATATTAATTAGAAACTAATTAGGTAAAACCGAGGAACACGAGTTTTTTCAATCGTCGAGGTTGGGTGATGGATTCTCGTGAATCCTACTCGCGAAAAGCATAAGGAGTAAAATCCCAAACCTCGTGGGTTAAGGTGTTGGATTCTCGTGAATTCCACCTTACCTGCACGAGATTACGCTTTTGTTCAGAGTGTCTATGTGAAAGTTTGGTGTTTAAGGATTGATAATCACGGGCATACATGGTTCAAAGTGGTTTAACCACGGTTGGGTGGTCAACAGTGAGCTACGGCTCGATCGACTTCACCTCCACACGTGGCGCTTGCACGGGTCTGGCAAGGTTGAGCCATCCAAGAGCTACTACTACTACCAACGGAGCTCCTTGGTCTTGACCCGTCCGACGGCCACATATGTTCTAACGAATAGGTCGGGTGGGCTACCCCACGAACCGCAACATTCGGGCCTATGATTTATTGCTCCTTAATGTAACATTAAGTCCAAAACGTGATCAAGAAACCCACCACTTTTTCAAAATATTGAGTGGGAGTCGGAGAGGCGATACCGACGCCACGGCCTCACCGCTGACACAAGCAACGTGAGAGAATGGTGACGCCGCGTCGGCTTTGATTTCGCCCCCAAGGAAGGCCTTCACCGCTATCAAAATTCAAGGCTTGGTCTCCAAAGGATAGGATTTTGGGTACTCGGGCTGGTCACCGACCGACCCTAAGGTGGCACACTGGGTCTACCTAAAAATCTAAAACAAAGAGGTCACACTCATAAAGTGTATTTTTCAGTAGTACCTTAATCGAAAAAGGAAAGGTGATTGACGATCACAAATGAGATGTTCGATTCTCTATTTGATCTTCAATATTAATTGAAAGCTCTTTGACCTACTCTAAGGCGGCACTGAGGTGAGAGATTAAGTCCTTGGAACGGTAGGATAGACTATAAGTACTTAGTTTACATTTCCTAAAATTTATAAGCAGTTTATGTACTTAAATTTAATTTCGCTATTTTACTTTACAAAGATCATGTCGCCGCATTTTTTATCGTTAAATGATAAATTGACCGGAAACAATTTTTCAAAGTGGAAAAGTAACCTCAACGTTGTTCTCGCCTTTGAAAATGTTCAACACACCTTGACTTCGATATTCCAAAGACTTACCACTCGCCTTCCAAAGCCGTAAAAAGAAAATCGGAAGAAGTGGATCAAGGCATAATAAAGCGCTGGGCATCATGTTAGCCTCAATGTCGGAGATCATAAGGACCAAATGTGAGAACTTGGGCACCGCAAAAGAAATGATGCAAAGACCTTGTTTCATGTTCGCTCACCTTCCGATCAGCCCGGATACGAGTCGCACAAGATGGTCGTTAACGCTAAGATGAGGAAGCGGTCGGGCCGGTAACAGTCATGTAATGAACATGATCAATTACTTCACGATGCCGAGACTCACGGTTCCAAGTTTGACGGTTGACTCAGTGAGCAAGATTCTCGAATCATCACACCGATTTCTCCGGGCTCAAGACCAACTACGCCATGAACAAGCTTAAGTTTGACTTGACGCGTTGATAAACGAGGTGCGATATTCGAGGGTTTCGGGCCCAATGTACCGGCCCGAGAAGGGAAAAGAAAGTCAAGCCAATTTGGCAGAGGCTAAGTCGCCGAACAAAGCGGACAAAGCGGAAAGCCAAAGCCAAGCCCGTGGAAAGAACGTAAATCAAAGCTCATGAAAAGAAAGGGAAAAAGGCTACACCTTCCAAACCTAAGGGTAAGTGCTTTCACTGTGGTGAAGTAGGCATTGGCTCAAGCATTGCCCAAATATCTAAATGAGGCGTAAGGAAAGGAAGGGCTGTGCAAACAAGTGGAAAGGATAAGACAGTAATTTACTTGTCTTGGAATCCTACAAAGTAGCTAAAGATGTATCGACTTGATACATCGGATTCTCGTGCTACTAACCACGCTTGTTCTTCTTGCGCATCCTTAGTCTGCATGAGGAGCCAGAGGACGGAGCACAAGTGATGAGAGTTGGCACGGGCGCTGGTTTCAAATAAACCAGTGGGAGTAGTTCGCTTAATGTTAGGAAATAAAGTCCTTAAGTTGGACAATGTCTTTTATATTCCGCACTTTAGAAGAAATTTAATTTCTATATCTGTTTTGCAAGAACAATTCCATTCTTTATCTTTTGAGTATAATAAGATTGTTATTTCTAGAAATGTACGTGACTTATGTTCTGCAATGTTAGAAAACGGACTGTATGTCATTAAACCAACCGATACTCCACTGCTTAATACTGAAATGTTTAAAGTAGCACATCAAAGTTCTGCTAAAAGGCAGAAAGTTTCTCACAAAGATAATACGTATCTTTGGCACCTTAGGCTAGGTCATATTTCCTTGGAAATAATCAAAAGACTAGCCAAAGACGGTCCCTTAAGTGAGTTATCTGTTGACTCACTGCCAGTCTGCGAGTCTTGCCTGGAGGGAAAGATGACAAGCCGAATTCTTCGCAAAGTGGTAACAGGCTAAAGAACTTTAGAATTGGTACATTCAGACCAGGTGGACCGATGAATGTACAAAGCAGAGGTGGATTCGAGTACTTTGTGACTTTCATCGACGACTACTCGAGATTCGGATATGTTTATCTCGCTACATATAGAACCAAGCTTTTGGAAAGTTTAAGGAATTCTGCGTAGTCGAAAGGCGCTTGGGCAAGTCTTTGAAATGCCTTCGCCTCCGATCGCGGAGGTGAGTACATGGATACCGATTTTATCGACTACCTTTTAATACGGGATTTGTTCCTAACGCTCGCGCTTTAACGCTCAAAGAAACGGAGTTGCCGAGCGGAGAAACAGACTTTAATAGACATGGTCGATCCATTATGAGCTACGCACACCGCCGGGTGTCCTTTTGGGGACATGCCCTTCAAACAAATGGTCCGTATTTTAAATATGGTGCCACAAAGTCTATCGAAAATGCCTCTCGAAAGTTATGAGAGGGAGTAAACCTAGTTTGCGCTACTACCATATATGGGGTGTCCGCACACGTGTCGTTGACAAGACTAGCAAATTACAAGCACGCATTTAAAGTATGTCTATTTGTAGGGTATGCGTAAGTGAACAAGAGGAGGTCCGTTTCTATGATCCGTAAGATCGAGGGTGATAGTTTCAACTCACGCCACTTTTCTCGAGGATCAATACATGAAGGACTTCAAGCCTCGGAGTAAAGTTGTACTCGAAGAGTTACTCGACTAAGTCAGACCACCTGGGTGACACCTAGTGTCACAAACAACAACACTATCGATACACTGCCGACTCCCGACAAGCCCTAGATCACTCGTGACGCACTCACCAGAGTGGTTCACCACCAAAAGCGGTATGGTATGCAACCGAGGCAAATATCGCCGCCTCTCGATGGAGTGCAGATGATCCAAAGGTCCTATCGCAGGCTATGAATGATTCTCGATAAGGACACGTGGGTTGAGGCGATGAATCGTGAGATGGAGTCTATGTACTCTAACTCGGGCCTGAAACTTGTGGATTGCCCCCGAGGTGTACAACCCATAAGCAAAGAAATGGATCTACAAGAAAAAGTGAGGAGTGGATGGAAAGGTTGAAACCTTTAAAGCTCGGCTAGTGGCAAAAGGCTACACACGAGAGAGGGAATCGACCACTAAGAATCCTTCTCCTCGTGGCAATGCCAAATCCATTCGATCCTCCTTTCGACATCGATGTCTAGATTATGAGATCCGGCAGATGGATGTTAAGACAAATGCCTTCCTAAACGGCTATCTTGATGAGAAAATATATATGCAAAGAAACTGTAAGGATTTGTCGGAAAGGCCAAGAGCACAAAGTGTGCAAGTTGCTCGATCCATTTATGGGTTAAAGCAAGCATCTCGGTCTGGAATCATAGATTTGATGAAACAATAAGTCGTATGGTTTCGAATAAAACTTTGATGAGCCTTGTGTATACAAGAAGGTCATCAAAGATCAGTATGCTTTTAATGTTGTATGTTGATTTACATTCTACTTATTGGACCCAATAAGGGATGTTGTCGATGTGAAGAATTGGTTATCCACGCAATTCCAAATGAAAGATTTGGGAGAGGCGAAGTTATATTCTGGGATCCAAGTTATATGGATCGCAAGAATAGGATGTTGGTCATTCCCAAGCATCTTACATAGATAAGATGTTGTTATGCTATAAAGATGATGAATGCAATGAAGTGGTTTCCTACCAACCCGACACGGCATTCAACTCTAAGAAGAAGCCTCCATGCACTCGAGGAAATTGAGAGTACGGGACTAATACCATATGCTTCGGTCGTTGGTAGTCCGATGTATGCTATGTTGTGTACTAGACCGCACATCTCGTTATGGCGTGGGCTTGGTCACCGATTTCACCAATCCGGCATGGACCATTGGACGGGCAAAGAAGAATCTCCTCAAGTATCTTAAGAGAACGAGGAATTATATATATGCTTGTATATTCGGTGCAAACCTGGATAGAGCAGGTACATCGATTTCGACTTTCAACCGATAAGGATGATCAGAATCGACATCGCTCGGTGTTTACTCCGGGAGGCGGAGCAATTTTTCTGGATGAGCGCCAACAATCCAAGACGGCCGACTCAACTATGGAAGCCGAATACATAGCGGCCTCTCGAGGCGCCTAAGGAAGCGGTATGGCTCAAGAAGTTCCCCGAGATTTAGGAGTAATCCCAAATCCGTAAAAACCGATATGTCTCTACTGGTGACAACAACGGGCCGTGTTGAATTTCCAGAGAACCCCAAGTCACCGTAAGTCAAAGCATATAGAGAGAAAATACCATTTGATTAGAGAGATTGCTCAAAGATGAGACATTTCCACATTTAAAATCCCTCACCGACAACCTTGTCGATCCATTTACGAAGACGCTTTCCATTGAGGTCTTTACGAGGCACTTGGAAAACATGGGTATTAAGGATATGAGTCATTTGGCGTTAGAGCAAGTGGGAGATGTAGTTTTTGTTGTAATAGTTAGTGGGTGTGCTCTAAAACAATTATTACTTGTCATTCGTGCAAGTGGGAGATTGTTAGATGTAGTGTCCCAAAGACAATTTAGTAATTGTTTTAAATTAATAAATGACCGATTTTATTATTCATCTTATTTGCTTCGGCTTATATAGTATACATCGCAAACCCTAAGTATATCTCAGATGTAACCACTTAACTCAAAGGTATGGATTACACGTAAGGATTGAGTTAGTAGTGATATACTTAAATCGTTAGTCCGTGGTGAACTTAATTAGTAGTTTAGTGGTCTCTTGATTAAAACACCAATAAAGCGCCTGCATCACCTTAGGGTGTGATAGTCTTATCCGGATCTGCCGGGCAGAGGGTACCTACGTGGGGCATTTATATATGATGGCATTCATATAGATCGACCGATTTAATGAATTTTCGATATAATTCCGTGAATCGAGGAATCTCATTAAATCTTTAGATGATCATAAATGGATCAACCTTAATCCCGAGGTGATCACGGGTGCTACTTGTCTCGGGTAGTGTTTGATGTGTTAGTTACGGTTCACTTAAATATGTGTTCCAAGCCACTTTTCATTGGCACTATCTCCCATGAGTGAGTAGTCTCGATTTTCACAGACATGGAATCCATTCCTTCCTCAAGGGAAGTAGAGAGACAAATCCCCTTATTTGTTAGCCTTAAGAAAGTGATCGATCCCAAGAGTTCATATTAGACTAATTGATCACTAGTCAGATATGTGAACTAATTGATCATCAGGGGATTAATGGTAAATAAGGATAAGATATTCTGTGTCGGATTTACGGAGATATCCCACTCAGAGTGGACAGTCTATGGAAGGTTAATCCGTATGTAGTGATTATATCAATGGACGCTTATTCACTCTATGGGTTGAGTATAAGTATACATCTATAATCGGTAAAGTTCAGTTTCGAGTTTATGGTGGCGTAATCCTGAATTAATAATTAATGTACTTATTCGGTTCGATGAATAATTATTTATTGGAGCTACTGGTTATAGGTCCATGGTCCCCGATGTGGCTTCTGTAATTCGGACTAATAATCTTGTTATTCGGGCCTCAGTGATAATTAATTGGCTCGGCTAATTAATTGATATGCATGGATATTATTTACTTGGGCTAAATAACATAATACACATAAAAGACATTTTATGTGGGCTTAGTAAACCCTACAAGTGGCGCCAATATGATGATAATTAATTAGAAAGAAATTAGTTTTCTTGGATAATTATTTGACATGTGATTTATCTTTTATTTGTTAAATGATAATTCATGGAATATTAGATAATAATATGATTTATCCTAATTTGTTTGGGATAATCATTTTATTTATCTTTTATTTGGAATAAAGGATTAACGTAATAATTATCTCTTAATTATTAAATCCTTGAGGACAATAATTACTCTCCTATATAAAGAGAGTTCTCCCAAACCTGTAGATTGGCAAAATTTCGACTACCACACTTGTTAAAGAGAGAAAAATGTTTTTCTTGTCTAGGTTTTTTAGAGGAAGAAAACTCTAAGTTTTTCTTGGTGTTGCATATCAAGGAGGTTCGTAGTATCAAGAAAGTGGTGTCCACCAATGTACCTGCTTGGAGAACACATCGGAAGATCTTGGTTTCTCTTCCTACTATTGGTAACATGATCTTAACCCCTTGTAGTAGTTTAAATCCTTTAATTATGTATTGTGATGTATAAGTCGTGATCCATCCACGCTGTAGATCTAACTCGCTTAGATCTAAGAACCTCAGATCCTTCGCTGATCAATTAGTTCATAACCAATAATTAACTCCATGGATCGATCGCTTAGATTAACAAATAAGTGGATTGTCTTTCTACTTCCCCGCAGAAGAAATGGATTTCATATCTCGTGAGACACACACTTCTTCATCGATTCCGCATTAGTGCCAACGTGATAGTGATTCGATCGCGCTTCTTAGCCGATCCTTAACGAACACATCAAACCCTATCCTGAAACTAGTAGGAGTATGCAATCGCTTCAAGATTAAGGTTAATCCATATATGATCATCATGTGATTTAATAAGATTTATCAATCACGGAATTATATGAGAAACGCAGATTAAATCGGTCCAGTCCTATATGACTCTCATCATATATAAATGCCCACTTAGACAACCAATGTCGACGGTCTGGATAAGACGGTCACACCATAAAGTGTTCTGGGCTTATTAATGGTGGTTTAATCAATAGACCCCATACTTTGATTAACTTCACCACGGACTAACATTTCAAGTGTATCACCATAAACTTAATCCTCATGTGTGACACACACACTAAGTTATATGGCTACATATGATACGACTTGGGGTTTCAGCAGTGTATTACATATAAGCACAAAGCAAATAATAAGATGAGAATAATTCTGTTATTCATTAATTATAAAAACAATTACAGAAATTATCTTTCGGGCGCTACTTCCAACAAGTCCATCTCTCACCCCTAGATCGTAGAGCATTATGAAGAAGCTTCCAAAGAAAATGCAAAATGCGAGGCTTCAATTTAATTCCATTCGTAACAACCCTACGTACTTATGCAAATTGATGCATAGCCTTATTAGCGCTGGAAGTAGCTACCAAAGACAATTTCTCGTAATTGTTTTTATAATTAATGAATGATGATTTATTCTCATCTTATTATTTGCTTCAAGCTTATATGTAATACACTCAAAATCCCAAGTCGTGAGCATACGTGAGCCATATAACTTAGTGTGTGTCACACGTGTGGATTAAGTTTACGGTGATACACTTGAACTATTAGTCCGTGGGTGAACTTAATCAAAGTATGGGTCCGTTGATTAAACCACCACTAATACGCTCGTAACACTTTGGTGTGACCGCCTTATCCGACCATCGATATTGGTTATCTAAGTGGGGCATTTATATATGATGTAAGTAATATAGACTCAGATCGATTTAATCTTCATTTCTCATATAATTTCGTGATTGAGAAATCTTATTAAATCGTAAGATGATCATATATGGAATAACCTTAATCCTCAAGTGATTGCAGACGCCGCTTGTTTCAAGATGGATTGATGTGTTCATAAGGATCGCAAGAGGCGCGCCCGAATCACTTTCACGCTGGCACTATTCTCGAATCAAATGAGAAGTGTGTGTCTCACAGATATGGAATTCATTCATTCCTGCGGGAAGTAGAAAGACAATTCCCTTATTTGTTAATCTTAGAAATTGATCGATCGGCCGAGTTCATATGGGTTATGAACTAATTGATCACTAGTGGGTTGACGGTAAATATGGATAAGATGTAATGAAGAAGATTTACGGAAACATTCCAGCTTCATTACGGATAGTCTATGGAGAGTTAGTCTGTATGTAATGATTATATCAACGGACACTTATTGACTCGACTTTCTCGAGAATAAGTTATATCTATAATCGATAGAGCCTTCAGCTTCTGATTTATGGTATGAATTCCGTAATTAATAAATTGAATAGAAATGTTCTTTCGGATGAATATTTTATTCAATTTATTGTAATTTACCTGCTATATAGGCCCATGGTCCCCTGGTTATTTAACACGCGAGTGAATTCTCGATTTTAAAACATCGTAATAAATTAAATAAAGTGCATTTATTTAATTTAATATACTGATATTATTTATTTGGTAAATAAAAATAATATAGAAAAGACATTTTCTATTATACCAAATAGCATAAAAATGGCGCCATATTTTTTTGATTTTGGGAAAATAAATTTTCACCTAATTAATTATAATTATAATGTGGATAATATAATTATTTATGTGTTAAATAATTATAAATAAGAAATTAGTTTTTTTATTTGATAACTAGGAAATTTGTTTTCCTAATTAAATAAATGTTTTATTAAAATTGTGTGTATTAGATAAACTCAAAACTGCTTGGTTATTAAATTATATAAATAGAAGCCCAAAGACCAAATTAGATGGAAAACCCAACGCCATTTTTGTAAATAAAGGGACGCCAGTTGTTTTTTTGAAAACAGAAAAATTTTGCTTTGTCTTAATATATGGGGTTAAGAAAACTGTGCTTTTCTTGGAAGGATATTCGAGGGGTTCAACGCGGATCGACGCCCACCGCCGCCGCCGAGATATTAATCCGAAGATCACGGATTCGTGGGGTAATCTCGTAATCTTTTTCTTTAAGGTATTAATTAATCGCTTATTAATTAATTAATTAATCGATCGCAAAATTCATGCTTCCGCTTATAGATCTTAATCTAATCAAGATCTAGATGAATCTGTATGTGCTCTGAATCGACTCGATTCATTCAAATCGGGTTATCGGGTAGGATTCAGATTCCGGCAACTCCAACATTTCGCACGATCACCATCTTGGTTTATTCAAATAATATGCCAATTGTTAACCAGACATAACACATAAGCTTATTATCCCTCCCTCAAGATGATGGAGGGATAGACAATATTTTTTTTGAAAAAAGGGATAGACAATTTGAGTGAAGTTCTTTTACCAATCAAAAATTAACAAACAAATGCTAATAATAATAATAATAATAATAATAATAATAATAATAATAATAATAATAATAAACAAAAAACAAAAAGAGTTAAAGTATTACATTTAGTCATTTTTTTTTTTTTTTTTTTTTTTTTTTGGTTTTAGTGGTTTTTTTCGACAAGAGATTGCTTGATATTAAAAGCTTTTAATTAATTTGTCTGATAAATAATTGATATATCTTTAAACATGGCAAAAGTAATTTCGTCCCCAAGGTCGATGCTTTTCATTATTTTTCACTATATGTCTTTTTTGACAATTTCTCCTCTACTATTGTTATTTATAACCATTAACCCAAAAATCAATATAAAGTGAGAAATATATTACTCCTACCGTTTTTATTAAAATGAAACGGACAAGAAAAATAGGGATTTTTCACTACATATAGATGTTTCAATTTGTTTGATATTGCAATTGTTTGATATTACTCCTTCGCAATTGTTTGAAACTGGCAAGAAAAATTAGAATGTATCAATTAGTTTGATATTGCAATTGTTTATCAAATAGAAACATCTCAAGTTTGTAATTGTGAAGGTCAAGATAAGACAACTTCCGAATTAAACTTCTATAGAATGATTTTCTTTTTCTTAAATAACACACTTGTATCTCCGCCAGACAAGAGTTTTACATCATAATCAATAATGTAAAAATATGTTTCACCATGTTACGTCTATGGCTGTAAAAATAACATTACCCTTCAAACAAACTAGGCAATATAACAGTAGGCCGTAACCACAAGATATTAAGCCAGACGAAACAACCAAATGAATTTTTACTGAATGATTTAATCAAATAAGTAACTTTGTCATGCAATATCACAGATTTGGCACCAAGTAAAATATAACAAAGACAAAAAGTATGAGCTCCATATAATATACCAGAATCATGCATTTACGATAGATGAAGGCCACAGCAAATAAGCAAAGATGACTTCATTCAAAGAAAACAAGTAATTTTATTGGGGAGAGATGGATGACAGACACAGCAAAGTATTCTGATAGTTCTTCCTAAGTAGTACATCATCACATGTCCATACAAAAAAAAAGCTCAAAACGAGCTTAAATATTTAGACCAAATTTCATTTTTCTAAAACAAAATAGAAAAAGCAATAACCACTCCCACCATTCAATAAGTAGTGTAGCTCAAGCATCAGCAAATCTGCACAAAAGGCACAGCAGATGAGGCCACACATACATATCACACAAAACTAAGCATCGTATAGATCGGAAAGAAATCAATCACAAATCAAGTTTTTACCCTAATTCAGACAGCTTCAAGTGAGCCTCTGCATAATCAGCAAAGAAAGCATCCTCATCCTGTGATAACAAACCCCATTCCCAGCAATGTCATTCCAGAGTTGACATTTTGTAGGGATAGATACATTTTTTATCGAGATTTTGTTTCATGATTTTTGCAGTTTACCCTTAATGTTCAATTTATGCATTTTTCTTTTACCTATTCAATCCACATGTCCAACAACCAGCCCTCAAAACGTCGTAAGACAAAGGCCAACAAATGAAAACATGGCATGTACCAATGTGCAAATATATGGATAACAAAAGTGGGTAAAATTACCTTTTTATCTCTAAATTCTAATACTTCATCAAAGTAAATGTACACACCGCTGCATATAAAACATGTTTTCAAGGGATTAATATAGGTAAAATATACACACCGCTGCATATTTCTACCAGAGGACGGAAGACAGGATTCATAGAAGAGCCTTATCAGCAGGCAGCTGCAGAAGACCTTCCTTTTCTCCAGACAAGAGCTCCCTACAAAATATAGGGAAGAGAGTCATTACAACTTACTTTACTTGCACAACTTCCATGGACTAGACTATTTTGAAGCAAGAATCTAGCACGCCCCAATGAATTAGCCTTACTTGAAGTAGGAGTTATCAAAAGTATTGGGGTTGCTAGTCCATGGTCCTCAAATCCAGAACGCTCTTGTGGCAGCGCCCCTGTAGCAATAATTGACAACACAACCCACCACATGAGAGAACAAAAATCAGGAGCTTTTGGATATCAGAAGAAAGTTAAGAGTTCTATTTACAAACCAGGTGTGAGCACCAGACAATACAACTATATCCTGGTCACTAAGTCCCATTTGTTTGACGAAAACATCCTCAAGTGGTCATTGCCTGAAACAAAAGTTCTATAATCAATGACTAGAACACCACTTGATTCAGCAGCAAAAGTGGTGACATTAAGTCATTAGCTTACGCAATTATAATACATCCTGTCATTGAGGTTTAAAAGTGTTGGAAAACATCAAGTATTCACTAACCTTTGTAGCATCAGGAAGGCGACCTTCAACTGGTGGCTCATGCTTATCCTGAAATCACAAGTTACCAACTTAACACAACCTTCAAAGTTCAGGGAAAACAGAAACTGCATTGCTGTTGAATGAAACGGTAAGAACATAACAGCCATATAGAAACAGAATAAATGTTCAATTCCAAGAGGTGCACATCAGTACTAAAACTTCAGGTCCTCTTCAATACAATTTCATTTAATAAAATACGAGAAGAATTTTATTCTTCCTCCGTTGCAGACAACAATTTACATGGAGAAATGAAAATTCAATTGTCAGTCACCATGGTCCAGTTTTCGAATAGACCCTGCTAATATGGACTTTAATGGACTCAAGATTAAATACTCAGTACCAAATATGTGCTACATATACATCAATACGCTTAAACAAAAGGCACATGGTATGAAACTAAATCAAAAGGAAGTTTCACCAACCTCTCTTCCAGGATGGAATGGAACATCTGGTCCACCAGTAACATCAACAGCGACTACACCAGCCAACTGCATAAAAACATGTGTAAGCAAAACTAATTAGTTCCAAACATCAGTACACATAATTCAAAGAGTAGAGAACATTACAAGGCAAAAAAAAAAAGGGGGCAAATTACTCATACGAGGAGAAAGATAAACCTGGTAGAAGTCAGCATAAGAAATTGTAGGAATTGCTCCTTGATGGGCTCCAACAACCTGACAGCAATTTCAAGGCCATTATTGGTTTTCGTGACCTTGCTCGCCCTTAAATCTCATTGTTCCAAATGGGCCACCAGTTTTGGATCCCTGGTCATAAGTGCCAGCAGAGTGCCATCTACAATGAAAACAACGGTTTACACACAGTAAGGCAGGGAATAATATTAGCATAGTCATCCACAGATACTATCAACGTCATATCTGAAAAACAAATCCGACAACAAAACTCCACTTTATTTCTGATGGAATTTTAAACAAGCATCCTAAGGGAAGAGACATACGCGAGACGAAGCATCAATGGAGCACAATTATTCTCGGCGATAAGACCTTTAGCTTTCTTGGCTTTGTCAATGGCCTTGAGGTATTCCTCGCTTACAGTTGGGTAGCTCTTTCCCATCTTAGGCTCTACAGAAGCAGCAAAATACCATATTAAATCATTTGTCACTTGAATGACACTTGCAACAAATTATGAATGACTAAAAATCAGACAAGAATTGAAATAACCCAGAGAACAAGCTAACATGTAACACAAGATGTAGGTATTCCTTAATCACAGGAAAAGCTTCAAATACATGAAGCTAAATTCAAAAACGTTACACTTCCCTATGATATTAAGAATTGAGTGCTTCCGGAGAGAAATCTCAAGTATAAAGACACTCCAGATGCAACTGACAACGATCACGGTCAAACTTCCAGAAACAAACACAAGTACTAAGTAATTTCAGCAACCACTTCAGAATCAGAGTTTACGACAACAAATCAATTAAAACCCAAAGAAAGGAACAAATCTTCTCCTCAGCAACACAAATAGAGTATGAATCCATCAGACAGGTACACCAAAACAAGATCCAGCAAAATCTTCGCATAAACAATACATCCAAAGTGCATTCAATCTTAAGCGGACGAATACATATAACAGTAAAACCGGCTCTGATTCAAAAATAAAAACAGCACCACGACAAATGAAATATTCGGCTTGCTACAGAGTGACAGCAAAGGCGGATTTACAAAATAGAGCATCGAAACGAGCTGATTCAGAAAATAAATACAAAACAAGCAAAATGCTTAGCATATGCTATGATCAAACAAGATCGGACGAAGCATCCTCACTTTTTAGCTTACATACCATACAAAACTAACAGCAATATACATCAAACTTCAGCAGAAGAACACAAACGATAACAGAATAATCAGAAACGAAACGATGAACAGCAAAATCGAAAAAATTCGATACGAAAATTGAAAATCCGGTGCGTCCATACCTGAAGAAATGGAAATGTGGAAATGAATCAGAAATTGAGAACGCAGCCTAAGAACAAGTGCACAATTGACTTGTGGATGTCACACGAGCATTTGATATAGGGGAAGGTGAGAAGATATAAAAACGTTGCGAGGAAAGAGAATGTTCTAGTAGGTTGATCTAAGCCGTTGGATTTAATACATCCTCCGGCTAGAGTGGAGTCGTTTGAATGAACGGTTCAGATTGACCTCTTAAATGTTTTTCGCCATTACCAAGGGTTTAAGGGAAAGGGATTAGTGCTTTTTTAAATTAGAAAAATTAGTGCGATTTTTTATTTAAAAATATCGACATATACCAACAAAAAGATGGGCCGGCCCTATTGGTAGATTGGTGGAAAACTTTTTAAATCATCGTACATTGACTTAAATACCCTCCGTTCTGCTGGTACTATGCTTTTAACTGTAAACGCCGTTTCCGCCTTAGATTTAGGTTGAATTTTGATTATTTCTATTTTTAATAACTTCGTGATAAATGAAGAATTAGTAATGTTCAAATACATTTTAATTATGGTTTAGGGCCAATGAAGCGCGAGCACGGATACAATATGTCGCATGACTAAACAATAGTAATACGATAACACCATTAATTCAAAAAAAGAAAAAGAAAACCATTAATTTAAAAATTAAAGAATACGACATGTGTGAAACGTATATGTAAAAAAAATATTCCCTTAAATAAAATTTGAGGTAAAAATAAATTAATATTAGATATATTTAAAGAAATTACAATTAGAATAAAAAAGTAAGACAATTAAAATATTGAATATTAATTTTGTTTTTGTTTTAAGAAGAAGAATATTAATTTTAATTTTGTTAACTAATCATTTTAATATGTCGTTGCATGCCGGAAAATGTCGACAATGTGTCATGTAATATCAAATACTCCAAGCATTTTTGCTTCTATTTATTAATTTTGTTACATTTTAATCAGTCCACACATATCGGATACACGTTATAAACGTATCCGACGCAAGGCCGATCGGAAAAATATGACACACTCGACATTCATATTAAAAAGTATCGATACTTTCTAAACTTGGCTAAAATTTTTAAAACATCCAAACTAGGGCCGTTGTTTTGTACAAAACTTTTCAGGGTAATTGATTTTTGAAGGGTGTATATTCACCAACCACTTTTCTTTTTTGAAGAACACCACACACTTTTCATCCATTGATTTTCATGGCTACATATCCTAATCAATTGCACAACCTTTTAGGCTCCGTTTGTTTTCGTTAGAATTTTTTTGAAATTTTTTAATATCGCTTCACCAATAATATATTACAATTCTCTTACTAATCATTTTTTCAACTACAAATAAAAAAATATTAAATTATCTCTCAACATTTCACTTTATCAACTTTATAACATTTTTTATCATTATTTTATTTATTATAGTTATACTACTTTATTTCAATTTTTTTCACCAATTATTTTATAATCTACACAAATTTCAAAAAAACATCTTAACTTTCTAATAATTACTTCAATCATTTTATCTAAAACAACCAAAAAAAAAACTCTAAAAAAGAGTCCAATCCAAAACAAACACAGCTTTAATCAAAGGAAACTTTACTTTTACGCCAAAAAGAAAAATCAAAATACGATCGTATTTAAATCGTTTAACGACGGCCATGCTGTCGCTTCAGCCATTATACGCGACTTGTGAAATTTTCCAACAATTTTATACTTTATTATATTTTTCAATTTTTTACTTTTTAAACATAAAAAAAATTAAATTTCCCTTTAATTAATTGCTACAAAGTGATAGTGAATATTCACTTTCCTTGATTTTTTAGTTTGATCCCTTTCACATGAAATTTTAAATAAAAATGTCCTGTTGTCAATTCATAAAATATGGACTGACAGCTGAGTGTGAACGCATGGAGTCAAGGAAGATACCATACGGACTATTCCCAACCTACCCTCGCAGCGTGGCAAATTGTGCGTCACTGCCCAATCACATTCACGGAATTGTTTTCAACCCAATGAGTTTATCACCACATAATACAACATTAATAGCCTAATAATACTTTATGGATAGTTGCATGCACATTGCCTGGCCGCCCTACTAACCAGTCGGTATTGAAAAGCAAAATGTAAATGTCATGACAATCGCTACATAAACGAAATGACATAATCGTTGTAATATTAAAATTAGAATTAACATTGTCTATAGGCTTTATTTTATTTTAGAGCTTTCGCACGATTTGATAAATTGGTTAAGTGTAAAAAAATTATTTCACATAATAGCATCTTAAGAGAAAACCTAATCGACGGACTTTTGTTTGATAAAGTCAGAACCACTAAGAAATGCTGAAAATGTATATGCAACACATCTTAAACTATTAAAGGCAAAAAGTTTCCATATTTAGATAAACACTTCTTCATACTCTATTAATTGGTGCATATTTCCTAAAGACAATATCTCAAAACTCGGCTAGGGTGATTCTTATCTCCTCGCACAAGAACACTGTCTCAAAAGCGAACAATGACTAAGCTTCCTTTTCAATCGTGAAAGGTAATAGATTTAAGTTAAGAATATACTTGTTCATAATGACCTTCGGGTCTCGTGAAAGATACAAGTTAGAAGGAGCTTTCGAGTAGTGACGTCTCGCCGACAACTACCAAACGCCAAGAAGATTATCTAAAATATTTGGAGGTGTCTCGATTTCACCAGAGATGAGTATTCCATTCTCGCACAAGCCATAGCATAGTCTGGGATCGATGCTCGCTCGCCTCCCAAAGGGAATTTATCCACCGAGGAATAACACCATAAATTTGCCTCATATAGTTATTAATGTGCTACAATACATCGCTTAACTCATTTAAGATATTGGTTATAAATAACGGTTTACACTATCATGTAAAACCGAGAAGTCTACCTGTAAGATGCTTACAAATTTGTGGATATGAGTTGTGGAAATATTACATTACATTAGTGTAACATATTATTCATGAGACATATTAATTGTATTGTATAAACAATTAATATGTCATAAAGTAATAAAGAACTCTATTTTGTCTTATTGTGTAATAGATAACTCTAAAGAATTAATACTAATTTCACTCTAGTAATTAATTGCTTCTCTCCTAGCTTATACTCTACTAAGACCTTTCACTTACTTGTACCTATTTATACTCACAATTTTATGATGAATAAACTAAGTTGAAGTTTACTCAAGTTTTATTATTTTCTCAAACTCTCTTCATGGTATCAGAGACTTAAACTCGAATCCGCGTGAAAATCTACTTAACTCGTTGTAACTTCTCATCTCATATCAAGAATGTCTTCATTATCTCAAGCTTCCTCACCTCAAGAGAGTCCCACCGCGCTTCAACAGATCGGGTTCATCAAAACCATTCATTTACAAATCACATACTTGACGGCAACAACTACTCTGGGCCGTGGGTCAAGATCTATGAAAATGTATATCTCGTGCCGTGAGCAAGACGGGATACTTGTGTCCGCTCCAAACTCCGCCGCCTAAATCGACCCCAAGTTTGAAGTACGGGATACAGAATAACCAAGTCGCGACCATCCTCACGAGGTCAATGACAAAAGAGATCAAATGAGAACTTCATGATGTATGATATCGCAGCGAGATCCGGGACAATGCCGTAGACCTTTACTCAAAAAAGGACAATACATCCGAGGTCTCATGATTCAAGCTCAAATCCAAAATCGCAGCAAAGAGATCTGCTCAGAACTCAAGATTTCAACCAACTATCTAAGGCATGGCAACACCTTGATATGTTGGAAATTCACCCATGGAAGGATGTAGAGGATGCCGCTTTATACAAGAATATCATTGAGAAAAGAGGGTATTCAAGTTCCTTACAGGATCGAACTCATCCTCGATGATGTTAGAGGTAAAGTTCTCGCTATTAAACCTCTCCCCAACCTTAAACTCTGTTTGTCAAGTCAAACATGAGGAAAACAGAGAAAAGTAATGCCGCAAAGCAACCCTCGCTGATCACCCCACCGATAACTCAAAGAATGTTGGTGGTCGTGAAGTCTGCTGAGGTTAACCGAGACTTTACAGAACCCTACTGAGAAGACAGAAAGTTGTTCTCGTGACCACCAGAACGCACAAATCACACCAAGGACACTTGTCGAAACTACATGGTAAGCCTAATTCCTTTAAACCCTCCAAACCAACCAGTGAGAGTCGTAAGGTGTATATCGCTGAAGAAGTGAACAAAGATACCACGTTGGATGCTCGCTTGTCGCTTTCAAAGCCTTCATTGCTCAACAAAATGAAGGTAGTTCTATCACCGACATAGCTACACATGCTAAAACAGTATATTCCACTCACCTCTCAAGAATAATACTTGGATTGTTGATTCTGTGGCTTCATCCCATATGACCGGTAACAAGAGTCTCATATCTCGCTTTATGCCTCGTCATCAAACTCACAATATTAGGATTGTCGATGGATCTATCTCATGTGCACAAGGTTTTGGAAATGTTAAACTTATCGAGCAAGATATACCTTCGTGATGTCCTATTTGTTCCTAAATTAGATCAGAATCTTATATCCGCACAAGAGACTCACTAAAGACCTAAATTGGACAGCCTTGTTTAATGACAATCGCTGTATTTTCCAGATCTTTCTTCACAGAAGTGATCGGGAGAGCTAAAGCCCGCCAGATCGCTTATGGTCAACCATGTCAAGACACGTAAGATTGAAAATCAAATCGCTTCAAGAAACTGCAACCAAACCTAGACAATATCATGTTATGGCATTATAGGCTAGGTCATCCAAGTTTTGGTTATTTAAAGTCTTTAATTCCCGAATTGTTTAAAGGATGTAACCTCGCTGACCCTCAATGTGATATTTGTCGCTTGCTAAACTTACTAAATCAGGTATACTAAAGTACATTATTTACCTTCCACACCTTTCACTTTGATTCATAGTGATGTCCTGGGACCTCAAAAGTTAAAAGTATAATAGAAAGAGGTGGTTTGTCACCTTCACAGATGACCACACCAGATCACATGGTCAAGCTTTCGATGAAAGATAAACTCAAGTTGGAACCATCTTCTAAGAATTCTATAACATGGTATCCACTCAATTTGATACTAAGATTAGAATCTTAAAAACAGATAATGCCCTCGAATACTATGAGTCCAACCTCAAAGACCTTCCCCGAATGATAAGTGGAATTGTTCACACCAAAGAGTCGTGGTAGAGACACCTCAAAGAAATGGTGTTGCTAAGAGGAAGAACAGCACTTACCTGAGATGGCTAGATCGCCATGTTCACCACACATATGCCTAAATATACGTGGGGTGAAGCTTATACTAATACCACATACCGATCAATAAAGTTACCCAAACAGAGTGTTAGATTCAAGACTCCCATTCAAACCCTCGCCGACAAGTCATTCCTCGCCCTCATCTCATTGTCGACTTGCCTCCAAAGATCTTTGGATGTACTGTGTTTGTCTATATTCATGCCCAACACAGAAACAAACTTGATCCCAAAGCTCATAAATGCATTTTCCTAGGCTATGCCAAAGATAGAAAGCGGTTACAAGTATTACTCTCCCCATCGACAAAAGATTTTACAATTCTATGGATGTAAATTTTTGAAAAACCCCTTACTACAAAGAAACCCATCGAGACAAACCACAGATGGCAACCTTATTGAAATTGAGCTCACTTCAATCCTCAACCAACTCTCTCAAGACTTTGAGCCTCATCAACCCACTCGAACCTCAAAGAACTCCATCGAGCCCATCGAACCTCAGCAACTCATCGAACCCACTCGAACCTCGGCCAGCCCATCGAACCCATCGAACCTCGCAGCCTCCCGAGCCCATCGACCTACTCATTCCACCGATAGTGATGACAGCACTCCATTGTCGTCCGAAAGGGAAATAGATCATGTACTAATCACTTTATTCATACTTATGTGTCTTATGATCACTTGTCACCTTCTTTTGCTATATTTACACAGGACTTGGATTCCCACTCCATTCCTAAGAATATACATGAAGCTCTCCAACATGATAAGTGGAAGGTCATTCAGCCAAATCGAAATGATTGCTTCTTGACAACCATACTGGGACCTCACCACTCTCCCACACGGAAAGAAGACAATACCAGAAATGGTTGTTCACTATCAAGTACAATGTCGATGGTACTATTGACAAATACAAAGCTATACAAGCTGCAAAAGGGATTCACTCAAACATATGGAATTGACTACAAAGAGACCTTTGCACCTGTGGGCAAAGCTAAACACCGCCAGGGTACTCGATCTCACTTGTCATTCAACTTGATCGGCCTCTCCACCAATTGGATATCAAGAATGCTTTCCTAAATGGTGACTCCATCGGCGAAGTCTATATGAATGTACCTCTTGGTTTTGGCAACACTCACACTCAAGCGGAAAGTTTGCAAACCGAGGAAATCCCTATATGGCCTGGCGCCCCTCGAGCCTGGTTTGGCAAACTTACTACCGTGGTTAAAGCCGCTGATATCATCAATGTAACTCAGATCACACCATGTTTATCAAAATAACCAACCGTAAGAGATCTATTCTTATTGTCTATGTGGATGATATCATCCTTATCGGTGATGACCCCGGGCCGAGATCCAACAATTGAAGACCCTTTCGAAAAAGTGTTTAAAGTTAAAGATCCGATATCTCAAGTACTTTCCTTGGCATGGAAATAGCCGTAAACAACCAGTGGTATCTCGCCTCACGTAGGAAGTATGTGTTGGACTCGTTGAAGGAAACTCGCATGCTAGGATGCAAAACTCGCAGATCTCCATTAGACCCCAAGAATCCACCGGGTACATGGTAATGTTGTCAGAAGAAAGGAACAATATCGAGACTTGTAGGAAACTTATCTATCTCTCTCATACAAGACCGATATTGCATATGAGTTAGCCTTGTCAATCAATTCATGCATTGCCCTACCGAGCACCATTGGGATGTTGTCACTGTAATACTCGTGATACTTGAAGTCCACCGCCAGGGCCTACACTTCACTAAGTCTACGATGCATCGCTGAAGGTCTATACCGATGCCGATCGGGTTGGTTGCCACATGTAAGATGTAAGATCCATATGTACTGGTAATCTTGTCACTTGGAGAAGCAAGAAACAACCCATCGTCTTCTAGAAACAAGTACAAGTTCAACTCGTGGCAATGGTTTTGGGCATTTGTGAAGCATTATGGTTTAAAAGAGTCCCCATCGACCTTTCAGACTTCTCAAAGAACCTCGTCATACTCATTGTGACAATAATTCACTTTATGCATGGCAGAGGATCCAAACCATCATGATAAAACCAAACATGTGGATATTGACAGACATTTCCTTAAAGAGAAGATTGATGCCAAGATCATTCAACTTCAAGATGTTCCTTCAAAGCAGACCAAAATGCCGATATTCTCACCAAGTGGAATTCCACCGCTTATGTTCAAATAGATTTGAGTAGCAAACTTGGTCGTATTGACATATACAACCCAGCTTGATGGGTGTGGAAATATTACATTACATTAGTGTAACATATTAATTGTGAGACATATTAATTGTAAGACATATTAATTGTATTGTATAAACAATTAATATGTCATAAAGTCATAAAGTAACTCTATTTTGTCTTATTAGGTAATAGACAACTCTAGCAATTAATACTAGCCGACTTTAGTAATTAATTGCTCTCTCCCATCTTATACTCTACTAGACCTTCTCACTTACTTGTACCTATTTATACTCACTCTTTTATGATGAATAAACTAAGTTGAAGTTTACTCAAGTTTTATTACTTTCTCAAACTCTCTTCAGAGTGAATTCGGTTCACCCTACTCGTAAATATAGGCATTTAGCACTTAGTGCTTCAAGGTAGGATCGAAAATTTTGCGCACACGCTCGATGATGACTCGCTCAGGCAATATCTTATACGCTGAGAAAAGGTTGGTTTGTATGATTCTAAAGATCGTAAAGTGACGGTTATACCGCACACACCCTTTCGATAGAGTCTATAAATAACAACCTCGACCTTGGAAGTACGGATACTCAAGGTAGCTACTAAATGATTTGTTCGTACTCACGCCCAACATCGGATGTTGGTGATAACACTAATAATTACTACCGCATTTCAGATCGTAATATCGATCCACCTGTAACGCAGAAGGGGAGTATGGTTTAACCATTACCTTTTGCGTTTTTTTTATGCACTTTGAAGTTTACAGAGATGATTGATAACCTATGGTTCCTTGTGGGGCCGATAGATTCTCGATCATGAGGTTGGTTTAAAAATCCGTTGATTGGAGTTTTGGCACTCAGCTTATTCACACTCTAAGAGAACCACCCGAGTGTCTCAAGCCCAAAAGCAGTAATTGATCTATATGATAAGAGTCGAATGAATAGAAAGTTTAACTTTCGGCACAAAGTCGAGTGATCTGGTGGTGATTCCTTAACAAGCAGAGAGAGTTAACTGCACTGTGAACTCTCTCACCACTGCCTTGTTTGATTTCAAAGCGTAAAATATGAGTGATTCCTGGACTTTCTTGTTTAACAAACGGAATCGAATTCATTCGAATGTATGGTTTTAGCTAAGAAACAAATGGCGATTCATTAGAAAGCGTAAAATGTGGTGATTCCTCAGACTTTTTTATTTTAACAATCGAATCGAATTTATTCGTAACCAAGGCTTATATCCTTTCAGGATTAAAGCAAACCTCAGTAGGCATTTAAAATTCACATATTTCAAGTATGTGGACTTGACTGCATATTGATTAGTCTTTCATAGATCTGGATGTCAAGATTGGAAAAGTAGTATATACATTAGTGTTCATGAATATAACATCAAACAATGGAAACAAATACGGGTGTGTTATCTCAAGTCAGAAATCGACATGCCAAGATTCTCTTTATGAAAGAATCGACTACATTCTAAATGATTTGATTCGTCAAATTTTAGAATATGTGGATCGCAATCCCATATATCCTAATGGTTAAGATGATTTTGCATATCGGTATGCAACATTCAACAAAGTAGTCATACCTACCTCTCACGGAATGCTTCTAAACCTCGAGGATGAATAGAAAACGGGATAGACTCTCTTTGATAAGAGAAAGTCGTAATTTACAAGTTAATCAAATCTTGGATTCGAGTATTAAATAGCAAGTTTAGTATGTCCTCAAGTATCTTTTGGAGAACGAGGAATAATATGCTAAGATATTCGGGTGCTTAACGTGAATATAAATGATTACACCGATTCGACTTTAAGTCGGATTAAGGATGATCGTAAGTCGATCTCGGCTCTGTTTACTTGTGTGGTTCGACTTTAAGTCGATTGAGGATTTCTTCCAAATCGGGAGTAATTCCAGATCCGGTAAGCCGATACCACTTCATTGTGAAAAAAGTGGAAAGGTAGCTTTATGAGGATCTTCGTATTCACCAGAGGTCAAAAGCATATCGGGAGAGTACCACCGATTAGATGGATCAGCAACGCTTCGATCCTAAAGATCGCCTCGAAATGACAACCCAACGGATCAAGATACTGAAAGTCGGTGGCATTTAGATGTTGCATACCACCGAGTCAATCGACTCCCACTTCTCGGCGCGCACACTCGGAGTGTATTTTGACATCTAAATGGTTTGATGCACTTGACGGGTACATAATTGAGGAATATATCTCTTTTGCTTTTAGAGCAAGTGGGAGAATGTCAGGTATAAGTGGGTATGCTCTAAACACTAATCACTTGCCTTCGTGCAAGTGGGAAGATTGTTAGTGTAATGCCCGAAAGACAATTTCAGAATTGTTTTTGACAGATATAATTCATCTTAATATTTGCATTTATGCTTATATTAATATAACGTTTAAAACCCTACGATATCGGGTATGTAATCACATAACTCAAAGCTGTATGGGCATACACAAGCGATTGAGTTAGTGATGATATGCTTCAAACTAGTTAGTCCGTGGTGAATTTAATCAGAGTAATGGGTCCATTATTAATATACCAATAATGCACCTAACACTTAAAGCGTGTGACCGCCTTATCCGGACCGCCAGTATAAGGTACTTCGAAGGGGCATTTATATATGATGTCTATCATATATAGGATCGACCGATTTGATTTGAGTTCTCGATATATTCCGTGATCGAAATCTTATCGAATCACAAGATGATCATATATGGATTAATCTCAATCCCCGATGTGATCACGCCATCGCTTGGTTCAAAGTAGGTTTGATGTGTTAGTTAAGGATCACTGGATACATATGATCTCAACACTTCGCTGTCTCTATTTCGAATGAGTGAGTAGTCCGTGACTTCACATATATGGAATCCATTCCTTCCCGCTGGAAGATGACAGACAGGGCTCCTTATTTGTTAATCCTGTAAATCGATCGACGGGCCCAGCTTCATATTATATTAGTTATGAACTAATTGATCACTGTGGGTTAATGGTAAATAATATGATAAGATGTTTTGAGTAGCGGTTTACGGAAATATCCCAAATCAAAACGAACAGCGCCATTGAGGATTTATCTCAGATGTAATGATTATATCAACGAACGCTTTTACTCAATGGTTAGAGTGTAAGTATATCTATAATCGATAGAGTTCATTGGATTTATGGTGGCGAATCCCGGAACTAATAGATTGAATAAGAATTGTTCTCGCTCGATGAATAATTTTATTTAATTTATTGTAGCTACAAGTTATGTGCTCATTGTCCCCACGTGGCTCCTCACATGCATATGTTTCTTGACGTTGGGCCTCAAATGATAATTAAGTAGTTGGACTATTTAATTGATGTGCTAATAATTATTTAGTGGGCTAAATAATTAAATACATGGAAAATACATTTTTCAGGCTGACTCGCCCATTATCCTAAATTTTGTTTGCTAGCCTTATTTGACTAGGGTATGGTGTGTTCTACATGTTGTGATTGTAGAGAAATTAGTTTTCTTGGATAATTATATGTCATGTGATTAATTGTTTATTTGTAAAATAATTAATCGAGATATTAGATATTATCTATTATATATATCTAAATTAGTTTTAGAATATATTAGATTTATCGATATTTAATAAAGGATTATTATGATTGATTATTTAATTAATTATTAAATCCTTGAGGACAATGATTTCTCTCTTATATAAAGATAGCCTTCCTAAGCCTTTCTACACACACATAATACACGATATATTACACAAAATAAGCTTGGAATTTTCGCCAAGCTTAGTGGTTTCGAAAGTCGGGAAAATCTTCTGATTTTTCGGAAAGATATCAAGCGAGGTCAAGCATCAATGATCAACATCTACCGTTGTTGCTTTGAGATACACATCGGAAGATCGTGGGTATCTCAACTATTTGGATCTCGGCTTCTCAATCTTCGATCTAATCTTCGATTCGTAAGTAGATCCAACCTTCTTGTAGTTTAAATCTATTTATTTATATGTTTTAATTTGTATTGATCGTGATCCTTGTTATTCCAATACAGAATCGGGCGGATCTGTATCCGTCCTCGGTAATATTACATCCAATATAAACTAAAGACGTATCGATGTCTTCTATCTTATCAAATATAAAGACGGATCTCGCTTATCATCGGCGCGTAGACACTTGGACCGTAAAGGACGGTATTGTAGAATGTGGCACGTTAGGACCGACCCGCTTACATTAAGTGTCGCAAGATGTGGCGCTTGTGTAATTATCCTAAGACCGAGTCTTCACGGCATCACGGTACGGGATTGTCATGCTTGACACTATCGAGGTTTCAGCCACGAGGTGATAATGTGGTAATGATATTGAAGCACGCGCGATACATGTTTGTTCGTCCGAAATTGCATATCCTATGCTTATGAGTAAATATCCTAAGTAGCCTTCTTATAAGTGAATGCCCAGCCTCTCGTGAATCTTTTGCAAAAGGGGAGTAAATGAGTTATTCTCGAGATAGCATGATATTCATATTATAAGATACTTTATCGCTGATGTATCGACACTCTAGATACGATCGTAGATGGGAGCATTATTACAAGTTGATAGGATTCTATATTTATATGATAATCAAGCTTTATTATAAAAGGTGAGTAAGAATCACTTTTGACTCTTCCGATGACGAGTCACGTGAGTTGCTAGGAGTTATTCCGTGATCGCGTAGGCATGGGCATTTCTCGCACTTGCACTTTGTGGGCCAACATATTCGAAGTTCATCTAAGCCACACACATAAGAACATCTACCGACTAAAACGCTTGCTTATAAAGTGATAACCAAATAAGGAAATTTATTTCGACTATAAAGTCATATAAGAATTAAATTAATATGACGGTATTTATTCATTATGAATAAATTAAATACAAAGATATTAATTATATTAATTAAATAATATCCTGAGTTTACCCAATTTATCACAAAGCGTATGCGCTAATATTAATGTATCAAGATACACTTCGATTGTGCAATTTAATTAATAATATTACATATATTAATATTTGATATTAATATATTTTTTGAAAATAGATTTATGTAAGAATGATTAAAGATATTCAATATTGATATTTGACAATATCTTCATTTATTTAATATAAGATATTAAATTAAATGAGATAAATCTGTATATTTATTTTCCTTATTTTACTAGTAAAATGCTTTTTTTCTCATTAATCTAGTAGTGAAATTTTCTCAATCGTATTGATCATTTGGGGCTTTACTTCCTCGTATAAGAAATGGTACATGCTCTTTTCAGACATCACAATTAAAATAGTTCAATTTGCAAAAGTTGAGAGCTTCCTGTGAGTGAGATTTAGAGAGAGAAAGGCCGGGGTCTAGAAGAACCTGATTTTTCTAGTAGCTATCCAATGAGGATTCCGTGAGTGCTCGTGGATATCGATAGGCCGACAC